>CM056510.1:42955639-43486952 GCA_029783415.1 Anisodus acutangulus | reverse complement strand
AAGTTAATGGATTCACGTGAACCATACCTAATAATAATATACATCCGCCCTTATTTTCTTTCATCTTACTCATGTGTTTGTCTAAACTCGTTTGAAGTTCGGAGACAGCTTGTATACGTCCAAGTTAGGGATTGGTAAGTTGGAAGTTCACTTGTTAGCCCCCGTGTATTTGGGTTTTCGATCCATAATTGCTCATATGGTGTAGGATAAGCTTTTGTTTTTTCTCAAAGCATTGTATTTTTAATAGAATAATAATATAATCACATCTTATAGGTCGTGCATTTGAATGGTTCAGAAATCATTAAAGTGAGTGTTGCCTTTTCTTGTTGCAGTATGACCCTTCAATTCCTCTAACATCGCCACCCCCATAAATTAAAAACTCGATCACGAGGAAATGAAATATGTTTAAATATTCTTTACGGGAAGGAATTTAGCGTGGGCCAACTAATAAAAGAGTTGTTAGTGCGATCCCTCACCCTAAAATGGCGTAATTAACAATACTCAATCACATTGTCCTAATTCTTTTCCAGATTTGATGATAGCTGGAATGGCCCATGATGTTAACATTATCAGCGATTCTTTTTTCCAATTATGAAGAAATGGAAATCATTCAGAATCACCAAATCAAGTTCTATATGATTTTTTAATTCTGAATCTAGTATAATAAAACAATGACGAAATCGAGGCCTAATAAAAATATATGGTAATATCAAGTTTTGTATATATCAACCTGGCGAAGTACTAATGTTAGTATATACTAGTATGATGCGCGGAGAATTATAATTTAATTTATTTTAGCGTATTTGATCATATTATATTTTAAATATCAACTGTAATTTTATTTCTCAATGCATATGCCAATAACAAAATCACTGTAATTCTAAAGAAACGCAATTATATAGTCATCAAATAACTTCTTTGTTCCTTTTTTTTAATTGTATTTATCCACTATTAGTATTATTATATTAGTATTATTCAACGCTAATATTACTTTTTATTAGCTTATCACTTGATTTTGTATTATTGTCTATTACTCTTTTTTAATACATAGCGTAGACAATAATACAAAATCAAGTGATAAGCTAATAAAAGTAGACATATATTTTTCTTATTCCTGATTTTTTACTTGTTTCCAATTCTTGAATTTTCCCTTTTTGTGCCTTGCTTATCATGGCGAGCTAAAGGAGACATGCGGATTCGCCAATCCAATAATTTTAAATCAAATAATTTATTTGTCTTAAGATTTTCTTAAAATATATACAGATATATAGATTCAGAACCAAGCCTTATTATATAGCATCACTATGTTAGAATTTAAAATTCATAAAATTTAAATTTTCCCTCTGTCTACTACTTGTAATTGGTGTTAATGTTATTACATTGCTATGACACTTTTTATTAGCTTGTCACTTGACTTAGTAATCTTACTTCATCATTCTCATAGACATTTATGTACCATAACTTGTGACCTTTGAATCATTTTGACTATAAAAATTCAGGGTTGGAAAGTGAATAATCAATTAGCAATTAAGAGACATATTTGGAAAATAATATTGTGATCAAGAGTCATTCCAAAATAAAAGAAATATAAAAATCAAATTTTAAAAGAATATATATTCTCTCAAATTTAAAATGTTACCTACCAATTAAAAATTCAATTTTTTTATTTTATATTTAAAAATGTCATCTTTCAATTTAAACTTTAAAACAAAGTAATCTTAATTATTTTGGGTATGGTTGTTTTTGGAAGACATTCACCTATGTTGCTCAAAAACTATCCTCCACCGTGGATCTCTACATAATTTCCAACAATTTGTAGAAAAGCTGTTGTCTAAAGCTCAGAACTATTAGATATGTAAGAGAGGATTTATATATCAATTGGTCTGCCCAACTCCTCTATTTCATTGGTTTGGTTATTTTTGTGATATGTTCTTGGGTTCCTCTTTTTCAAGCTTGTTTGCTTCTATGTTATCTTTGTCTTTTGAGACGGCATGGTCTACAAGTCTAATACAAATCAAGGGTGAAAAATAATATCTAGAATTATTAACATGTTTAGGGACTTCATGACGTAACTCAATACAAGTTTTTAAGAAAAAATATACCTTACGTCAGGTAACTTAAATTTGCGTTAGTATGCACGAAGCTTGACTGAAGAAAAGAAAGGAAAAAAATATATATTTGGTCTTAGATTATCACTAAAAATATATACTTGGTCTCAGATTATCACTTAAAATATATCCTCATAAGATTAGGTATAATAGAACACAATATACAGAAATTCCGTACACTAAACTTCAAAACAGATAGAGGTATGATATTTTCATGATGCTACTGATACAACAACAACAGCAACATACCCAGTGAAATTCCACAATGTGGGTCTGGAAAGAGTAGAGTGTACGCAGACCTTACCTCTATCTTGGTAACCCCACAATGTGGGGTGGAGTTTGGAGAGGATAGAGTGTACGCAGACCTTACCTCTACCTTGTTAGGTTGCTGTTTTCGAGAGTTTCATGATGCTACTGATATTGAACAGAAAACGTATGGAGCATTTCTAGAAGAGTACTTTTATTTATAAAAATGGAATCGAGTAGGAATAAAACTTTCATAAATATCATACATGAAGAGAATTATATTAGCTCTAGAAAAACTGATAATCGTGTGTTTTTCAGGTAAAACCTATTATGAAGGAGCACAATGAGACAACATAACCAAGAAAATTCTTAAAATATATTTCATTCAGATGAATCATTTTTTCTTGAAAGGGACTAACATTTTGTATATCATTAAAGCAAAAAACACCGATCACATAATTTAATTTTCATTGAGATAGACGCAGAATAATTTTGTAAGGCAGAATTCATGTAAAAAGAGAAATTAAATTACCTCTACCAAAGCTGATTTGTGCATCCGACAGTGGCTTATAGTATAATCTGAAATTTCAAGAATATATAGGCAGGACATTATTGGAGTTTTCTTCTCCAATTCAAAAGTTTAACCATACAGTAAAAAATTGAAGTTTTATTTCCAATTCAAAAGCTTAATTATTTTTTATTTTGAAATAATTCTTGGCTATAATAATTTTTTTCAAATATATATTTTTGATTGCTAATTGACTATTTTCTTTTCAACCCTATTTTACAATCAATGCTTTCTTGATTTACTCAGTTTCAATGAAATGATGCATGTTTTTTTGCCATATAATACTCTAATTCGTATATTTCTCCGATCAATATCCACCAAAATAGGTGAGTGAATATTAGGTTTAGATAATGTCAATTAATAATTTTTTAATATGATATAGATGATCTCATATAATCATATTTAGTAGTATAAATATACGTAGTTCACTTCTAAGATTTTATGAGTAATATGCTTTTAAAAGGTAATATAATGTTTTCTATATACATAGATGGCACCCTAAATTATACCCGAAAAGTCGAGTTCACGCTCCAATTAATCGGACGATCTATTAACCCCTTATACATTTACAGAGTGAATTTATTTATCCCTTTTTAGGCATTGAAAGGTGACGTGACGAAGAATGTGTCATCACATCCCTATAGGCGTGTGAAAAAATTAAAAGCCGACCAAACTATACACATGTCATCTTTCAATTGGATATTATCAATTAATTATATACAATTCTTTATTCTTAATATTCATTTTTGTACCTTTTATTTTCTTAATCTGTCATTTTCAGATACCTTGCCCCGAAAATTCTATTGGTCTGTTACCAGAAAAGCCCCACCACCGATCACCCTCACTACCTCTGAACTCCACCGCGTCGGATATTGGTGAAATCTTCCCCGTCCCCTCCACTTTCACCTCATATATAGATTCGCCCATGTTATTTTGTCAAAAAAGCAAAATCTTTTTCAGTTTGTTCAGAAATCATGTTCCGGAAAGGAATTTAAAATCATAAACTTCAGCGGCTGAAATTGACACCGGAAACACCTCTGCGCCTGCCCCCTTTTCAAAAAAATAAATAAATTTTCATTTAAGTAAAAAACTTTTATTGATTGAAGATTCTTAAGTGGAAGAGGAGTAGATGGAGAATATAAGAGAGAGAGAGAGAGGAAGGGAGGGAATGAGAAGCTTTGCCGGAGCTTGACTTCCGGCCAGAATTCCGGTGATCAAAGTTAAACATTGTTGATTTTATGTAGTTTCTCTCTCAAATTTCAGTGTGTCTGACCGTGTGAGAAAATGAAGGAATATAGAGAAATTATGATTGTTTAATTTGAAGTTGGTCCAGTGTTCTTTGGGGTGGGGATGATGGTTCCTTTGAATATTGTTTTTTCTTATTTAGAAAAATGGTGAATAATCAGTTTGTCTAGAGATAAAAAAAAGAAAAAACATGTGGAAAAAATATGCAATTGATACGTGTCCGCGCATGTATCCATATTTAAAATAAAATATGATTGACGTTTGAGGGTCTTTCAAATGTGTAGGTGGCTAATGGATCGCCCAATTAATTAGTGTTAACTTGACTTTTCGAATATAATTAAGAGTATAATCTCTGTATTTTGCGTTTTGAATAATTACCTTTAGAAAAATGAGAGATTTGATACAGCTTTTTGGTGGCCACTTGTACAAAGCAACTTTCGTTATTTTCGAAAATATTGTAAAATGTCAATATTTGAACTGCAAATAACATTATATAAATAATCTTTGATATAAAATATTATTGTTTTATGGTAATTTTTAAATCTCAAAATTAGTACAAATAGAATAAAATAGATTTTTTAAAAGTGCCAAGTTTCTCAATATGCCACTTGGCTTAACCTCATTTCACTACCCTCCTTTTAATATAATATAGATAATATACTCCCTCCGTCTCATTTTAATTATCGTTTTAGCTTAAAATATTTATCCTAAAATAATTGTTACTTTAAGAATTCAAGAATAAAATAGACTATTGTTTTCATCTATACCCTTAATATTAAAGAAGCATGCATTGTATTTAAAAGAAAACAATTAATCTACTTTTATTAAATAAAGATAACTTAATAAATTATTCCTTATATTTTTTAGTGGGCGTGAACTGAATCAAAACGACACTTAAAATAGGACGGGGAGTATTTATTATTCATTGGTATCTACAAAAACTATAAAATTGATTATTGGTTAAGAAGTCAATGGAGGAATTGATTATTGTTTAAGAAGTGTATGGGGGAGAATGGACGTTGTGGGGCGGCACAGGCGAAGCCTTTAGCACTAAAGGAAAATGGAACGTCACTGTACAAGACACTCGAACGTTAGCCACAAAGGTAACCAATTACACACTTAACACTAATTTGATTTAAAGTTGGTTTAATAGAAAAAATAATTTCATATCATTGGGGGTTTCAGCTCACTAGTTTTACAGCTAACTGATGTCTACGTGAATTTTGCGTGCTGCAAGTATACCAAGTTGATTTTGTAGTAGTTTTTTGTGTTGGAAGATTCAGTCAGGTCCCAAAATCCCTGAATTTCCTCTAAGCAAAGTAATCCATTCAATGGAATATTCAAAGATGGACTCCACAACTGCAACCAACCTTGTCAAAGGAAAAAATGTAGCCGTTGTTGGGTTCCAAAAATCAGGAATGCTCTACGGTTGTTCCATTATTTCTGCTTCATTGTTGTTTGCTTAATTTATAACGAACATTTAATTAATTTTGCAGGGGTTGAACGGCCGTGCACAGTAATAATCAGGACACCACATTGGAACCTTCCTGATTATTTCACATGCGGTTTCCCCTAAAACCGATTCTCGGAACTTATGACTACATTTCTCTCACCTCTGGTAATTGTTGTCATACAGACTAAACTCGTACTTGAAAATTAGTACCCTAATTAATAGTAGTATATATAGCTGTTGGACACTTGCATGCAGTATTAATCAATTTCACTCAAATTTACAGAGGCGGGGCTTCTCAAAATTTGTGTAAAGCCGTATAAAACACAAGCTCAACAAGCTTTCGAAATATGAGATGGTGCCCGAGCATAGTTTCTTAAACGAATTCAGTGTGTGTTTAATTTCTACAGTGCGACAGAGTCGAGGAATGAGCTCTCAAGCTCAAGAAAGCAAAGAGTTTTGGATTCACTAAAGGTCATCGTGCTCGAGGGCCAGGCTGAACCAATTAAATCGGACTTAGGTCATACTAGCTACTGGCTTCAAGGGAATATACAAGCTCAAACACATTTTTGAATCACCAAAGTATCAGGAATTCGTTGCAGGCAGTTCCTCTATCTAAAGCCTTTGCCAGCGTTGAAAATTCTTTCGGATGCATCCACGCCTCAATCCGCTCTGTAACACTTTTGATAATCATGAAGTATTTTGTGAGGTATATCTAAAACTCTATTGTCTTTCATTACACTGATATTTCGTGCATCCACGCCTCAATATGCGTACTCTTATCGTATATGCAATTCCTTACAAAATAACACATAGATGTACATATTAATTATATATAAACTAGTAATACAGAGTTTAGTTTCCATTATTAAATTACACATAAGTAACTTATGAGGGGTTTAATACCGAAAACCAAATGGCCTATTTATTATACATAGATTATACTATGGTCGTTTATGAATAAAATTTGAGATTAACTTTACCCTCATGTTTGGTTTGGGTATTGGCTAATTCCAGAATTATTTTTTCCCACCATTTATACTCAAATGGAGGTGGAATTAAAATAATTTCATGGTATGAAATATTCTTGCTTATCTCATCCCCGTACCAAACGGCCCCACGTTATGTATGATTTTATATATAACTAAAAATCAAACATGGTATAGCATAGTGTACTAAGATTAACTTTTTTATACTTCAAAGTCTAGTGACGGAGCCAAGAATTCAAATAAGGGGATTCAAAAAGTAAAAGATTTTTGCCAAGGTATTCCAACAACTTGTATATATGCGGAAAAGAAAATATCTTTACCCTATTTACATAGTATAATTTTTCAACAAAGGGTTTAGTTGAACCCCCTTGCACTCCTATGCCTCCGCCCTGCTTCAAACCTACGTGTATAATCCTCATATCATGTAAAATTATCAGGGAATGCATTCACCCCAAAATTCCACAGCTGGCAATAATTGGATTTTCAGAAAGTGTGGCAAATCTATACACCTCGGGAATAAAGTGTCGGTGGCTGGCAGAGCTTCTTGATGGAAAATTCAAGCTACCTAGCACCAAGATCATGGAGAAAGACATAGCAGAATGGGATGAATACAAAAAGAGATACTCTATTACAGGAGATCATGCATCGGTGCATTACATATTTGGCACAATGATCAACTTTGCAAGGACATGGGCTGGAATCCTAAGAGGAAAAAGGGTCTTTGGGCTGAGTGGTTCGAACCTTACGGACCAATGGATTACGCAGGCCCAGTATAAGATCAGCACCGAGGTTTTCCATCCCAGTTCAAAAGATTGAAGCTTCCTTTGTTTTAATGCTTTCCTTACATTAAAAAAAAAAAGGCAGCCCGGTGCACTAAGCTCCCGTTATGCGCGGAGTCCGGGGAAGAGCCGGACCACAAGTGTCTATTGTACGCAGTCTTACCTTGCATTTCTGCAAGAGGTTATTTCCACGGCTTGAACCTGTGACCTCCAGATCACATGACACCAACTTTACCTGTAACTCCAATGTTCCCCTTCATTCTAATACGTTTTTTCTTGTAAGTGTGATTTGTCGTTTCTCTCATTCTCATTCGACATAAAAGCTTATTGATTCCACCTAGAAAACTTTACATCAGCTGGACACTCATTCATACTGTGTTCTTTTTAATATGAGAAACACTTTAAGAAACCAACGTAGAATGACGATAAAACAGTGATCATCTCACAGCTGAGGCTTCACTATGATAAGCTGGGTATAAAAATCAATGGGTAGGCTAATACAGATACCTGAATATTATAAAACTCCCAAGGCTCGTATATTGTAGAAAGGTGATTCACATGTATTTTGTGTACACCAAGTTTGCAAGACCACTAGGGATTGATTGACCTCAAGAAATTAAAGCAATAAAGAGGAGGTTGGAGTGATGGTAAAATCAAGGGATGCCAATTAACTTTTTATTTCCTTTCAGTTCTGGCTAGCTGACTTCCTAACCAAGATGACTAACACTATAAAATTCCACTAAAAGCAAAAAGTTACGGTGTATGTAAAACGTCCCAACAAACGTCCATCTGGTTGTGAAGGGATTTCAACAGAAAGAAGGCATTGACTACACCGAGATCTTCTCTGCCGTAGTCAAGTTGGTGACAATCAGAACTGGTCTTGGGTTGGTAGCAAAGGAAGATATGCATCTTTAACAGATGGACGTGAAAACTGCTTTTCTTCACTGTGACTTAGAAGAGGAAATCTACATGAAGCAACTTGAGGGATTTGAGGTCAAAGGGAAAGAGAAGCTGGTGTGCAAGCTTCAAAAGAGCATGTACGAACTGAAACAGCCTCCAAGACAGTGGTATAAGAAGTTTGACAGCTTTATGAAGAAAACCGAATTCCTAAGGTGCGAAGCAGATCACTGTTGTTACTTCAGGAGATTTGAAGACTTCTTATGTTGACGACATGCTGATCGTAGGAGCAGACCTACATGAGATTAATAGGCTGAAGAAGAAGCTGTCAGAAGAATTTGCAATGAAGGATCTGGGAGCCGCAAACTAAATCCTCGGGATGAGAATCATCAAAAGTAAGGAGGACCTCAAGCTCTCACGAGAAGAATACGTGAAGAAGGTTCTCAAGAGGTTCAACCTGGATGATGCCAAGCCAGTCAGTACTCCCTTGGCTGGACACTTTCGTTTGTCAAAGGATCAGTCGCCTATGACCGAGGACGAGAAGCAACATATGGACAAGATACCTTATGCCTCTGCTATTGGCAGTCTTATGTACGCGATGGTATGTACGAGGCCAAATATTGCACATGTAGTGGGAGTTGTCAGCAGGTTAATGACCAATCCGGTAAAGCAACATTGGAAGGTTGTGAAGTGGATTTTCAGGTATCTGAATGGCATCTCAAGTTCAGCGTTATTCCGGAAGTCAGAGACAAGATTGCAGGGATATGTTGATGTTGATAATGGTGGTGATGTTGATAGCAGAAAGAGCACATCCGGGTATGTTTACACCTTCAGAGGTACTGCAATTTGTTGGGTTTCAAAGTTGCAGAAGATAGTAGCTCTCTCTAGCTATGAGGCTGAGTACGTTGTCGTGATGGAGGCCACGAAGGAGATGATGTGGCTACAATCTTTTCCGCAGGAATTGGATGAGGACCATGAGGAGAGTGTGCTATATTGTGATAGCCAAAGTGTCATTCATTTGGCAAAGAACTCGGTCTACCATGTTCGAACGAAGCACATACAACTCCGGTACCATTTCATCAGATCAACTTTGGAAGATGGAGTATTAGTGCTTGAGTAGATCTCAGAAAGTCAAAATCCAGCAGACATGCTAACGAAGTTCGTGCCGAATGATAAACTGAAGTTGTGTGCAATTTCAGTTGGACTTCTTGGATGAGGATCGGAGTCGCCGCTGCAGATGGAGACAGATGATTGAAATTAGTCTCCAAATGGGAGATTGTTGAGTTGTGGAGCCTAATTCATCGCCGACACTATGAAGACCCTACGCAGAGTGTGGAACGTTGATCAACCTGAGCGGACAGGTCGACGTGGGGGTGGAAGGAGAGTGGTAAACCCCCCCCCCCCTCCCGGGGGAATAGGGGGCGGAGCCCCCTGAAAATTTTATAATGTAAGATTGTTTAGTGGAGGGTATATTGAGAATTTCAGGCTTGTATTATGTTCGCCCTAGTTTTTGCTATATATAGTCTAGGGCGCCGTTTTCTTTCTTTGATGTCAAGAAGAGAGAAAAGAGAAAATTGTAAGCTCAAACTCTCTATTCTGATTATAGTGAAATCTGCAGCGGCAAAGTGGACGTAGCCCTCGCATTGAGGGTGAACCACTATAAATCCGTGTGTTATTTGTTCTTCGCTTATTTATTGTTTTCTGATTAGTTCGGATTTGGAACTCAAATGAATCCTAACACAAAAAGCAGAAATCCAGATGATATTGCCCCCACCAGCATCTATATGCCGAAGAAAGAGAAGATGATTTTACTGGTGTGAATATATATACTTGGTAAGTATTGATATCATAATGCACTACAAGCTTACCATGGAGCGAGCTGCATAAGCAAAGTCTGAAACACCATAATGGAGGCCATCAAAGATAAACGCAAGAGCATTTATTGGTTGACTGGCACTGACAAACTGCAGCAATTTTACAGCAATAACCACACTCATCAGAGAACCATTCGAAGATAAAAACATCTTCCTCATTGTTAAATCACTAACAAATTTAACAAAATACTCCCCAAAGGTATAGAGACATACCAATAAACCTGTACTAACTACACCTAGCACTTCTGCATCCTTGGTGAATAAAGTAGATAAAGAGCCAAAAGAAACACCTAATGCAGCCGCCAAAAACACACCTGCAAGTAGCCCTATCTGCAAATTATGGGTCCAAAGCGATATTAATTAGTGTAGAGCGTCTGACAACTTGCAGAGCTCAATGGCAGAAAAAAGAAGGGAAGCACAAACCTTTAGCACATAGTGTGTAATTTCGGTTGCTACCACGTAATCACCTTTTGATAAATAACTCGCAATTAACGCCTGGAAACAAAGTAAGGAGTAATGCGTCAAATTGAAAAAAGTCTGATAAGATGTATGACAACAACTATTACTGGTCAATATCTTTAATATATCATCTGATATATGTCATTTGAAAGCTCTGATAAGCACCAAAAGTAGTTGCCGGTTTCGAACATGATGCCAGACACCACAGACAAGAAAAAGAATTGAAGTAAGGACATGGGACCAACATACATGCACATTATGACAGAAAGGTTCTGAATTCTGATGCAAGAGGTACAAGGGAAAAAAAAAGTTACGAGGAGAACTGGAACCATTTCAGACGGGATAAAGAGGATTTCATTTATATCAATTTACCTGTGCAGATGCAGCGCAGCCAGTGCATCTGTGAGGAGAGAAACAGCTAGCAAAACTTGTAAGCATATTTGGTGAGCAGCCATCGCTACAGCACCTTGACGGGCAGCCATTGATGTAGCAAGTGTCATTGTGAAAAGGACAGAGTTCTTCCAATGAGAAAACCACGTAAGGCAGCACACAAAATTAGACGAACTCTTTAACTGCCATGAAAAGTATACAGATATGAAACACAACAAGCATCAAGAGATTGTCGTAGTACAAGCACAAAGGTGAGCTTGTTTTTCAAATAGGAGGTATCTTCGAATACGCATCTAAAGAAATAAACACTCACCAGATTTTAAATAGCCACCAAATTGCAGCTCTTCAAATCGTGGAGGTAATATCATTACTCTCTTATTTAAATACCAGATAATAGAAAAGGCCACTAGGTATCTAGAAAAATTGAAGCATATAAGCCATTCATTCATATAAAGATAAAAAGAATTGATAAAAGTGAACAGAAGTATAAGAGAGTAGACAAAAAAAGGAAACATGATTAGAAAGACCAGCGAGAAAATACATACTGTGAAATAACAGTTGATATTGCAGCGCCAGACATACCCAAGTCGAAATAGTACAAAGCAAGGGAAACAAAAATATAGCTACAAAGTTTCCAATTCCTGCAGAAAATAATATGATATATCATTACAAAAGTACGACTTTAGCTCCATTAACATAACTAGGAACAACAAAGAATTGCACCGTAAATACATAAAACTGCAGTAACAAACAACTTTAAGAAGGTGAGAATTTTATTTTTATTTTTGGGCAATCTATCCCGTACGACACTAACACAAGAATCTTTTTCACTGTCAAATTATTTTTTAAATTATAAAAATTGATTAGATAGTATTTCATTATCAAAAGAGCGACCAGAGACGGGAATTGAGAGGTTCTTGTTGCATCAGATTTTACTAGGGGTGGCCAGTGGGCCGGGCTCGGGTCTGGCGGGCCGGGTCTGGCGGGGTCGGGGTCGGGGCGGGACGATCCGGGGGGTCGGGATCGGGACTAGCGGGCCTAGCGGGGTCGGGTGCAGGCGGGACTGCTCAGCCCGTCCCGATCCCGATCCCGCTTCAGATCGGGGCGGTCTGCCCTGCCTGCTCTGGGCGCGGGTCGGGTTTTCCTTTTTTTTTTAAATAACATATGTATAAAAAAAACTCAATAAATAAAACAAGATAGTGTAATAAAAACATCCCAAGGCGTTTTTGTGCGCTCTTATATTATTTAATAGACATATGATTTTTTGTAATACAAATACAATTGTCTAAAATCTAAATTGCAACTTTATGGTGTTGTCCAAAAGTTGCAAATTACATAATAAAATTGCAATTAAAAATTACATTTTCAAAAATCATTTCTAATTGCTTGATGATTTCATGTGGTTCTTCGGTTGGAATAGGTATTTGTTGGTCAAATTGATCCACGCCGCTTCCACTACCTTCTGCTAAGATTTCGTTGTAGTTTTCATCATCTTCTTCGTTGATCTCCTGTTGACCGCACCTTTCTCCGCTCCGCCAGATCCAATCTACGAATAATACACCGCAATTTGCCGCTCTCCCACAATGAGTGTCCGTGGTCTCCTATTTGATATCCGTCATAGAAAAGCGCTTCGACGCAGTTGATGACGCTTTGAATGTTCAAAACATCTCGAGCCATCAATGAAAGTGTCGGAAAGGTCTTCTCATTCCCTCCAAAGATTTCAAAGAAGTCTTCTTGTCCATCTTCATTGATAACTTCTTGATACAGATGCAGAACCCCGCAAAACAAAAATATCCAACTCGCTAATTTGGTTAGTAGAGGTGCACATTCTATTTCTCGAGGCTTTCAATACTAGCCGCATAACAAAGATGTCTTTTGTGAGGTTGTGTTGAAGATGAAGAAGATGGTATGGTAGCCGATGCGTTACTAGCATTTTCTTGTTGATAAAATCTATATATATTTTTGCAAAGGGTGTTCTACGCTATTCAACACTTCTTCTTTAGTTTGTTCAATAGGTGGTGGGTGATTTAGATTTTTGGGACTTGGAGGTGGTAGTACTTCTATACAATCGTAAATAGTTTCAATTAGTGATTTAGTACCGTCTATTTTAATAGTAGGATTTAATACGTAACTAATAATATAAATAGAAGGAATAGGAATAAAATATTTTTTTATTTTGACAAACATTTTTTAATAGCTGCCTTATAAGTGGTTTTTCCATATATTCACTAAGTAATAAAAATATTAGAGTTATATAAAATAACATAGTTGAAATAGTAGGATAATATATACCGGAAAATTCTTTTGTTGCTTGAAAAATTTCTCTAAAAATACAATAAGTTCGAAATTTTTCCCAATCACTATCTAAAATCATATCACCTGGCTTTTTATTATGAGAGTTAAAAATAAAGTTATAGGTAATTTATAGTCATAAGCAACAAGGAGTTGCTCAGATAAAGAATTCCACCTAGTGGATACTTCTTGTGGAATTTTTCTAAAAGGTAGTCCACAATCATGACAAATTTTTTTATATTCTTTTCTACGTTGTACTTTATTACTTTTAAAAATAAAATTTATAGCAAATTGTATTTTACTAAGAATGTCTTCAAAAAGTGATAGATCATCCTTTACAATTAAGTTATATATATGGCACGCACATTTTATATGAAAATGATCTAGAAAAGATGGAGTTAAACTATTTTTTAAAATTGTAATTGCGTAATTGTTATTAGAAGCATTATCTAATGTAATAGTCATAATTTTATCGGTAATTCTGTAATAATCGCACACTTGATAAATATTTTCTGCAATAAAAGTACCAGTGTGCCTATCATCTATATATCTATACGCTAAAATAACTTTTTGCATAGACCATTTATAATCTATCCAATGACAAGTTACAGTTAAATAATCATGGCCGTTAATACTACGACCTATATCAGACGTGATAGATACTTTGCCATTAAAATGATATAATGAAAAACATAAATATTGTTGATATTCATGCGCGAATTTAAATACATCTCTCTTAACAGTTGATCTAGGAAAACCGTTAAAAGCAGGATTATATATATCTCTAATGTAATGAATAAAATCGGGAGATGAAGGAAATGAAAAAGGCAAACCCTCCACAGCAACTAATTTTGATATTGCTTCCTATCTCTATGTTTGTTGTATTTAGAGCCTACAATTCCCAGTCACATAGGGTTAATTTGACCTCAGATTTGGTCCGGACAAGACGTGATGTGAACCTTGTCCCGATGGAGCGCGCGTATGCGCACCGGTTTTGAAGCCTGGTATTGGGCATACCTAGTCGGATGAGCACTTACTACGTGTCTAATTAAACCCCCGTCCCCACCGTGACCTTTTCCGCTTTTAAATTTTAAAACATTTTTACAAATTTTACATATGGCTACTTGATTCTCTACGCCCTATCAAAAATGTCCACGATCCGATTTTAATGGTCGTTTCTTTGGACCTCGTCTCATACTAGGGGAATAGGAGGTATTCCAGTTGAAGGTGCCCTAGTGGGCGTGTTGTCATCAATATTAGTGGGTGTCTCGCCTAGATCATCGTCTAAATTAAACTCTTCTTGAGTTCCAGAAAATACCTCCTCGTCTAAATCTAATGGTATTGTAGGAAAATGTTGAGTATCAACAAAATCATCCCGTGTAGGAATAAGATGACTAGAAGAAGTACTTGCCCTGGTTATTCTACTAGAAGAAGCACTTTACCCTTACCCTTAAACATACCTTTTAATCCTTCCATTTTAATTATGATAATAAATAATTAAAGACAATAAAATTAAGTGCGCTAAATAAAATAAATGCACAATAATAATTTAATGAAGGAACGATTGTACCAAACGCCGATTTAACGCCGACGTAATCGAGAGGTTGAAAATTGAAACTTTGCTCGATGGAAGATCCTCAAGCTTAGTTGCCAACTTCACTCCCAATTCCCAAATGAATTAATAAAATTGAATATTTAGCAAACAATGTAGAGAGATATATTGAGAAATTAGAGAGATTGTAGGAAGATTTGTGAGAAAGATGAAGAGAAAATGAGTTATTTATAGTTGAAAAATTGGGTTAAAGTGTAAATATAATAACTTATGGGTTAAAAATAAATATTAAGGGGTAGGGGGTTGGGGGAGGGGGCCTAAAATGGCAACGGCCATAATCTAAAATGGCCGTGTGCAACGGCTATTTTTGCAAAGGGGGTTAAGGGTCGGGGTTTGGTCGGCTCGGGGCTCGGCGGGCTCGGTCCGCGGGCCTGGGGCGGGCTCGGTTCCGCGGGACGAGACATCGCCCCGTCGAGTTCGAGTCCCGCTCGCACTTTTTTTTTTTTTTTTTTAGAGCGGGGTCGGGGCGGGACCGGGCCGGGGTCGGGACGGGGTCGGGCCGGGGTCGGGTCGTCCCGGCCCACTGGCCAGCCTTAGATTTTACTCCATTTTATTTTATATCACACTAGTACAATATGGAATGGCACATTGCCTGCCACAAATTTAGGATAGCAAAAAGTTGGAATTTATATGTCAAAACTTCAGGAATGAAACCAGCAGAAAGAATCTTGGGCAAGCAATATTATCACTTAAAGAGCAAGGATTTAACACTTGCCTAAACAGAAGACTGGAGTCTTTGTATCCTTAAATCCACGGAATAACTACAAATGCAGGAGCACCAAGAGCAAGAAATCGTTTTGCTGGAACTCTCATAGGTGAAGTCTATAAAAAAAGAATTTTCTTAGTAAAAACGCATAGGAAAGTCTTTATGCATGTACACAATGCTGTGTGTTTAAGGGGCCTGCATGCACACAATAAGAGAATTGTGATGAAATATTCTATGAAGCCACAAATGACTGTCTTCCCATTTTCCTAACCAAACCTTGCCTTAGAAGTCGTCAGAAAATTTTCTCCTCCAATTAAACCATATGGGAATCTAGTTATCCTAAGAAAAAATCCGTATCCCTTTGTCTATAAGTGCAGCTGTTGTATACCAAGTAAAATTAGCTAAATAACAAAAAACAACACAATCCACTCAGGTTGCAAACATGAATTACTAAAATGAAAAACTGAGACAACGCAACTTAGTCGAACTAAATAGGTTTTATGTTCCTTGAGATGGAATTTACTATTATTAAAGCATACTGGCTGTTTAAGTCACGAAAGGGTCGCTTGCTTAATATCTTCTATATAAATATAATAGATAGATAATATTATATTATACATCTATCTATAAACAAAAATAAAAAACGAAAACATTCACACTATCGGATTATCTATAAACAAAAATAAATAACGAAAACTTCCACACTATCGGATTATTAGTAGACATCATCAAATTACACAGGTTGATATTGAAGTTGCAGCCTAGCCTAATGATTGCAACTTCACTCTGCACCCAAATGGTGCATGATACCAATTTCATAAAGGTCTCTCATTTTGCTTCTGCTTTCCCTATTAGAAAAAGGAAAAAGTAAAATTAAAAAGTAGTCAATAAAACCAAACTAATTTCATCACGGGCAAACATACATAAAAGTTAAATGAGTTATAAATTAGCCAGGATGAAAATGGTCACATGTGAGCCTTATTTAAGACTTTTTCCTTCTTCAGGATAGTATGTGCACTCATGCGCTAAAGACATACTTCATAAAAATGAAACCAAGCACCAAAAGAAAGAACTCAGACGAAAGATGGGGAAGCGACAAAGTGTTGGGATTCTATGGTACTTTATAGAGCAGTACGGGAAGTAATAACTATTACAAATGTTCGAAAGGATAAATAAATGGTCAATCTTCAAAACTGCCGCATGTGTGTTGTGTCTTGAATCTTGATCACCTTGCACAGCCAATGTTGAGAACTGCCGCAAGTTTGTTGTGTCTTGAATCTTGATAACCTGAAATCAAGAAACAACTAAATCTGGATGGTTACAACGTTGTGTGTTGAGTCGAGGATAGCCCTCTATCCTTAAGACAAGATTGCCCCGTATATATGCTTTTACGTTAGCGGGCAATAGTCTCCCAAGATAAAACAACACTTTAATCTCAACACTACAAAGCCAATAGGTTGAGCCTGTCAAGAAAACAAATATGACTCGACTTGTCAAGATATGGAATAGGAAGGAAGAGTTTCTCTACTCTTCTCTTTTGTCTCTGTAGTGTATATCTTGTGTATACGTGAGGGTTTGGTCCTTTGTTTTCAGTCGAAAATTGCACCGATTTTTGAATATCACTTGTTTGTGCTATTTTGTGGCTGTTTTTCGCCTATTACTTGCTGTTGCCTCGCTTGCTGCCTGTTTCTCACCGTATTTTCGCCTATTTTTCACATCAATTGAGCCAAAGAAGGCTCAATATATAGCAAGGAGAAGGGGTTGTCTAACCGCCAAAACATGGCTGTTAATGGCCATTAGAGGGCATTAAACAAATGGCAAGTAATGGCCGTTAACGGCTAGCGTCGCCTAACCGCCAAGTAATGGGTTGTTAATGGAGGAGTTAATCGCCATTGGCCGATTAATGCCTCAAAAACGATTCCAACGGTAGGCTTTCGCTTCCATCACCTTCCGTAACTTGGGGACCAAATCAGTAATTTTGAAACTTCAGGGACCAAACCGTACATATGAAAGAATTCTGGTCCAAACTGTACATCCTGGCGAGTTCTCGGTCCAAAAGATATCGTAAACGCCCCACACGACCGTGACTGGACCGGACGGGCAGGCGGGCGCAAGACGTGTGGGCTTAGCCTTGAACCCAAGCACATCTAGGTCTTCCTCCTTTAAACACATGGGATACCCCTTGGGGTCCCAAACCCTTTACCAATTAGAGACTTATATAGAGAGCAATTCTTCTTATTCCCACCGATGTGGTAGATTTGTCCCACACCACATTTCCATGTCTCAAACACCTTACTTCGTGGACCAATATCTCTTTCATTTCTCAACGAAATTAGACGATTCTTGGCCCTACGGTCATCTACTCACTTCGTAGATCATGCATGTGTAAAGAGACGAGGTCTCCAACATACGGAACACAAGTGTTTAATTCATCAAAGATGGGTGGACGCATCTCCCCGCCAAAGGCTAATTTCCAACACAGTATATATGCCATCATACAGATGATATGCCCATAAAACCAAGAAGTAATTCAGATCCCAACGCCAAAGCCAAAGCTTCAATGATGCCAATGCCAACTGCTAGAAATAATGCTTGAGCCGATGGTCTCTCGGAAACAGCCGCTCTACCTACCAAGGTAGAGGTAAGGTCTGTGTACACTCTACCCTCCCCAGACCCCACATTGTGGGATTTCACTGAATATGTTGTTGTTGTTACACAGAAGAAAACTGATACCTTTCTGCTACCCCAGTGGGAAGTCTACCATCGGTTCCTTGTGCCTCCTCTGCACAACATATAGACAAATGTGTGTCATAAAAGTCAGAGCGTGAGTCCTAAAGCTTTTAGTAGGAAAATCAACTCTAAGTCAGTTGAATACCTAAGCAATTATAACACAATGAATGACAAAATATAAACACCAGGTCTACCTGAAATGTAAACTTTGGTCGCGTTCTTGGCAATATCTTCAGCCACAAAAGATGAAGCAACACTAAGTAGAGGAATATTAAATAGCTTTGATATAATGTTAAAAACTGATATGGAGACACCAGCTGAAGCCAACTCTACTGAACCTGTAAGACAAAAATAAGAGCCAAGTTTCAATACGGACATACGGTAACGGTAAAGAAGAAAACATTAAAAAGCCAACACGCTCTCCACCCCCTCATGGTATGCCACAAAAAGGAAAAGGGGAAGAAACCCACAAAAAACCAAGTCCAGCATCACTGGACATAATGAAGAAAATCAAATTCTTTTAAAGAATACAGATAGGGAAAAGAGACATTAAAAGGAAAAATAATTTTGACAGATAAACGTCACCATAAGTAATTGAAGAGAAAGGGTTCTGAACTCAGATAATACACAACAAAAACATCTAAACTACTCTAAGTAGGGAAACATTATTTTCTCTAGTCTCACAAGCTGAAGGATGGTACACATTTTAAAGATTAAAGAAACTAAAGTATGTCTGTAGTCACAACAAAATAGTTTTTGGTTTGCACAGAAACTTAAGAAGATATATATCGGAATACCCACTGAAGAGAGAGCATACATAAAGAAGAGGGAAAAAAGATTGTAATTCTGAAAAACAAGAAACGTTTCCAACTGCTTAAACCTAAAATTTGCACTAGTTTTTGGTTTAGTTTGGGGGCGAGGGTGGATGTTAAAAAATGATGAAGAATTTTGCAACCTAACAATAAGAAAAAGCAGCACATTGTTTCCTAGAAGAGGAGTAATTGTAGAGTTTGCAGAAGATGGAAACTTTTTTCTTAATTTTTGATGAATTGTAGTAACTATTTGATAGATATAATTATGTAAAGTGGCAACTGTTTTTGATGAATAGTAAACTAGGATGATATCTTCAATAAAATGCAATTCTGTAATAAAAGAAACTCGTAATTCTAACACACAGTCGCAGCAATGGTCATAGTGGAAAACAAGTAAAGAATTCAGGTTGCGGGTGGAAATTGAGTATCATACCTACAACTATGGGAGTACAAAACAAGAAACAACCAAGTTTGGTTATTTTGGAAAACCTCCAAACGAATATTACTTTTTTTCGGTTTAAACAAAACTCATGATATACTTGGGAGTTATTTGGTTGGATAGAAAAGGTGTACTTAATTGATAGTAGTTTATGGTGTATCTATAAGGACATTTTTACTTGGTCCACGGCCGTTTGATCATACATATTATTCACTTTTTTTTCAGAATTAGTGTTTGATCAGTAAAATTTTGAATACAACTTTAAGTTTATTTGGAATTTGAAAAATAACTAAAACCTTATTTTCATTTTTTTTTGTTGTTACTTTTGTCTTTCACTTTTCATAATTTAGCTTATACCTTTTATTTTTATAAATTTGATCTCATTTAGTTCAACTGATCGGAAAATGTATGCTCGGCGGAAACATATTATTCACACAATGTGAGAGGATCATATTACTAAGAATAGCTATTACTAGTGTTGTTGATTTTTAGTACTAATGAATCATTATAATAATATTTAAAATTGATGAAATATAATAATATATAGTAACTTGTATGCGAAAAAAATTGCACTGTGTCATTTTAGTTTTGTAGCTCGTATACATTAGCGAACAAGTCCGTGCCCATGATTAATGACGATACATATTGAAGATGCGAATAATTATGAACTTGATTATATCATTATATTAAAGAAAGTCTATGTAAATCATGCTTAATATAATAGGAAATGATTTATGGGAAGTGTTTACGCACTGTTTTATGTTTATTAATTGCTTTGGGTAATTTTGTTAGTTTTTAAAAATAAGGGATATGAATCATATTTTACATTTTTATGAAAAAGTACAATTCAACAACCAAATATTATTTGTAAAAATTATGACGAAATACAACTCCAACTCCAACTTCAAAAGTTTCAAGAATAGTGAATTTTTTTTATTTCTATGGTCAAAAGACTACTTAATTTATAGGTTGATTGCTTCTTCTTTTCCTTATTATACTGATCAAATTAGATATAACAATTTAATTCCATGTCTTCAGCCTTGGAATGCAATAATCCGCCTACTTATGCGTGCAAAAGACACGTAATTCAATTCAAAATGTCTAATTCAACTTTAATAAACCAAAGATACAAGGAGAATTCACCGAATCAAGATGTACTCAGCTTTGTCCAGTTGATTTTTCCTCTTTGGTGAAAATGAAGGTGATTTGTCATCAAATGTAAACTTGTTTGCAATACAACGATTAACTTTGACAATCAAATATTTTTCCTACTATGATCAACCAAATCATTTAAAACTACAAGGACAAATAACCGACGTGGCATTCAAAAAAAGAAATGTCAAATTATAAACTTATAATAATTCTGAAGACTGACAAAATGACAAAATTACCATGTCTAAAGTGGGAAAAGAAGAAACGTTGTCTACATCATGTTCGTGGATGAACTAAAGATTTCTCCCCACCACTCCACCAGCATAAATGCCTACTATAAGCTAAAAAAAAAAACTACACCCTTAATACGAAGCAGATAGCAACACCAGATGGATAGCAACCAGGATGATATTCCATCGCCATGTCCCTGACCTCAATCCAGAAGCATTACTGTCAGAGGCTGTACCAACAACAAAAACATGTCTTAGTTTAGTGCATAAGTGTTATGAACCAATTTTAGTGTGCCACGGATGAATTCGAAACTGTATAAACTTACCAGGGCAGGTTAACTGAGTGCTTGTGGAAAAAATAGTCTGGTTGCTGTAACCAGTATAAGCGCAAGCTGTGGAATTACAATCTGAAGACGTGACATTCCCAATGTAGAAGTTGTCTAAACCTTGGCACTGCATAGAGGGGCATGTCTTCCAAAGAGATGACTTTATCTGGGATGGTTGGCATTGCAAGCTGAGCAAGAAAGGCAGAAAAAGGACATATGATGCGACAACATTAGGTTATATTGAGAGTCAAGCTGTAACAATAGTAAAAATCAACATCATCGGTTCAGCAACTTACGTCCAGTTGTTCGCGGCATCACATTTGCACGTTACACAATTGGCAGCAGTGAAGATGTACGTGTCATTTGGGACAAGCAAAGGATAGTCCAGTGAGGTATTCCTCACCATTGATTGGCAAGCTGCAAACCAAACACTTCAGAATCTTGGAAATCATGGCATAAGCCCAAAGGTGTTGAGAAGTGCTATTATAGCTTACAATGATAGCAACCAGCCAGAAGATATGAAAATTCCAAATATGGTTAATGAATGATTTGAAGAACTACAACAACAATATACCCCGTGTAATCCGGGTCTGGGAAAGGTAGAGTGTACGCAGACCTTACCTCTACCTTGGGAGATAGAGAGGTTGTTTCCGGAAGACCCTCGGCTCAAGAGAAAACATGACAAAGAAGGTCAGATAAGGTTTGAAGAAAGTAAAGTAGAGCAAAGTAAAGTAAAGAACGTAAAGCAAAGCAGATCATGGCACAACAAATAACATAATACCAGGAATCAAAGGACCAGATACCACACGAATAATACGAAGCACGACATGCCCAACTACCTACTAGCCCTCAATCCTGATCCGTGTCCTCCATACCCTCCTATCTAAGGTCATGTCCGATTTGAAGAACTAGATTAAGCAAATCTTGATTATCAATCTTCTCTTATCAGTTTCTCATGGTTTTTTTAGCAGATATCACTGACCCAGAAAGAGAAGAAACTACAAAGTGTTCCACAAGGGAAGTGTATTCCAATCCATGCATTAGGTAGCTTCCTGGGAGACTTATGTTTAGCATGCCTTAAGGCCACAATTAGATGGTAATCTAGATTTTTGTAAATTTGATCTCGTCAAGCCAGAGTTTGCTGAAATGTGAAAATATGTTAAAGATACCTTCCGCCACCAGAAGCTTTTTCTGTTGTGAGAATGAACATGGATACAAGAACCAATTCAGCAAGTAAAGGGTTACTAGAAGCGGTAAAAGAAAATTTCTAATGAACACAGGTCTTTAACAAGCCAATAAGGCAACACATCATTTCTTTTACAACAGTGGTGTCCGCCAGCTTGCTAAGGCTTACGCAGATGAGAAACAATCACCTAATTTCTTTCATCTTTCCTAGGATTTGAACCCTTTAGTCCTACTTCATTAACCATTAAGCTGCACCCTTGGATGTCCAATAGAGTAACACATCATTTCTATGTTTTAGAGGGGTTAGATGGATGGGAAAAAACAGATGCAACGTAAAAGTTAGGAGTAACTACTAAGCCTTCTGTACTAACAACTAATAAACCAAGAACTAGTTTATTCCATTCATCATTCATAAAAATGAAAAGACTATACTTGATCATTTAATTGACATAACTTCTGTAACTATTAGCATCCCAAAGGACTCTTGAACTTCAGAATCCATGAGCATATATAGCCTAGGATTAAAAGGATAACTAAGGTGTGCGCCCACTACTTGTGTCAATTCAACATTGCTAATTGTTCAGAGTTTTGAGTCATCACAGTAGCCAAGACTCAATTAATTGGTACGTTAGGGGATTGTCAAGGCAGCGAGTAGTCAGAAATAAAATCAACCTAGTGCAATTAAACATTACTCCGTAAAATATGCAATCACAACCACGAAACTCAAACAAACCTTCAGGTGCAAACTTTATTTATACTAAATAAACAGAGTTTGCACGTTTAGGTTTAGCAAGTAAATTTCCCTAATAGTACAGTAGTAGAAGTAATATATACTTGCCTGCAATGAAAATATATACTTGATAAAAAAACTATATACTTCAAAGAAAAATAGTACTACTACCTTTTGAAAATCTAATCATGCTTAAATCAGTGTTTAAAAACATTGTTAATTACACCTTCACCTTTCCCCCCAAATTGGGTGTCAGGCTGGCAACTTTTTACTTTCTGCAACTTTCCCCCCAAATTACTCCCAGTAGGGCTCAGGAAATCAAGAGGCAAAACACAGTAACAGTAAAGAAGGAGTACCTTTAAGAGGAACGTCAAGAACAGAACCAGCTAAAAGATCTTTAGGACTTGCTAAACCATTCAGTCTCAAAAGGGTATCCTGGGAAACATTATACTGCTGAGCAATAGCATCCATGGTGCTGCCAGCTGTCACCAAGCGACCATAATGAACAACCTTTTCACCCTCCACGTCATCGCAACTGCAAGGCAGTGGGATCCACAGTTTATCCCCAGGCTGTATCAAATCCGGGTTAGCTATATTGTTAACCGCCTGAAGTTCCTTAACGGTGAATAAACCGGCAAAGATATCGGAAACGATATGGGACAGGAAGTCGCCGGCGACAACGGTGTAAGTAGGCCATTTGTTGGCTATTCCGGTACCGTTTATACAAAGACAAGGGAAAGGGATTTTAATGGTTTGATTAGCGGGAAGTTTCTGATCAGCAGGGGTGTTAATAGGGAGATTGTTAACGCCGAGAAGGGAACGGAGGTTCTTGAGGTGGAAGAGTTTTTTAACGGCGTTAAAAGTAGTGGCGTTGGGTAAAGTGTAGTCAATAATGGCGTCACAAGTTCCTTGAGAGGTGCAAGTAAAAGAAGCTGTTGCCGAAGATGAAATGGTGAGTAGCCATAAGAGGGAAGCAAGAGTAGAAAAAGAAACCATTTTTCTCTCTGTGTGCAGAATGGATTTTTGGGAGTTACAGTTATAGTGGTCTGGTTCTGGTCTGAATATGAGAAAAGGAAAAAGGAGTGTATTTGTTTTTTGGGTCAACTGAAACGTTGACATATACATGCTAATTTAGAAGATACTATTAGCAACAAATATATTCAACACAAAATTCATTCTTGATGAAAATTGAATTTACAAACTACTCCCTAACTTTTTTTATACTCACAACTTATATTTCTCCCAAAAGATGCATTTCTACTCTTATATTATATTATTCTCGAGAGTGCAGCTGAATAGTTTCACAATAATTAGGTTCGTCGTACGTTTCATTTTACTTTGCATATTCTCTGTTTTGATCCGTTTAGAAAATATAGCAACAAAAATTTTGAAATGGCAACTTTATTCGCCACAATTCAAATTTAATTTCACAACTTTCTAACTTCACTATTCCAACTGTCGTTTCAAATATTTTTCCATCTAAATTAGTCTAGTAAACATCATTCATAGACTAAGTCAACTAAAATGGGAGACGGAATTAATTATCAAACAGCCCAAAACCGTTGAACGTATAAGTGATGATGCATTTTAATGCGGGACACTGTCTTATTTCTATGTTCTACCAATAATAGACGTTAAGAAAATGTAACACGAGCCCCACCTTCACGTGAAAATGAAATTTCCAAAAGATGAATAGTCCTAGTATACAAGTTCTCTCTCTCTCTCTCAAGATGTTCCTCTGGCTGTAAGCAAAAAAAATGGATATGGATATGGTATCAAAGATTATATACCATTTCTATTCTACAGCTTATAACCACTAAAACTTGTTCATTATGCTTGAGAAAAGATGGTGTTGATACCTTTCGAGCATTTTGTCACGTCACGAGGCAGATATAGAAAATATTTGAAGTTGATTTGTAACAACTTTCAGGGGAGAAAAAGGAAATACACACTTCAAAGAAAGAAACAACTTTTGATGTGGAATTATCATTATATACCATAATACTGGTAGCCAAACATGTGTGAAAATTTGACCAGCAGACAACCTCTGTCCAGGACGACGTTGTTTTGTATAACTCATATTATGGTCCTCAAGCAGATTAAAATGTTTTTAGGTTCTTTGAAATTTGTAAGAAATGGCTTTGTAATGTAAAGGCTGCAGCACTTGTTGCTTAGCAAAGCGCAGGTAGAAACACGAGGTAGAGACTGCCTTGGGTTTCAAACATAGCCACAGATTAAATAAACATAGTCCCACCAAAAAGAATCACTAAACTTCGCAAAAACAGACACACACTTGAGGACACATCAATTCAGATAACTCTTTTAATTATTTCTCGGATTCCCTTGTCTTGTAAGGCCCCAGATACCTTAAAATCTGCGTAGCTTAAATTCTGCAGCTAACAAATTAATTTCCCTAACGTGGAGGCAACGACATCGACTGGGAAAGCCACGTGCAGAAGACCTCAACCCCTTGGAAGGATCTATATATTCACCTGCTACCTCCCACCAATTGAATAGTTCGCCCACTAAAACCACCAATTGGATAGTTCGCTCACTAAGATGTAAGCAAATGAAAAAAATATCACCTAAAAAAAAAATAGTGTGGCGCAGTGAAGGATTTACCGTTGGGGATTCTAACCCTCCAGGTCTCCACCTATTTGTCGAATAGCGGGTTCCTTAGTACAACAACATACCCAGTATAATCCCACAAGTGGAATCTGGGGAGGGTAGAGTATACGTAGACCTTACTCATATCTTGGAAGGGAAGTTGTTTCCGATAGACCTTCGACTCAAGGAAAACAAACCAAAACAGTCAAGCAAAGAAACAACAGAAGTAAAGAAGTAATGACAAAATACGATATAAAACATGAGAAAACAGTTTGAAAAAACGACAATACCGTAACCACCACAAAATCATACAATAATCAAATTACATGAAACAGATATAATAACATAAATCTAAGGACACGCTATAAGAATAGAACTATGACTACAAGTAGTAAAGGAGAAGTGTGACAACACTCAGCTACCTATACTAACCTTCTACCCTAATCCGTGTCCTCCGTAACCTCCTATCTAATGTCATGTCCTCGGTGAGCTGAAACTATGTCATGTCAAGTCGAATCACCTCTCCAATACTTCTTCGGTCTACCTCTACCTCTCCTGAAACCATCCAAAGTCAACCTCACACCTCCGCACTGGGCATCCATTCATCTCCTCTTTACATGTCCGAACCATCGTAGTCTCGCTTCCCTCATCTTGTCCTCCACCGAAACCACCCCCATCTTGTTTCGGATCTCTTCATTTTTAATTATGTCTCTCCTCATATGCCACACATCCATCGCAACATTCTCATTTTTGTCACCTTAATCTTCTGAACGTGAGAGTTCTTGACTGGCCAACACTCCCGCCCATACAACATAGTTGGTCTAACCACCGTTCCTGTAGAACTTGCTTAGCAACGTTTCCTTAATACAATATAAAATGGCTAACCGTTCAAATTTGAAAAACAACAAAATATGAGTCCCTACATACATTAAACAACTCCTCCACGCCCATACATTTAAAAGGGCTTCTGTAATGTGAGCAAGAATAAAAAGAAACTGAGTTTAATTCTTTAAACAGCCTCAAGAAACATGTATATTGCGTGGACATAAAAAAAAACGGATAAGCAAAGGGCTTCACAGATAATTGCTGCCAACGTTGTACTAACATTCTCTTAACTATGGTTAAAGAAAGTGATGAAAGATAAAATGTCAAGTTGAGAAGGAAGAATAGTATGGCAACTATTCCAAATTGAACGGCTATAGGCCACAGGAAAAATGAACTTGAGAATAAAATCAAACTCAAAGCAAAAGTGAACATGGAGACAAAGCATACATCCAATTCTTTACTTCTCTTCCAGGCGACGCAACACTGATTCTGCAAAACTCTGTTGCCTGGAGATACAAAACAAACAAACTGTGAGTTCAAACCTACATAATCCTCTAAATGCTTGAGTTGCAATTTTAGTATCATTAGAGCTTGCCTATCGAAAATTCAAACAAAGACAACGTCAGTTGCAGGAGAACTACGAAACTTCCTTCTAGAAGAATAAGGGCTCATTTGGACATGAGCTCTTTTTCCTTTTTTTCAACAAAAAATTCAAAACATTGTTTGATTTATGCGTTTGAATGATTTTTTGGTTAGTTTTTGAGATGAGTTTTCCAAATGAAACTTCTAAATACCATTTTCAACTTCAAATACTACTTTTTTCAAATATCACCCAATTTATGTCCAAACACCTACTAAGAAAAAAGATAGTAGACAGTAACACTATCAACTTACAAGTCCAGGGGACATCATATGAGAAAGAGAGACATTAAAATTAGATTTACCTACCATCATCCGCACATATAAGAATACACATGCAACATGATTTAAAAAAATATGCAAGATGATCAAGATAACAATACTAGGCAGGAACCATAGCAGGCAAAGGATCAGATCAAGAAAACAAACATAAACAGCACAAAGTATCATGTCTATATACTACTTGGTTTGCTCTTTTTTTTTGGACCGGGGTGGTGGGGGGGGTTGGATATAGGAATAGGAAACATACTTCCTCTCTCGATGCTTGGGGCTAGGACGAGAGTATTTCAAATATCCGTCCCAAGGAACCTTTTTAAGACCTGCTCTAACAGAAATGATGTCCCTCACCCTGAAAAGAGAAATTGGCAAGGATTTCCTTAAATACGAGTACTGTCCAAAAACTAACATCATAAGATAAATGCCCCTGTTAGAACATTAGTTACTGCTTTTCACAACGGAAAATTTACCTCTCTGCAAACTCGATTGGAGTCTCCCCAGGTCTTATGGTCTGAGGCTCCAGGTACCAAACATCACAGACTACAGCCCAAGATGTCATGAGCTGCAAGAGGTGCATTGTGAAGGATTGTCTGCAATTAATAGAAGAAAGGCATACTTCAAACTAACAAACAAGAAACAGGAGAAAAGAAGACTATAATGAGATAAATACCAACAAAAAAACCAGAATAAGCAAATTGGCATAAAAAAACCTTACTTTCTACTATTCCAAAAGGCGTCAACAAAAATTTTGTTGTACTTGATTGCAACAGGACAAACAGTGCAGCCAAGTTCGAATGCTCCCTATTCATCATGCATGAAAAAGGATAGGGGCATTAAAGTCATTAGCTTAAACACTTGGAAAACCCACATTAAAAAAAAGACGTGTAGTAGCAGCCTTTTTACACAAAAGATACTAAAATAATACTGAAGACCAGAAACACCATAAAATGTACTTTCCAGTTTCACTCTTTAACCAATTACTCACAAGAAAGAACTCATAGTTGAAGGGAGAATATTCAAAAGAACTATAATTTGGATCAAGGAGAGCTCAACCTTTTAAAATTTTATAAATGAATGAATTCATCGGGCCCACCTTTTTGAACATGACAGTGTAGTGGTTATTTACGCAAGTTCCCTCAGGGAATATAAGAAGAGGGTTGTTATCGGCCCCTTCAACATGTTGCCTCAACCTGAAAATTAAAATCTGTAAGAAAAACAATGCAGAATGAGATGTCTAGAATGATTCTTCTGACATCACGTACTTCCGTGCTACAATTTCACGATCCTTGGCTTCTGAGCGGTTGAACCAGATACATCCAACACCTTCTAAAATGGTGCTCTGCAGTAGTCCTGCAAATATATTATTTTTAATGAGAAATTTATACGGAAGAGGACATAAAAGATCACTTCATAAATTTTGATCATTGCAGTTATACACAGACAAGTTTGCAGCCCAAAGTTCCCCAAGTATGCATGTCATTTCTCTTCTCAAGTGCCTATAGAAAGGTAACTTAACACCCTTCAAGGTTGCAACTAATAATGTAGACGGAGTTGTGCCACACAATTCAAATACTTCGAAACAATCGAACGACACCCCACCATTACTGACAAGGTGAAGGACAGGACAAGAAGTCATACTAGCCTCACCCCTATTGATACACTTTAGCGGGGATGGGTATAGCACCTTATACACCTTAAGGTTTGAACATAAGCAAATGGAATGCTAAAATTAAGGAAGTGATTACTATGTTAGACTAAACTTTGACCTACACTGTACCAGTAGGCAGTAAAGAAGATATGGGTAACTTGTTTTGGTAATTGGCCTGGTGATTTAATAAGACTCGATGCATACAAGATTCTAAACTCATAGAAATAACCAATTATCAAAATATGAACTGGCGAAAAGTCTTTTCTAGACTAGTATAAACAAGGTTTTGAATTCTGCTTGTACAAGATACTAACAAGATTTGCTTGCCCAGTGAACGATAGGCAAGGAGAAGGGGGTAGCAATACAAATAACCTGGAGTCTAGTCAAGCTAAAACTCTTATAACCATGAACAATTCCTACTTTTTAAAAAAAGATCTGGTTTTGAAAGTCAAATAGCACGACAATAATTAGAAGGTTTGGACAGCCAAATTATAGTTACTCTAAGCTTCAATAATTGCCTTCCACATCAAATGCACTTAGTTTGCTCTTTGCAACGAATTTTTGCTAATTAGCTATGCAGTTAGCAGAATAACATCTGCAAGATTCTTACCTAAGAAGAAGCATTTTTTAATTAAAAAAAGGTCCAGCTAGAATGACAAGAAGTTAAGAGGGTCTACACAGCCAACTGATAGTTACGCCAAGCTTCAATATTTACCTTCCATATATTTTTTGACTAGTAAAGTAAACCAAGTTCGACTCTAATTCAGATCAACGCACTCAGTCTGCACCAAATATTTGATAATTAGCTAATGCAGTTATCATTACATCTGCAAAATTCCAATCCAACACCCTGTTCCTGAATCATTACCTGAATTATAGGTTCTAATAATTCAAAAACTTGAAGTTAAACTGTTGAGGTGTTATTAAGCCTTAACTTTATAAATGCTCCATCACGAGATGGTATATTTAGGTTTAGCCGTTAATATACATGTCTTCATATTAAAGCTCAGCAACTTTTGGCAGAGACACAAAATGAATGAGCAACCAATGCAAATGCTTTAGAACTCTTACCGACCCATCCAGGATGCTTCTGCATGATCACTGCAAATGCAGTCATCTGCTCTAAGACAATAAAATCAATCATTGATGTGTGATTTGCTACAAAAACCTGTCAATAAAATGCATAAGGTGATCATAGATGTATCAGAGAAGATGGTTCACATGCGAGATTTCATTTATAGCAGCAGACGTACCTGCTTAGGTCGTATGCTAGGCCGTGGGCCGTGGTATTTGACAACCCCAGTCCAAGATGCAACAAAAAAACTGCATATCAGCTCCACCAGACACCTCTAAGAAAATTAACCAAGGCAAGGATGCCAGAAACCTTAGTATGTATAGATACTCTTCAAGAGAATAACAAAAGCAAGTCTAGACATCTTAACTCATTATATAGAATTTTCAAACATATTGTCAATTTTATCTTACAAGGGGAGCCTTGGAGTAACTGGTAAAGTTGTTGCCATGTGACCAGGAGGTCATGGGTTCAAGCCATGGAAACAACCTCTTGCAGAAATGTGAGGTAAGGCTGCGTACAATAGACCCTTGTGGTCCCGCCCTTCCCCGGACTCCGCGCATAGCGAGAGCATAGTGCACCGGGCTGCCCTTTTTTTAATTGTCAATTTTATCTTACTCAGGTGGGCCCAAAAATTGGATGGGGGTCAAGACGACGTTGGGAGCCTGCGGATGACTCAAGTTGATTTGAATATCCTGTTGATTACTGATTTGGATATTGTATTTCTTATTTGAATATTCTTGTTTTGATTTGAATGTCTTTTTTAATACCGTCGCTTTTTTATTAGTATATATTTGAGTACTGGTAGGTTTGGTTTGTTTCCATCATAATTGCTAAATTTTAGGGATAGTATCCCATAAGACATGGTGCCATTAAATACCAAGAATTAGTTCTAATTAGGGATAGCAATATAGCATAGTGTATCTGAATATCTTCAATGACTTATTTTTTTTAAAGTAATGATTGAAACAGATGTAACAGATTCCTTGTGTGTTCAATGTGCTTTACCACATTTATTATCCAAGATCATACTTGAACATATACACAAATGTTGCAGAAACCTGGTACAGACACAATGAACAACATTGCAGTCGGTGGACTCTCTAGTTAGCTATAACCATATTTCTTTGAGCAGGCAGTTCATTTTCTATGCACAGTTCAGCATAAGCTAATTGGTTAATTACGAAGGAAATTCTTTCTTAATCTAGGGAGTTTCTTTTCGTTAAGCAAATGATGTTTGTCTCAATGTCAGAATTCCCTATAAGATCAATACAATTTTCTCCACAGTAAGGACAAAGATAAAGGTAAACATTATCATATATATTGTGAGCAAATGCCAACCGAAGCGTGGTCCCTAACTAAAGCAAAGAAAAGAGAAAATTTAAGTAAACTGGATAGCAAGAGAGATACCTCTAGCTTTTTCCTGAACTTATCGTGCCCTTTCAGTAGGAAATGCACCGGGATATAGCAAGAGAGAAATATTATCCATCCTATTGTCAAGACAATAACTCTGTAATTGCATTAGAAACAAAGGATGACAAAAGTGAGCTTTCAATGGGGTAGCGAACAACTATTGCAATAGATCCATGACTGATAAGCCTCTTCATGCAAATGAGTCACATAATAGAAGTATATGAACTAAAGAGTTCCACCTTTCCATCTTCAACATATAGAGGAAGTGCAATTATTATAGCCAAGCTACGTGAATAAAGTTAGATCATGATTAGGACCTAAATGAGAAAAAATAAAAGAAATGAAAGAGGCTAAACCTTATAGGAAAAAGAATTCCATATCTAACAACAACCCCCAAGCACCATAAAGGAAACAAATAAATGTTCCAGTTCCAAGGTTCTGGTGGATTTGACTTGAAGCATCGGGTGAAAGAATCCTGCAAATAAAAATGAGAATGGACATACGTAAATGAAAATGGATACATTAAACTTCCTCAAACTGAAAGGCCAAGCTCCAAAATAAAGTCTTTGGCAAAATCCAAAGGAAGTAGAGGTCAAATTGTTTTTGGTAGTGCAAGAATTGGCAATTTTGCAGTCACCGTCATACATAATTAACCAATTGGCACGAGTCAGAAAGTAAGTAAATGGGCAGTTTACAGTGCAAAAGTGAACATACGAGTTGAATGTCTAGTATATTGATAATTAAGTTCTTCTCCTTCCTATGTTTTCTTTAAGACTACAGTTTTAAGTTGAATACTCTAGACACAGCCACACAGGTGTGAAAATGGAAACTTTTTTCTTAGGTAACTTTAAATCCTTTCATTTCCTAAAACCTATATTTGATTATTTCACTTAATAGGAAGGGGGGGATTACATCAAGGAATTTTGTGATGAGAAAAATATGATGAAAAAACAAATGAGAATTCTGTGAATTGTTAAGTTGCAATCCAAACTACATCAAATTCTGTGGTGTCCAACAATATGAGTAAATAATATTATTCCCCGAATTATATTATATCTCTATTCAGCCCTTAGGAAAGAATCTTGGGTAGCGTCATTAAGACAGATTGAGAGACAGATAGCTTTAACCATAAGCAACTAAGTTTAATGCACACACTAAAATCTATGGAATAAAACAGGCAGGTGCACTCCTTATCCAGTGTTCTTGGGAAGGAGTGGAGTAGAGTCAAATTCTGCATGGATAGATTACCCTTCACCTTCCATGTCTTGGGAAGAAGGACTTGCTTGCTTCGAATCCAAAAACCTTCATGTTCAGGACTTTGTCACACTTAGGTACACAAATAAACTTTATAATCTTCTTTATCATTTTAACTGCTTTGCTTTGTCTTGAGCCGAGGGTCTCTCAGAAACAACCGCTCTACCTACCAAGGTAGAGGCAAGGTCTGCGTACACTCTACCCTCCCCAGACCCCACATTGTGGGATTTCACTGGGTATGTTGTTGTTGTATCATTTTAACTGCTTGGTATGGTATACTAACATAGCCTTTTCGACACAACTTATGATAATTCTTCTTTCTTGGTTGTCTTTTTATGGACTCAAATGGAGCATTTACGATACTGCGATTTATACTGCCAATATCAACTACTTAGGAATTGAGGAGTAGTTGTTATTTTGTTTCCTCGTCATCCTTTTCTTATCTTCTTTAACAACTATACCCTCCGTCCCAATTTAAGTGTGTTGATTTCCTTTTTGATATGTCCCAAAAAGAGTGTCCCTTTCTATATTTAGTAAGTTTCCACTTCCAACATTTTACATGGCAAGTTTAAGACCACAACATTTAAAAGACTACATATTTTTAATTTAAAACAACAAAATTCAAAAGTCTCCATTTGTTTCTTAAACTCCGTGCCCAATCAACAACAACATACCCGTGAAATCCCACAAGTATAGTCTGGGTAGGGTAGAGTGTACACGGGCCTTACCCTTACCTTGGGAGCTAGAGAGGTTGTTTCCGTGTCCGGTCAAACTAAGACACTTAAATTGGGACGGAGGGAGTATATTTTAAAATTATACACCTTCTCTTTTCTTTCCTTCTTCAACCAAAATATTTGATCCCTACAATATTTCTCTCTAAACACAATTTTGTTCCTATTTCAGGGGCTCATACAATGGGACAAGCACATTACCAATTCTTCTATGACCGCCTCTACAATTTCAAAGGCACTGGGAAACCAGACCCCAGCATGAAGAGATTTGTGTTAGTAAGACTTAGAGCACATTGCCCAAAAACCGGCCAAACTGATTCAGCCGTCTATATCACACCAGAATATGGTTCTACTTGCACATTTAACCAACAAATTATACACAAAGGTTCTCGCTCATTAGTCTCTTCTTAGAGTTGGTCGATGAATATGCAAACAGTTTTGAGCAATTTCGAAGGGGATTTGCATTGTTAATTAGCAGGATGGGAGGTCGACTGATAAAATAGGGGTAAATTGCAAGTTCAGAAATAAGAACCATCCCAACATCAACTAGGGTGGGTTTTCAGTGCATAATGCATAATAATAAGGGCAAGTGTTTGAATTGCAACCATCAGTATGGGTCGGTAAAGAATAGAAACTCACGTCAATAATGGCACCAGCAGCCTCAGTTAGGGTGGGAGAAATATCGAGTAAATCACACCTGAATTGGAAATTAAACAAATGAAAAGTTGGAACATGTGAAGAAGAAAAGAAAGAGAAGAAGAGGGGTTTACAGGCGAAGCTTGCCATGGGGTTCTTGGATGGATCCAATTGGAAGATAGTCTTCCAGATTGGGCCGATCCAAATCCAATTCCGAGCTCGATGATTTTAGCTTATTCATTTCCGCCTGTTATCGACAATCCCCACTTCACTGCACCTATTTTTAAGTTTAACACACATACCATTCATTAGTCTCTTCTACTCAGGCAATCCAATGCCATTCCTGCCACGTCACATCTGTCCCCCTCCCACGACGAATATTTATCTCAAATTATTTATGTTCAAAGCATAATTCTTTCGTAACATATAAATAAAATAAATATTTAATAACAAATCTTTCTTAATTAATATTTCTTAGGGTTGTGTAAACAAACGACAAAGGAGTAAAATCCAAACTCATTCTCTCAATTTCTCAAATAAAATTATAAGGAATTAAAGTTGATATTTTGTTTTCATGTAAAAATTATGTGTTATTAATTTAATTATGAAATTGGGAAAATAGCACTTTCCTATGCTATTGACTAATCGCCTTTTTTTTTCCTATAATATTCGATTAAACATATTTAGTTTCTAATTAGATAATGTGGGTGGTTTTAGTCCAATGCTACGGGACTCAACTTTGCTAAAGGATTGTTGACAGATCTAGTGTATATATTTTATATATATATTGCTAGCAATTGTTATTATTTTTTACCAACGACTAAATATATTAAAGCGCATAACTATTACTCCTATATTCCAAACTATTTGAGCTTGTAATTGGATTTGGATTATAGACTATCGAGAATTAAAATAGTATTAAATATGAATTCAATGGTGTAAATGAAATTATTTACTATTCAATTATTTTTCTTAACGAGATATTTTGCCTATGGATCAAATAGAGGGAAAGAAAGACGAGGGAGGAACGACTTGTTTTCTACCAGACCAGCCTTTGGGGTTAGTTGTGTAAACAGACACAAGGCTGTGCTTTAGAAAAGCACGTTGTTACTTTCTTGAAATCCATTACTATAATTTAAAACAACGTCAAATATTATTCCAGCTTAAATTAGACATTCTTATTAGATGCTAGATTCTTAGTCATAGACACTTCCCATTAAAAGCCAGCCAAAGATAAGCAAATCAGTACTTATTTTGCGACTTCGAAAATTTGGTCTACATATGTTGTTGTAGTTGATTATTGGTGTAAAGTTAAATGAGGAGAGGCCCAGGTAAAATCTTGGGCTTTGCAGTTGATGATGATCCTACACTTTTTTTTGCACAGATTTCCTTCAAAGTTAAGGCACTGGTCTTTAATTTTTGGTCCTTCATTTATAAAAGTGACTGAAAATTTCACAAGGTCCGGGGTTCGAACTCCACTCAGTTAAAAATTAAAAAAGAATTCGCAGGCAAAGTTTGAATTTCGCAAGGCATAGTTTGTCTGTAAACTCTCAGAGTTTGGCAAGGCATAATTTGTCTTCAGGCATAAGGCAAACTCTAGTTTGCAAGCAAACTAAGTCTTGCGACTTTTTTTTCAATTTTGGACTAAGCCGAAATTCGAACCCAGAATTAGAAGTTTTTAGATGAAGAGCAAAATTAAAAAATTTCAATTTAAATAGCAAAAATTAAAGACCACCCCGAAAGAGGGACATCTTTCGAGAATTCCCATGATCCTACAGTATGGGTTATCGAATATAAATGGGCTCAAGTGGAATGGGGCCTGGACTTGAAACTTCTTAGCTTAGAGTGGGCCACTGGAGATTTTCGACTGGTCTCCTAAAGGGGTCCATGAGGGTCATTACTTTGAGGTATTCTTTTAGACATAGCTATATTTTTGCTAATTATATTTCGTAGATATGATAATATGTATTCTAATTCGGATGTATTTCATTGTATTCAATTGGAATGTACTCAATTCAGTTATATTCATTTGTAGCTACTTTTACATTATATTCAACTTATTGTATTTAAATTTGATTGTCTTCAAACAACGTAAAGGAAAAAAAAAAGGGATATTCAGCCATATTCAAAAAAATTAATGTATTCATTTGTATACAAAAAAGTCCCATTCGAAATATAGGAGAAAAATACATAATAAAAGAAAACACTCTATTTTACATTAAAAATAACGAATACACTCAAATCTAAGATACAAGAAATAAAATACACTCAAATATTAGATACAAGAAAAATTATGCTTAGATCTAAAAAAATACACTCAAATCTAAGATATATCGTCTGAGCATTGGGTTTCGCCAAAGCTGGTTTTGGATGGAAATGACAGTGAGAGATAGGATCAGCAGTGGTGGCGTCCGATGATTTTCCGACGGTGGTGGCGTCCAGAGATGACTGTGGTAGTGTCTGGTAATGCTCCGATAGCGGCGAAAAGAACAGGGAGAGAGACGGCAGTGATGGCGTTCGGAGATGGCAGTGTTGGGATTGACAGTGGTGGCGCGGAGATAGAATATATGTATACACTCGTATCTATATTCGTCCGGTTATGCTCCGGCAGCGGCGAGCATAACAAGAGAGAGACGTGAGGGAAAAGAGGGAGCATTGGGTCTCGCCGGAGAAGTGACAATAGTGGAGATGGTAAAAGAAGAGAGAAGCAAAATTGAAAGAATTTGGGAAAGATAGGTTTTAGTTACCTTGTGTAATTGAAATACAATATTTAGCTACTAGGTGTACTTAAAATAAAGTGTAGTTACTAAATATAAATATCTCTTATATGTTCTCTACACTATAAAAATTCCAATGCCCTTATTTCAGGGTGTTCTTGAATTTTTGTCCCTCAATTTTGTAATCTTTAATATTTGGCCTTCAACACTTTTTGGCGCGACATAATTTATGTTTAATTTCGACATATGTGTCATAACATCTACACAAATTATGTCGGACAAGACAAATTTTCAACACTCAACTTAATAACAAAAAAAACATAATTTTAGATTTCGCTCGACATATTTCAGCATATGTATCATAACAACAACAACAACATACCCAGTGAAATCCCACAATATGAGGTCTGGGAAGATAGAGTGTACGCAGACCTTACCTCTACCTTGGTAGGTAGAGCAGCTGTTTCCGAGCATATGTATCATAACATCCACTCAAATTATGCCGGGCATGGAAAAATTTTCAACACTCAATATAATATGAAAAATACTACAAAATGTATGCCGCATAACTTAATTCCTACAAAATTTGTACCGAGCGAGACAAAAATTCAGTTTCAGAAGATGCAAATATTACCAAAATTATGTTTTGCAAAGAAGGTCTGGATATTTTTATTAAATAAATAGCATATGCAAAAATTAAAGACCATAAATATGAGGGGCAAAAATTAAAGACCGTTTGAAGGACAATCCATGAAAAAAGAAAGGGTCCCGTGACCTTAACGGCCTGTATAATTTTGTTTCATGGGCTATGAATTATAAAAACTTATAGATGAATCAACAACAAATGCAGTCAGCTTTGTGTAGCTTACAATCACATTGCATTGCACCTTTTCAAGACGAATTTTTCCAATTGAAAGAGGCAGAAATAGACTTAATTATATGTATAACAGATTTAAAGAAATAAGTATTTATATGAAATATGCGCAATAAATCGATATCAAACGTCACAAATAAGTATTGAATGCAATAGTATGTTGCATCGACTAAATCAAGATCCTTATTTCACCTCGGCTTACGGACTAAGGTGATTGAGAGCTACTATTAAGCAACAAATGTCGATGATGAGTACTTGAATTTGATCCTTGTAATTATCTGATTTAATTAATCGATCGTTTGAGGTGCAGAGTTCTTGTTTCAGTAAACAAGTACATTGATTTAAAAAAAATCAGATTCACGTGATGATGTTTCTGTTTTTGTATGTTGTCTTTGGGCATTAATTCTAAAATTGTCCGTTACTACTAGTTCAAAAATATTGGATGAAGTTAAACAAATGAGTCAGTAGCTAATTTAGAGTACATATTTTCACCTATACCCCACAATTTCTTAATGAGAGAACCCATGATATACACGGCAATGTATATCACGGAAATAATGGGTTTATTGTTGTAATCAAATTAATGTACAAACTTACCATAATTATAGAATTCTTGTACAAGTACAATTATGATATTATATGTATAGTAGGAATAAGATTTTTCATATTTGAAGATTGTAAATTGTATATGGCATTATCCGCGATATACAATGTCGTGTATATCACGGGTTCTGTCACTTAACTTACTACTAATATTACTTTGATTGAATCTTAAAGACATGCAGAATCCAGATGCAGAGACTCGTTCGTTTAAAATACAAAATTAACCAATCCTCATTTACCAGGATTAAAGACGACTTTTCTACATTCAATATTAGAGTTTGGCAGCTCAAGACTCGAGAGTGGGAGCCATGTGCAGTGTTCAAATTTTGAAATGTCCTTAAGTGTGCTGAACCTGCATTAATAAGTAATTAATAATATTTGGATAGAAAATAAAAGTACATTAAATTTTTATCCTATAGTAAATGATTAAAGTAGAATGTTAGGTTAAAACAACCTAAAAATACTTTTAATATGGTGTTGATTAATTAATATTTTTCCAAAAGGTCGTCCACCATTAAGATTATCTTTACTATATATATATATATATATATATAGCTTACGTTTCATCTTAGCTTCCAACGTGGGGATTTTGTTTGCACCTGCAACAATCTCTTCATTGTCATCGAACTATGACCATATGACCCATCACCTTATGAAATTTATCTGAAGATTAATTGTGTACTATCTATATCTATCGAGTATTTATGATCATCAAAACTCATTAACTTGTTTTTTGTGTGTGTATATGACTTCAGTGCTACGGATAAAGGTATAAAATCGGCCTGCCCGTAGACTATTCTATTTTATAAGTAAACACTTGAACGGTAGTTGATACAAAATTTTCTATAAAATTCTAACCCCATTAATACCTTCAGTGATGGTAAAGATAGCAACTTGTAAGTAGGTAATTCATCACATCAAATGTACTTCCCATGAATAATCTCCTTCTCCACTAGTGTTGACTTCAGTATGAAGCAATTATTCGACTCAACAAAACAAAATTAGATACACAAGCATAATCTATAAATTGAATCTTAAGTTGCCCTTAGCTCTTGATCACTCTTATAGAAGCTTTTATCAATCTTCCACAAATATTTGCTAATTTTGTCTTCAACCCCGTCTAATAGTTCAACCAATGACAAATTCAGTAACTTTCTGATTAATGAAATGAATTCTATAGCTATCAACGAACATCAATGTTTCTGTTGGTTACATTTCCTTCTTCCAACTTGTGAGTGAATGAGAGAATTTCAACGGCCTCAACACATATTCACCAAATGAAATTTTATTTTAAAGGGAAATCTAACATGTTCAGTTGTACTATAATATTGTCAGACTAAAACATGATTCCCACAAAAAAAACAGCTTTACTTTGCATTGTACAAGACAAGTTGATTAATATCTTAATGTGTTTTGACTAATTTGAATCTCGGACTACGACTAGTACTTAGCCAGTCCTTGTTTACATGATTGCAGATGTGGTTTTAAGTTGTTAATGTGGGGCTGCATAATTAGGTGCAACCTAAGATCTAAATCATTTCTTAATTAGCGCACACCATCCCATCTTAACAACTACTGAAACTACCTAATCCAACTTATATATATAGTACACGTCAGCCAGACGACCCTCATAATAACTACCATCTCTCTCTTTAATCCTTTTTTTGGCTGAATACATGGATATCCCTTAAATTTCCCTCCAATTTGGTACTATTTCCGGATAAAAAAAAAGTGTGTTCAGTTTGCCTTTATTTTTTTAGTAAAAAAAGTATCCACTTATCAAATCAAGAAAAAAAATTAATCTTACTTTTTCAGATTTGCCCTTATTAAGTGTTAGATGACAAAATCTCAATACTTATTTAATTAGGGTCATTTTAGTTAAATTACCTAAAGTTAGTATTTTCTTAATGAGTGTGTAAATGGCTAAGTGAACACTCTTTTTGATATGGAGGGAGTAGTAAATTTCATTTAGACGGTCAAACTACGGTTTGTTTTGATTGAGCACACGATAAAATATTTATATTAATTATTTTCGACTCAAAATTTTGGAAAAGCTTATGCACATGTTATCAATCGCCCATTACTAAATAAGTTAACCACTTAAAATATATCGAAAAAATTGCACCATTTTCCCTTCAAATGGGTTGGTCTTTAATTTTTACCCTATAAAATCGAACTTATATATGCTCACTCCCTTAAAGAATTTGTACCACGCTAGACATAACTTGTGGATATTATGATACGAAAATATTAAAGACCACAGAAAAATTAGTTACATTGTGGGGGTAAAAATTAAAGACCATCCCAAAATAGTGTCAAAAGTGTATATGATCCTAATACACCTCCTCTAATAATACACAAGCAAAAAGAGCTCAAAAACTATATCAAAACTAATCATATCAAACTTGCAGGCCTGGTGGAAACAAGAGTCAAAGAGCATAAACAAATTAAGATCACTAGAAATGTTTTTTCTGATTGGGATGTTACGTGTAATTATCAGGAAGTTGTGAATGGTAGAGTGTGGATTGCTTGGGATCCTAATATCTATATAGTGGTAAATCTATGCTCAACTACTCAGCTTATTCATTGACAAGTTGGTAATCATTCAAGCAACTTCACCTATCTGCTTACTGGTAAATGGCTACAATTGTATAGAGAGTAAACAGAGATTATGGAGTAAATTGGGCAAGGAATCAATCAGCCTTGGTTATTTGGTGGAGATTTCAATGCAGTATTGAATCCTAGTGATAGAATCTTTGCAGCACCTATTACTGCTGCTGAGTTGAAAGATTTCTCTGAGTGTGTTCCGAACTTACAAATAACTGAACTCCCTTGGAAAGGGACTATTACACTTGGTCTAATAAGCAGCTAGGCCAGGACAGGATTGTTTGGTAATATGGACTGGATGATGAAGTGAGGACATGTCACTACTCACTATGGCCTTCCTAATGTCTCTGATCATGTACCTATGACTCTTAAAGTTGAAGAAGTTAAATGGACTCCTAAAACTCCATTCAGATTCTTTAATATTTGGACTGAGCATTCTAAATATCAAAGTTTACTTGATACTAGATGGAGCATACATCTTTACAAGGGGAGAATGGAAGGGGTGTGGCATAATCTTAGGGCACTGAAAGTTCCGCGTCCACCAAAAGTCGGTAACCTTCGTCACCGTCAGCAGAAATTCATGAATATTGGTCCAAGATTGCTATGGCTAGACTAGAATTAGTAATGCACAAGAATAAATAGCAAGGCATTGTACTGATGATTTGCTACTAAAAGAGAATCAATGTTTGATGGATATAAAAAAGCGAAACCTTATTGAGGAGAGTATACTGAGGCAAAAATCAAGAGCCCACTGGATTAAACTGGGTGATGCCAACAATAAATACTTTACTGCCACGTTGAAGGATAGAACTAATAGGAAGTAACTACGGCCCTTGAAAATCCGGAGGACCGAGTGCTGTCCACGCCCGGTCGTACTCATAACCGCATCAGGTCTCCAAGGTGAACATCCTCTGGTCGATGGAACAATGTAGGCAAGGAAAGTCGGCAAAATGAATCCGTAACTTCGGGAAAAGGATTGGCTCTGAGGGCTGGGCACGGGGGTCCCAGTCTGATATAGGCCGTAGTACTAATGATAATGATTATTTAACTGTTACATGTCATTGAATAGATGATAATTGGTCTATGCAAAAATGTATATTAGCATATAAATATATTGATCATAGACACACTGAAGCTTTTATTTCAAAAAATATTCATGAAATTTGTGAATATTATGAAATTACTGATAAAATTATGACTATTACATTAGATAATGCTTCTTCTAATGATTATGTTGTAAACATTTTTAAAACTCAATTTATTCTATCTTTTCCCGATATTTTTCATATTAGATGTGCATGTCATATTTATAACTAAATTGTAAATGCTGACCTAAAACTTTTTAAAAAAACATCATTGATAAAGTATAATTTGCTATAAATTTTATTTTTAAAGGTAATAAAATATAAAGAAACAAATAGTATAAAAAACTTGTCATGATTGTGTGTTACCTTATAGAAAAATTCAGAAGAAATTACGACCAGGTAAAATTCTTTGTATGAACAATTTATTACATCAAATCCCGTCATTCTTTTTTGAGCAAACTCAAGTAATACTTTTATCCAATATTACTAAATGTGATGAACAATCAATATGTGAAATTTACTGTCGCACTTCAATCAAAAGTATATAAGGAGTATTAATTAAAAATAGAATAGTGGGAGGAAACATCAACAAGAAGGAGCACAAAAACTTTTGGGGAAAGCAAAATACGGGAAAAATGTATTAATGTGTTAGTTTGTGTTAAGAGTCTCGCATAACAAATAGAATGAAATATAAATTCTTTATGTGTATTCCACTCGATAAAGACGTACTATTTGTTGCAGACGAAGTTGCAAAATGTTGTTAGTACTAGTAAACCATTTCCCACTATTTTTTTGTACCAACTTCTTCTTCCTTCTACTCAACTCTCACCTATAACCTACCCTATCTCTCTCTCTCTCTGTTCAAGATTAGTGTTATACGAACATGAAGAAAAGAAAACAACGCCACCATGAAACTTTGTTTCTTGGAATTATCCAAATCATTCTCCATACTTTGTTATTCAGTAGACGCCGTCGTATTCACCTCCTTCTTCCTCTTCTCTCTGCTTTATCTGGCTCTCTTCTTTTCTTCTTTGTGTTTTTCTCTCCTCCCATTACTTCTCACCACAATCACCTTATCAATCCCATCTGGGTATGTTATATACATATAAATATTCATTTTATATATCAACCATTACATCTTCTTTTTATGGGTCTGTTTTGATTTTGATTTGTTCTGTTTTGTTACTGTGTTTAGTTCAATAACGGGATGGGGTTTCAGATGAACCTGCAAAAAGAACACGTCTTTCGCGTTCCGGTGAGCGTTATTAGTACAGCTATAATGCTGTTTTGACTGTTTCCACGTATACGTAAGATTGTTTCTTTATTTGAAGCTCCTGATTTTGAATGTGTAGATGGGTGGAGGAAGTTTAAGCAGAGATGTATGGACTTCGAAGCAATCTAAATTCTACCACGCCTGCAGTCATTCCACCAACAAATTTCCAAGTGGGTGCATTTTGTTTTAGCCCTTTTTATAATATTTGTTTTGAATCTTGATATGGTCTTAAAAGTTAATGAAAAGTTACACTGCTTTTGGTGCGTATTCGTTTTGATTTGTGAGGCTGTAACATTTGCAGGTGCAGAGGTTAACACTCATCCCAATAGGTACTTGATGATTGCAACTAGTGGAGGCTTGAATCAACAGAGAACTGGGGTAAATTCTCTTTTTTTCATGACATATTTCCCCTAATTGAAGGTCAACAACATGGAGATACTTAACGATAGGTTTTATGTCGTTTGAATGTTGTTACTTAGAAGGGATTTTATTTTCTAGTCAGACCCCACTGCATTTAAGATATACTTCTATCAGATACTTTTTGATGTGCATTTTTGGTAGCTTATGAAAAAAAAACAAGCATTGCAGATTTGGATAAGATACAAGTTCAAATGTTCAAAATTTTAAACCTTTAATAAACCATGTTCTTGCTGATACCTGAATGACATCTTCGTTATTAGTGTTCTATGAGACCTCGTTTAAAATGCGTAGTTGTCAATTGTTGGCATTGGTATAGTGAAAAAGCAATTTGAATATTTTAGCTTCTACTTTCTAAATTTTTTTTTAGCTTCTATCAATATAGTAAAGAAAGAACAAGAAAATGGTCACTTGGAAATTGGCATAGTGATCTGGTGCATCAGTACACCAGCAAAATATTATTGATGGGGATTGCGAGTTGTAGCTTGTGAATAATACCATGATTTAATAGTCAAGAGACTACTCTTTTCCGCTCCCTGATCCCATGATTTTGCAAAAGGGCCCCTTGTCCCAATTTTTAGCCTTTACTGTTACTCAGTTTACCTTGCTTGAATCTCCTTCCTTTGACCTGGAAGAATCTAATTAACATCGTCATTTTGATGGTTAATGAATTAATTTACTTATTCATGGTCTTGTTATTTGTAGTGGTGGATCTAGTTTTCTGTTGACACTGACTTGTCTTGCTTAACTGTGCTATCATGAATCAAGAAGTCCATTTCTGGACACTGTAAGGGTTTATATTAAATCTGAGATACTACGAGCAGATTTTTTGCCATTGGAATTCTAGTTATTTTCCGTTACATTTTATGAGACTGCTAAATCAAATTTGAGTTTCAAATGATATTCTTGCTGGACGCAGATTGTAGATGCTGTTGTTGCAGCTCATATCTTGAATGCCGTCCTTATAGTTCCAAAACTCGACCAGAAATCCTACTGGAAAGATTCAAGGTTTTATTTGGAATAATCTATGCACAAAGGCATTATGTGAGCTATCTTTGTATTTGTTATAGTACACTAAAATTCATGAGACTTAATTATTCCTTTTTTCGTGCAGCAACTTCTCTGAGATTTTTGACGTCGACCGGTTTATATCACACCTCTCAAAAGATGTCAAAATTATTAGGGATCTTCCAAGGATCGGAGATAAAGTCATAACTCCATATAGAACACGTGTTCCAAGGAAGTGCAATGCCAAGTGTTATGAAACTCGCATCCTGCCTATTTTAAAGAAAAAACATGTGAGTCCTTTATAGAGCATGTTTGCCTTGTCCGATGCAGCTGAATATAATATCATCCCATGACATGAAAGTTTGTGCACAGCACATGATTCCCTATGTTTTGCGTCTTAGTATTATGTTGCTCTTGTTGCATTATACATCTATGTGGCAAACTCGTGCTGAAATGTAGTATTTTCCCCACCCATAGCTCTAATGCACAACTAAGTCATAGTAGTTTAAAATTTGGAAGTTCAAGCTAAAGAAATTTACAGATAGATTTACTATCCATACAACACAAGCTCCACCTTATTTCCATGAAAATTTGCAAGTCAGGTATATCTTCTTGATGTGTCTGTAGTTGAGTAGGCAACCTGCCAAATTTCTGCATGAACTATCCATGAAGTTATTTATGCTGAACAACAAAAAGTTTGGGGGTAGATTTGATGTCTTGTTGTTAGCAGAGTTGCGTTGCTGAATCGTTTTCGGCTCATTGCTTTTTGGTGTTATTAGAATCGTTCCTTTAAACATATCTAGATTATCTAGTTTGTATTTTAGTTGACTCTGATTTTCTTGACTCTTTCCTCTGTTCTGGTGCAGGCCGTTCAGCTAACAAAATTTGACTATAGGCTTTCCAATTGGTTGGATACAGATTTGCAGAAGCTGAGATGCAGAGTCAATTATCATGCATTGAAGTTTACTGATCCCATTATTGAAATGGGCAGAAAATTGGTTGAAAGGATAAGAATGAAAAGCAAGCACTTTGTTGCCTTACATCTGAGGTAATTTGATTATCTCTTATGGCCAAAAGACGTTTTACACAAATGTTCTTTTCTTTGTTCATGAATTTATTTAGAAGACATTTTTAATGGAACACAAAAAACAACAACCGCAGAGAACTGCTTGTACACAATAGTAACTTTTGTTGCATAAATCTGGTGTTGCCTTTAGGATGTCAATGTTGATCTTCTCATTGTAGATTGTGTACTGTTGGTTATTCTACTGTTGGAATATGCTTTCCGAAACATGTTTACTATGTGCTAGGTTTGAACCAGATATGCTTGCATTTTCTGGATGCTATTACGGTGGAGGGGACAAGGAAAGGAAAGAACTAGGTAAAATACGGAAGAGGTGGAAGACGTTACACGTGAGTCACTGCCTATTTTAATAACCATTAGTCCATACATTACCCCTACTTATAGTTAATATGATATTTTCTTCTTTGGCATAACTTGCAGACAAGAAACCCGGATAAGGAACGAAGGCATGGAAAATGCCCTCTCACTCCTGAGGAAATTGGACTTATGCTTAGAGCACTTGGTTTCGGTAATGATGTTCATATTTATGTGGCATCTGGAGAAATTTATGGAGGAGAGGAGACATTGGCTCCTCTTAAGGCTCTTTTTCCAAATTTTTATTCCAAAGAAACAATTGCCAGCAAGGAGGAATTGGCACCATTCTCTTCCTTCTCTTCTAGGATGGCTGCGTTGGATTTCATTGTTTGTGATGAGAGTGATGTATTCGTGTCCAATAACAACGGAAATATGGCAAGAATTCTTGCTGGAAGAAGGTAAGCTACTTGATGTTTCCGACCTAAATCGGTTATTTGTTAGTCTCTTTCTCCAGGAAAGGGCAACTTAGAAATCCTTTTCGTGTTTCAGGAGATATTTTGATCACAAGCCGACTATCCGCCCAAATGCTAAGAAGCTTTATAAGTTGTTCGTTAATCGAAATAACATGACATGGGAAGAGTTTACCTCACAAGTTCGAACATCTCAAATAGGTTTCATGGGAGATCCAATGAAGGTAAAGCCAGGCAGGGGAGAGTTTCATGAAAATCCATCAGCATGCATTTGTGCAGATTCTGAAATGGATACCGGTTCTGCTACTAATAGTGGTAGGAGAGATATGGTTGAAGTAACTGATAGCCAGGTTAGTGAAGAAGAGCAAGAATGGTCTGATACAGAATATATGGAGATCAATGAAGTTGAAATTCAATGAAGAGATTCTGGCAGACCTTTTAAAACATAACAGCCAGAAATGGAAGAGATTTTCGCAGATTAAAGAAGTGTTGCAGATGGTACAGGTTCTCATTTTGAGTACTAGCTGCCATTAATGGATAACAAGATAACAGTATATGGAGCAGAAATTTGTACATAAAGCCAAGTGCAAACTAAGAGCTTGGTTCTCAAGTTGAGAGTCAATGGTGCAGTTTTAAGGTAAGAGAATCAACTGCCGCATCATTAAAACTTTATGCATTTAAATACACAGAGAGCAGGATAAGTTGAGGAAAAAACAATTAACTCTTAATGCTCAATATATAGGATGTTGGCGTTTCATGTTTAAAAGGTTTTTTTACCCTTTTAGTTTCTTTTAAAAGAAAAATTAAGTTGTATATAGTAGTAGTACTAAGCTTTTCCCTTCCATTTCTTTCGATTCGATCAGCATTGCTAGTTAGTCTAAATGTATATCAACTGCTTAATATAGTAATCATTTTTCCACTGTTCATTGCCATTGGTAGAGTTGTTGACCATGTTAACGTGCTCATAAGTCATAACTCACATTCATGTAATAGAGAGGAATATTCGTAGAAAAGCCACTTTCTTGTTCTTTTGGTTTTCTTTCTTATTCCATAAAGGTGGAATCTCCCACCCCAGGAGCCCCCACACCCCGGTCCGACAGGTCTGTGAAGGAGGTAAATCATGGTGACTCAATTGATTTCAAAGGTTAGACCAGTACCACGCTGCGCACAAGGGGCCCTCCTTTATTTCAAGAAGAAACCCCCACACTGCCGCTGACGGGATTCGATCCTTGGTCTCTTATTCCAAATATCCCCCTTGAAACCAATTGAGCTGCCCAAGCGGACTTTTTTGGTTTTCTTTCTAATATTACTTTTGTCAATACAATTAATTCCTTAAATCGTCCCAAATTATGGAAATAACTCATTAAAGTTATTTTTGAATTTTTCTCATCTCTAAAGTCATCTATGTATAGCTTTATCTTTTAGAATGTAATGCTCGTGGGAAAAGCCTCCCTCTTACCTGATTTCTGAGTCCTCGGATAATCATATTAACGTACGTTACGTTGCATGTGTTTATAAATTATTTTTTCAGTATATAAAATGAATAAATTATGTAAAATAGCAATGAACGTTAAAATAGATGCAACATTCATATAAATGACAAAAAATGTTATTACGTACTTAGTTGCTAACTTACATGTAATAAGTATTTTGACTTTCTTTCTCATTATTTTAAACATGTAATTTGAGTTATAATGTTCATTAGTCATATTACCTACATGAAAGATTTATTTTCATTTTTATATTCAAACCTTTGTTTTTCTTTGTCAATGTTTTTTAATTGTTTAGATTAAGTATAATACTTTTAAGCATTAATAACTACTTAATTTTATTTTAAAATTATTTTATAATATAAATCAGGTACTGTTACATTATCATAATTCTCAAAGGATAAAACAAATCAATTTCACATTTTACTTTGGATATTTATATTTGTAGAATTATTAGTGTTATTGACTCTTGACATTCTTTCTATCTCTATTAAATTTTTAAACATTTTAAAGTTATTTCTTATAATTACTGAGTGTATTTTTCAAGTATTACAAAGACGATAATAGAAAATAATGATTGCCTGAAACAGTTCAAATATAATGTGGAGTTGACCAGTAAACATATATTTCATCATTTGTTGATGTCATGACTTTCAATTGTATATATTTATATATCGCACTTATAATAGTAATTGATTTCTGATATCAAGAAAATAACCCCTTTACAATTTCATTCATGTTATTTAATTTCAACAATATTTTTGATAAAATTAGGAAGAGAAAATGAAAATACATGGTTTTCATTATTATACTTGCTGCCGGTTCCTTAATTACTCCCTCCGTCCCAAAATAAGCGTCGTCTAAGTAAAAATCAAATTAATAAATACAATGTGGAGTTTACTAAACTAGTCCTACTTGTTAGATGTTTTTCGAGAATTAAGCAATATTAAAGAGGATTGACTACTTCTTTAATACAAAAGGGATAGTTGAAAAGACTTGTTAATTCTCTGTCTTGAATTCTTAAAGTGACACTTATTTTAGGACAATTTTTTTGCTAAGATAACACTTATTTTGAAACGGAAGAAGTAGTTTCTTTTTAAGCCTTGTCATAGTTGTTGTCCCAAATTTCTAAGTGAGTAATTATACCCAACAATCGTTCCTAAATCCTACTAAGTAAAGGGGATGTTTTCAGTTCCAAGCATCTTCCTCCATATTCAATCTGCTCGAAAATCGATAAAAACTTACTCACACTTAGTGTTTACATCAAATTTAGTTAAGTTAACTACGGTAGACAAACTAAGATCTTTTAGAATATTTATTTTAACAAATAATTTTAAAAAAAAACTATAGTAAGTTAATAACTAGAGTTACAAATTCCTAGGGTTGCCGTCACCGTCATCTTCTAGCATTGTTGCTGTATGTTGTGGCTTGAATATTATGTAGTGAAGAGATTCATAGTCCTCACCCTCTCTTATTCTTTGTAAATTCTAGTCCTGCTTCTTTGTCAAATACTCTGGCAAAACCTTGTCTTCTTCTACAATAGTTACACAAAAACCACCATTTGACCACTATCAGATCAGGAGTATGTTGATTTAGTTTAATTTACTTTATTAATTGTTTAAGTTCGGTAGAGCGAAGAAACAGAAAAAGATGATAAATTTTAGTGTTTATGCTCATAATTTTATCGTTTAACTATTACTATAGAATATCAAAAGCATAGGATCATTGCCCAGTTGAAGAACAAAAAAAACATCATGGATATGAAAGAGGGAGAATTTTGCCTCACTGTTAGACTTAATATTTGCTCTCCCATTTAGTTGACGTTACCACTAGGAGTTTAATGGAATAACTAGCTAGATTATTAAGTATATATATTTAATTATTATTTTAGATATGTGCAAAACAAATGAAAGTTAACTACGGTTAAGCACTAATAACTTTAGGTAGATTAAGGGACAAGTGTCATTTATTTATTGATTTTGTGTAAACACCTGATCAGGATAAATTTTTACCCCGAAAATCCTTTGTTTATTGTACTTTTATATTTTTTTGTAGTGTAACACAATCTTTTTATTTCCTAAAAATTAAGAGTTCTAAAATACAACAGATTTAATAAATTTTACATATTGATAAAAGAGTTAATAGTCCGTATGACCAAGCTGCAGTTTGTCTTTGACCAATTAATTTAAAAAACACATTTGAAAAGCAATTAGTGTTTGGTCAAAAAAATTTAAAGTGTTATTCAAAAAAATGTTTTTGGGAAAACTATTTTTTTATATTCTGAAAAACAGTTTCTACTACTCCCAAAATTACTTATTTTCTCCTAAAAACTTGACCTAACACCTCATTTTTTTTACTAAGCATTTTTGAAGAAAATAAGTACATTTGACCTCCGAGAAGCTTTGATCAAACGGCTATAACTTAGGATAGCCTATTATTTAGAAAATTGAACCTGACGTACTATTACAATTCAAAGACTAAAGAAGGATCAAGTGTTTGTCTATATGACTGCAAAAAGAAAAGGATTCACGAAGTTAAAATTGTTTATAGTTCAAATCCAAATATAAAAGAGAGAGTGTGTGTAAATATTTACTAATAAGTAGTTTACAACTTTGGATATGAAAGTATAACATGAAAGTAAAGATGCTTTACGAAAATTTGTAGTAAATTTTTAATACAAATAATATAAATAATGAGATATATCATCATTTGAACTTTAAAATAAAAAAATATACATTTTAAAATATATGCAATAATCTAACTCATTTTTATCCATTGATTTAAATCAAGAGAGATTTATTATCCCATTTAACATGTAAAGGGGGTATTGTTTTTCAAATCAATATATTAAGGGGTAAAGTTAACTTCTTATATATGTTAGGTGGATGTAATACTCGTTATAATAAGTAGTATTTGAAATTACAGTTGCAATTTACAATTCATATTTATACATCTTTTCTATTAATCCCCAGCTAAAACTTATTGAACTCAACAAAAACTAATGAAAAGTCTTCGAAGTGGGTTCGAATTGTGTATACGATAGCAAAAGTAGCTCAAAAGCAGAAATGTGAGTAAAATAAAAGGTTTGACCAACATGTTTTTGGTGTGCCGGATTAAGTGGGCGAATTAATTAAATGGTTAAAATGGATATTTTTTATTTTTTACAATTTTCTTTTTAAATAAAAATAGGTAAAAGATAATTAAAAATTACTTAAATAGATTGAGTAACTTTTTAAGTGAAACACTAATAGTTGAGTGATTTTTTTATTAAAAAATAAAATAAAATGACTTTCTAAATAAAACAGTCATAATTGAGTAATTTTTTAATTAAAAAATAAAATTAGTGATTTTATAAATAAACTAAATTCATAGTTGAGTTTATGTCGTATTGGGATGAAGGTAGAAAAGTAAAATGGGAGATGAGAAGGGGGGGAGGGGTCTTAAAAGTTTAAAAGCGGGAAAGCTGAGGTGGAAAGCGGGGAACCATAGCATTGCCATGGCATCTAATAACTTCCATCCATACACATTTGAATAACATATTGATGACGTGGCCTCTTCTTCCCCAATCTATACTATTATACAGTTCCATTCTCCCATTTCTCACTCTCTAATGGCTTCCACACTCTACGCCCAGCTAGCTTACCCTACTAATCTCACTTCTCTTCCCTCTCGCAACCTCTCATGGCGCACCATGTTCGATTCCACCCTCAATCCTCCCATCACCAGTACTAAAGGTAATTACACTCTTTTCGGGTGTTAACAAAATTTCATTACCCACTTATCCCCCCCTCCCACTATTTTCCCATTAAATAACTCTAGTAAAGGTAATTGGAGTATTATGGGGCACTAGAAAAACATGATTCCAATATCACCCACTATCTTTTTTGGTCTCTTCCCCTTCCAATTTTCCCATAAACACTTGTAAAGGTAATTTCAGTCTCATGGGGTGTTAACAAAACATGATTCCAACATTACCCACTAATTTTCTTGGATTTTTTTTTCTTTTGAAATTTTGGCTACGCAGGCAAACATTGTTCGATACCTAAGGTGGTGTGCAATGCTCAGACTGCTCCGGCAGCGGTGAATTTAGCTCCGGGAACGCCAGTGAGGCCGACTAATATACTTGTTGTGGGGGCCACGGGCACATTGGGAAGGCAAGTAGTGAGGAGAGCACTGGACGAGGGGTACGACGTTAGATGTCTGGTGAGGCCTAGGCCTGCTCCTGCTGATTTTCTTCGTGATTGGGGCGCCACTGTTGTCAATGTAAGTAGAGCCAGTGAACTACATTCAAACCTCTCTATAACAACGTCCCCAATATTTTTTGGTTGTTAATAGCAAAATGTTTTTATATAGGACATAGCTTGTATATATGAAATGTTGGCCGTTAAAATGAAATGTTGTTATAGAGAGGTCTGACTGTATTTGTAACGTTCATTCTTGTTTTTCTTTTATGTTGTGAAAATTATCTAGTTAAACTGATTTCTGGACAGGCGGATTTAAGCAAACCTGAAACAATTCCAGCAACATTGGTTGGAGTCCATACAGTTATTGATTGTGCTACTGGACGCCCTGAGGAGCCTATAAAAACTGTAAGCATCCATAATGACGAAAAGGGGTGAATAGTTGATTCATACTATACTTATGTTCTCATTGGAATGAAAATGCTCTGATTATTTAACTGTCTCGATTCTCTTATTTACGTTGTTGTTGTGGTGGCTTGTCAATCTTATTTACTTTAGCCGTTCATTTTAGGTAGATTGGGAAGGAAAAGTTGCCCTAATACAATGTGCTAAAGCCATGGGAATTCAAAAATTTATATTTTTCTCGATTCACAACTGCGACAAGCATCCTGAAGTTCCTCTGATGGAGATCAAACACTGTACAGAGAAGTATCTCCGAAATTCAGGCTTGAACCATGTTGTAATTCGGTTATGTGGCTTCATGCAGGTATCATCCTCTAATTATTTTATTTGGTATGGTGAAAGTATGCCTTATTTATGAACATTTAAACCACAATGCTGAAACAAAGATCATTGAATTTGAAAACTCCTCAAAGGTATTTCAATAAGTTAGATTCATGAATTTTTTTTGGTAAACCTAATGAAAATAGGAAAGCATTTCTTAAGCTCAAAAGATGTGTAAATCACGGTTTTATATATCACAGCATTGTAAATGGACACCTTAGAGCGTCAAAAGCCTATCAACATACTAGTTGAAACACCGAGATGTTGCTACTTGAAATTTGTAATGTAGAAGCAGAGATGCTTGTCACATTATGTTGTTATTATTGACAAAATTAAGAGCTTTGTTTGAGTTACAAACAAGCTCTACATATCTTAGAAGGGGAACCTAGGGTACTGTGACCACATGTGTGCCCTCTGAGAACTTTAAAATGGAGTGCCTTTTTGATCCTATTGATTAACTCAGCGGTTGGAAAAAATACAAAGGTGCCCATACAAATAGGTTTTAAACCAATTGATAAGGTGTTATTCTCATATTTCGTTTTGCCATGTCTATTGTCCTTTAGTCATATTATTCACTGTCTTAGTACTTTAAAATTCATTTTCTTCAGGGCCTTATTGGTCAATATGCAGTGCCTATATTAGAAGAAAAGTCTGTATGGGGAACTGATGCTCCCACTCGAATAGCATACATGGACACCCAAGTAATTTTTCCACTTAATTTCATTTGAATTTTTTAATATAATCAGTAAATAATTCTATGCTACATTTCTTCCAGGATATTGCTCGCTTGACATTCATAGCTTTGCGCAATGAGAACATTAATGGGAAGCTTCTCACTTTTGCTGGGCCTCGGGCATGGACGACCCAAGAGGTAAGAAGGATCTCTATTTTAAGCATTAAGATTAAGTTTCTTCGGCAACTTACAATGTAGCCTTTTGTGGTACTTTTTGTTTCTGGTATTGGGGTAAGCAACACCAGATACTGTTAACATCGAAATCTTACCTCAAAGCCAAGTTCATTTCGAAATTTCCTTAGGAGTTGGGCCATCAAATTTCTGCTAAATATACTCTAGATCTTTTCTATATACTAGACAATAAGAAAAAAAAGGTCAATCCACATTTTCGAAATCACAATACCATTTCCCATCGCCAAACCATTACTAATTATTCTGAACTTAGATCATATACCTTTTTTTGTTGCTTTTTCTGTCTATTATTCTCCTTTCTCCTGTTTGGATGATGTCTATTACCTTCTTGTCAAGTAAGTACTCATTGAATCAGGTGATAACATTGTGCGAGAGACTTGCTGGCCAAGATGCCAATGTGACTACAGTGCCTGTCTCAGTTTTGCGATTTACACGCCAGCTGACTCGGTTGTTTGAGTGGACGAGTGATGTTGCTGATAGATTGGCATTTTCCGAGGTTGAAATTTCTTCTAGCTTTACATTTTGTATTTTTTCTTCTGTCTAATGAGTGTTTCTTCATTATCAAATGCAGTCTGATGCCACTAGAATATCAGTCGTGTCTTCTTGTTCTGGCTGTTCATTATATCTACTACATCATTTCCTTTCTTTTAGTTGTTTGCAATGTTCTTTCCAAAAAATCAACCTATTCTTAAGGTAAGGGAAAAGGTAACTCTTTTAATAAATGAGGAGTTGAGAGACTGTACGAGGATGAAATTTTAGAATGTGCTATTATTAGTGTCCTTTGAATAGATAACTATATATACAGATTGTATTCCCTTTGCTGCATCATTCCTTAGAAATATGCTGCCATGAATTTTTTTGCTCATCAGTTTGTTTCCATGTTTGACAAATCTCCATTGGAATAAGTAAAAGAATCAATGTTGCCTGGTGTATCATTCAGATTCTGGTGACATTTTACCTGATATTTAACAGGGGATGTTCACAGAATAAGATGTTCGAGAACAACTTTTGATCTTTTTTAATTACCAAGTCATTCATATTGAGGTATAGTACTTGTTTTGATTGATTTTACTTGACCATATTTTCCCATTTTCGTTCGCATGAGAAGTTACTCATATTTACTTGAAACACTGCCTCACTCTCTCTCTCTATTTATTAGTGAAGACTGTCGTTCTTTTTATTTTTTTGTCTGCAACAGCTTTCTGATCTGTGACCAAGCAATAGAAAAGAATGATAAAACCATGTATAAAATGGTGCATGTCCCTCATGTTGGTGGGTCAGATAGCAAAAGACAAAGCTAATGTTATTGGTCTGTGTGGCAATTTCCAGGTATTGACAAGTGATACTGTCTTCTCAGTGCCTATGGTTGAGACATATAATCTTCTCGGTGTGGATGCAAAAGACGTCAGTTCACTGGAGAAATATCTGCAGGATTATTTCACCAACATACTCAAGAAGTTGAAAGACCTGAAGGCTCAATCGAAGCAAACTGATATTTTCTTTTGAGATGAATACTTGTTTATGTTGTTGTACAAGTAATATACACTGTAACACGGATATATCAGCAGAGGCATGTTCCTTTTGGAACTCCCAATCTTCCTTCCCCCCCCCCCCCCCCTAGTCTGTTCCTCATGTATTCATGTATTGTAAAGAAGGTAAAGAAAGAAAATGACCGACTTTGATTCAAATGAAATTTTGGAACTACTTTTCCGATCCAGTGAGTGATGATAATTGGATATGATTAATAACTATGAGAGCAGCTCCTTTACCAACAGCCTCAAGACAATCAAAGCAATTTACTGCAGGCTTCTGCTTATCAAGTATTCTTCGATGTTTTTTTTCCAAAAAACTGTCTCAATTTTATTACAGTGTTCAACCACAACTTTATCACGCGCAATATCATTTCGAGTTAGTTTCTCCTCCTATATCAATAAGCAAAATAACGTATAGAAATAAGTGAACAAGCATTCCATCATTTTCATCTCCACAGAAAGTCAAAAGCAACGGTACATATTGCCAATGAACCTAAAGTACCAAGTCTAGCTGCTGGATGGAAACAATATAGATGACATTCAAAGGATATTAATGATATCATGAAGAAAATTTACAAATTTGCGGTTGAGACATCTGCCTGATTTAAACCAACATATGATTGTGACCGAAAGTTAATTATTACATTAATGATAAGAACAAACAGCGAAAGACACTTTTAAGAAATACAAAAGTTGTTTCCAACTGATGCAGATCTAATATATTCACACAAAAGTGATTAACGTTCAGTTTATTGTCCTTGTGGTGGTACAAACCTAAAACTAATGAAATTCAGCTATGATCTGCAATGTCGTCAAACACAAGATAAGGTGCTTTAAGCAAAAACAGAGCAAGTTAAATATAAATCATGCAAAACGAGAGAGCGATTACCTTATCCCGGAAAACAGACGAACCCATCCGAAACATGATTGGTAGCTATCGTAAATCAATGCCAAACTGGGCAAGTAATTCATTCTTTTCTTGAGTTTGAGGACCCCGCAGAACAAAAATGGTTTTAACATTGTCATTGGAACCTTTTTCAGAAAAAAGACTACATGATAAATGTTAATGGAATAACAAGAATAATCTCAACAGGTCCCTGCTTGCACTTATCAGAACAGAATGAGAGACATGGCAATAGCAGATCTAGTGACAATCAACTATGTCTTAGTCCCAACCTAACAAATCTAACGATATTAAGGTAAAACCAAAGTCTGATCATAATTTGAAGTACGGAGGGGATATCTACACAAATCAAAAGATAATTTACTTACATGTCATGATCTCCTATATAAGAACAGTTACCATTAGAAGCTGAGATTCCAGTGCCGATAGAGTTCTAGCATGTCGGCCTCTATACAGAATCTTATCTTTGTGAAAGTCTCAATAGCTATAACTGTGTTTCTCCAACCGCTATGCATCACCATGCCGCCCCAATCTAAGTTTTATGGGTATATTCAATTGAGTTTTTAAAAGATTATTTATAGATAAATAAGTTCAGTGGATTTTAAAAGACTATTTAGAATGTAACGACTTAAAAGATTTTTTTTTAAAAAAATTTTACAATCAAGATTTTTTATGTTTGAATTTTAAAAAATTTATCAAGATTTGGAAGATCACATGAATTTTTTACTTTTATGCTAACCTAATATTCGTCCAAGCTCATATTTTTCATACAAAACAACACATTTTTCTTCCAACGCCATTAGAAAAAAGTGAATTTTCTGAAAAAAGGTTGAAAAGGGTGTTCGATTTTGTAAAAAAAGATTAATGGGTCAGGTTCACCGGTCTGACGTGTTTTCCGGTGATAATTCCGGTGAATGTGGGACAATTAAAAATTATTTTTTGAGCAATTTTTCTAAAAAAGATCGAAAAGGGTGTTCGAATTTGTAAAAAAAGTTTGATAGATCAAAAACTACCCGTCTTCGACGTGTTTCCGGTGACAATTACCACCTCCGGCGAGGTTAATTTGGGGCTTAGCACCTCCTAAGATGAAATTAGAAAGAGGGGTTTTGCTTTATCTCTCTGCATTCCTAAATTAGAAAGAAAATTGGGATTTGTTAATATCAAAGATAGATTTGTTTGGTTTCTGTGATTTCTCGAAAATGGTGTCAAAGAACATGAATAAAGCAGCAATACATTGTTCAGGAAAAAGAGTTATATATGAAAGATAAAATTGCCAAGTTGCATATTTGTTATTTATATCTCTCACTAAAAAATCACACAAATTTCATATTTAAAAAAAAATTCAAATTTAGGAAGTTTTTGAATACTAAAAGACTTTTTATTACTTGTTTAAAATTCTGATTGAATACCACTAGATTTGGACACCCTCTTTAAAAAAAATTTAATAGTCTTGATTAAATACCACAAGACTTGTTTACGTTATTTAAAAGTCTTAATTGAATATCACAAGACTTATTTATTTCAAAATAGTCTTTTAAAATCCTAATTAAATATACCCCTATTAGTTTCGTGCCGTGCTCAGAAGAATGTAAGATGTTTTCTACTATGACAATCATTTTTTCTATCTGTCAATATCAATAGGTTGTAAAAGTAGCATAAATAAGAATGTTCTTTTCTGGCGCTAAAGCATCTAATTAGTTTCTTTTCTATTTCAACCTAGTAATTTAGATAAATGATGAAGCCCTAAAGGCATTAATCAACTACACAAGCCAATGCATCCATCCACTGTCTAAATTCCATCTAACACATAGAAAGATGAAATTGCCAAGTTTAGACGAAGCTTGAAGGAATGCCAATTATACTAGATCTTGGTTTACTTCTTTTTGTAACACATGTGATCTCCAATTTCTTGAAGACTACTCTATCTTGACTACACACAGTGCCTCATTATGAGTACAATGCGTCTTTATGCACTCCTCTCCGAGTGCCCCCAACTGCACCGCAAGCCGGGAAGGGCACTTGAAGGAGTGTATGTCACACTGTCATAGCCCTTACGAATTTACTACCTAAGCGCACAAGTTATTGCTGAATATATCTCAAGTCGAAGAATTCTGGTAGCAAAATCTAAGTCAGAATCAACACCAGAAATGTGATGCCAACAAATATTCAGATGCTTCGCCACTAACAAGTACTGCAAAGCTATTTCTTCAAGGGGGACACATGGAAAACAAACTGATATATATGGACATAGCAGATCCAATGTAGTCGACATACAACTTATTGCTCAATAACATGTTATATATGGACATAGCAGAACGCGGCGCGCGTGTGGACTTAGCCTTGAACCCAAGCACATCTAGGTCCTCCCTCCTTCAAACACATGGGTTACCCTTGGGGTCCCAAACCCTTAGTCAATTTTGAGACTTATAAAGAGAATAATTCTTCTTTTTCCTACCGATGTAGTAGATTTGTCCCACACCATATTTCCATGTCGTGGAAAAAAAAGGTCATCATCATTCTATTATGACATTTGGAATGTCAACTACTTGTCTAAAATCAAATGGGATGATGTTACTGATGAAATTGGTATGCTGTTATTTTTAATTTATTGTGTAATGCTGCATTCTTCAGTCTCCATCCGCAGCTTAATTGATGCCTTACAAACATTTTGCAGCACAAAGGCATGCAGTGCGTGAGCAGAAACTAGCTTTGGAGCTTTCTGCTGCCAAGAGGGAGCGTGATTTCTACCTTACAAAAGTTGATAAATCTCGTGCTTTAAATTCTATTGAAGAACGAATGAAGGAGGTCAGTGATCCATATTTAATGGATTCTTTAGCATGGAAGTAGTTGTTATGCAGCAGTTTTTTGAACTCCCTTGAATTAAGTTTCTTATTTATCATCTCCTTTTTGAGTTTTCATTCTTTAAATAGAAGTTATAACGTGAGACAGCTATAGTTTTTCATCGATAACTTCTGACGTATATTGCTAATACATCAATTGATGTTAGAAAGTCTCTTTTAGCAAAACTAAAAAAATAAAGATGTTACTTTGTGTGCAAAATAGAGGGAGGGGATGGATGGGTAAATTGAGTTACCATCTTCTCCTCACCCCAAGTTACTATTACTTGGTGTAATGTATTATAGCCTTAGGTTCAGTTTTAGTTTAGGTATTCGACCACTCAGTTTTATCTTACCTTATGCAATATATCGTTCAGAATTGAGTAATATAATCCTATACTTTTTCAGAAGCAAAAGGTGCAACAGGAATCTGGGAAAATTTCTGATTTCCCAAGTGAACAGTTTGCGGCAAAGGTGATATGACAATTTGCCCAGAAAAAACCTGTGGCAGATGAAGCCGGGAAAATCAAGCCTGGGCTGTCTAAGGACATTTTGGCCGGAGTAAGTTACCTTTCTGAAAGAAATAATCCCCTTCATTATTTTCATTGATTGAATAGATATATATACAAGTTAAAATAGGAGAATCCTATTCCTAATCTATTCCTAAAACCTTGTTCTACCATAACTCTAACTTTACAATTATGGTAGGTGTATAACTCTAATTATGGTAATCATTATACTACAATATTTCATAAATATATACTCCTAATATACATCAAGCCTGGGTGATAGAGGGCCTCCCCAGCTCAGCCCCGTGATGGGCTCGTCAATCGCTACCCAATACTTATTGCCGCGGGCCCATCACGAAAAACTCCTGTCACTGCTTTGCCTAGTGATATATGTGATATACAATCGATGTATATTCTGCATATCACATGTATATTGTTGTTTAACACACCCCGCAAATATAGCGGTTTTCTAACGCCGAGACTGCGTTTCCTAAAATCTTCAAAGAGAACCGGCCGTAGACCCTTTGTAAAGATGTTCGCGTAATTTGATAACGAGATCTGACATGGCATACTCGAATCTTGACCCTTTGCAACCTTTTCACGACAAAATGAATGTCCATTTCGATACGCTTGGTGCGGGTGTTGAACTGGTTACCCGGAAGGTAGATGGCACTAATGTTATCGCAATATACCAAGGTGCTGCCTTCGAACGGGACAACGAAGCTCCAAAAGCAAATTACGAGCCAACATGATTCTCGAGACCACATTCGCTACCCCGCGATATTTCTCGCTCTCAAAGACTGAGTGATAGAGTTGCCTGACGCTTGCCGAATTATGAGACCAAGTTGTTGCCGAAACATACAATAGCCAGAAGTCGACCGTCTGGTGCCGGACAACCACCCCAATCAAAGATCCGTAAAGAGACAAGTGTGGATGTAGAGGAAGGATAAGCTGCAACCCATAGTCTAGTCCCCCGAATATACCGACGATGCGCTTGATCGCATTCATGTGCTCAACTCGGGATCATGCATGAATAAACACACCGCTGAACCGCATATGTAATATCCGGCCTGTAAAGGTAAGATACCTGAGGCCCTCGCAAGACTGGGAGCAATGGTTTCGTCCTCAGATGGTGCACCCGCCGCAAGGCTTAGCTGGGTTTGCATATCAATCGCGCGTGGGAAGTGACTTACTGTGATGACATCCCAGCCTCTCTCGACGATCTCACCAGATACTCGCTGAGACGTAAACAAGCCACCCGAATGACGCTTGACTAATCCCCAAAATAACTCAACGGCCCTAAGTCCTTCATAGCAAATTCGTGAATCGAGCATGGCTACGATAGATCGACGAAACATCTGGAGTGAGGCGCCAAATGATATCATCCACATATAATGTAATATAGGCCAATGACGCAACCACGGTGCAGATGAACAAAGAATTGTCTGACCAGGCTGCAGGTGAACCCAATAGTCGAAACAAAATCAAGAAATCGTATACCAGGCACGTGAGATCGCTTAAGCCCATATAATGACTTTTTTAACAAAAGCGATGACGGGGGCGTTGGGATCCTCGAAACCCAATCGGCTACGATGATATAGACTGCTTCCTTGAGATCCCCATGTAAAAGGCATTCTTGACATCCAACCCAATGGATTGGCCAAGTCTTTGAAAGAGCCAAGCTGGGTACATAGGCGAATGGTAGCTTGCTTGACCACCTGACTAAACGCCTCACCACAATCAATTCTAATCTGGCCGAGTCTTACCATCACCAACAAGTCGTGCCTTATGTCGAGCAAATGACCCATCCGGGACTCTCCATGAGCAAAATCCACATAGACCGATAATATTAATACCACATGGACGGCACCAACTCCCACGCCTTATTATCAATAAGAGCATTATATTCATCACCATAGCAATTTTCCAATTAGGGTCATTTAACGCGGACACAGGATCACAGGCAAGGGGATCAGAGACATCGTGAATGTAAATTAAAATATCTTTAGGTGTAAAATACCCCGCCGACTACGAGTGACCTGCCTATGACTCGGCGTATAAGAAGTTGATGGAATTTTGGGAATTTTCTGGCTCGACGACCGCCACAGGAAAGTGGGCTGGCCGCCCAAAACGTAAACAGTGACTTCTGACTCGAGCGCTCTGCACTGGGCAAAGCCTGGCTGCCGAACTGCTCTGGTGACCAGATGGGGACCACGGCAAGTGTCTACTGGAGGATTTTCGGCACCGGAGTTGTTCAAAATTCAATAATATACTGGGATATTTGGTCATCCAAAAAATTATACGACTTAGGCCTTGAGTATGAACTGTAAAAAGGGAATTGGTTTCATCAAAAATGACATGACGATTTATAATGATTTTCGAGGATAAATCAAAACACTTATAACCCGATGATTTGACTGATAACCCAAAAATACACAATGAGTAGACCGAGCCTCAAGTTTGTTAATCAGGTGGACGGGAATAACTGATAACACAAGCACCCAAAAACTCAAGACGAGAATAAGACGTTCTTATTATATAAGATTTTGAGAGGGAAGAATATGCCGACCTTTTAGACTTTAATTATGTTAAGCATGTGTGGCCATTTGTAGAGCAATGATGCCAAAAAAAATACGAGGTATTGGAGGCATGGATTAGGAGAGTTCTGACAATGTTATTTATGGAACGAATTTTATGCTCGCTTTTTCCATTCTCGGAAGATGTATGAGGACATGAAAACCGAAATTTATCCCACGAGTAGCACAAAAATTCTCGAAACTCCCTATTGTCATACTCCTTCCCATTATCACATTGAATATTTTTTATTTCTTCGAATTGAGTATAACGGTGCTCTAAATTTTATGAAGACGGAAAACACTTGTGATTTATTCGCAATTGGAAACGCCCACAAAAATCTAGAATAATCATCTAAGAAGAGAACATAATATCGATGACCCATTGAACTAAGAATGTGAGATGTCCATAAGTCGCCATGAATAATGTCAAACGGCATAGAAGTTTAGATTTGAGTCTACAAATGGTAATTTAACAATTTTTCCTAATGAACAAGATCGACAACTTGAGTACGACTTGCACTTCTTACAAGAAATAAAGCTATTTTTATCTAAACTGGATAAAAATAGAAGATCCCTGATGACTCCAAACGAGCATGCCACATGGAAGGAGAGATGGTCGCAAAAGTCACGGCAAAGGTCGACTCGATGGATCAAAACCGGCATGATAGATACAGATCTCCCTACTATCACACCTCACGAGATGACTTCCGCCTTGAAATCCTTTTCACAGAGAAACCGAAGGATCAAATTCAACAGAAATGTAATTGTCATTTGTGAACTTTGGATGCATTACACTAAATTTTTAATCAATTTAGAGCATGTAAAGTATTTTTCAAGAGTTATGGCGGATCGGGATGAGACAACGTCGACCATTACACCCTAGAATTGAATAGAACCGCCATTACCAACAATTATTCCCTCGAGGTGCTCAAATTGTAATAAGGCGAGAGAGTACATGACCTAAGTCACGCGAGTAGTGGCCCCTGGTGTCCATGTACCAATTTGTGTCCTATTGAGTCAATCCCAACGTGCAGTATCAAGTACTGGAGTATCGGCCGAGTGGGGCTCGCATGATGGGTTTGCGAGGTCGGGTCCAAGAACTCCTGTCGAGCCGGCTCGCAGAATCGCGCATTATCGCTGGCTGGCTGCCATCGCTGGTCGCCTGCCGCTGGTATTGGGCTCACTGGATCAAGCAAATGCATCGTCACCGGCAAATCGCCGGCGGTGCCATCGCTGGTCCCACTGCCCACGGCGGTGCTCACGGTGGTCAGACCGGGGACCCACCGCCGCTTGTTGCTCACCGGAACCGCCACCGTAATCCACCTCGCTTGCCCTCGCGCTTTTGTTATTTTTGCGATTATTCTTGCCGCCACCATTATTATGGTTTTGGCCCGAATTATTAACAAAACCCGGCGACTGTGAGAGGATGCCACCATGACAACCGGGTTTGCCCAGAGCCGCTTTTTAGCTAAACCGCTTCTTCCAACGCCAAGATGGAACTAAGCCACGAAAGCTCTGGAAGAGGATCACGGCGAAGGAGAGTTCCAACACCATTATAGGCCTCCCGAAAGTCTTAAGAACTAATCGTAGAACTAGACGATTATTTGTCACTGTGCGCCAACATTACTGGAGTTGATCCGCTAATTCCTTTAGTTTCTTGCAATATGCGTAAACGTTTCTAAATACGCCCATTCGAACGAGAGAATTCCCGCCGAGTGTGACGATACGGAATGTTGGTTGTCTTGGGAATATGTCACGCAATCTATTCCATGCACCCATAGCCGACGGCCCATAATCGCTTGTAGGCGTCCACAAATAAGGGCGATATCCACCGAAGAATCCGTAAGAGCATCGTGTAATCCACACCTCAGATCCTCCGCAGGAAGGGGTCTAGCGAGGAATTATGTGATGAAGAACTTGATAAGAGATAGCGTGAATTTTAAACAACTCCATCGCCACGATATTGAACGCTTCCATCTCAAGGACAATAGGACACCGAGCTTGATATCGGGAAACCGTGGAGGGCAGGGTGAAAATTGTTCTTAGACATATTTCAAAGAACAAAGAAGGAGGTTAAATTTAAGAGAGGTTTTTGAGAAAGGAAGACGAGATATTTGGAGAGAAAACCCGAGGGAAGCTGGGTTCTCGCCATGATACAAAAGTTTGAGAGAAGTGGAACTTTTGTTTAGACCTAGTCTCTTGATACCATGAAAGAAATAACTTCTTCATTATTTTCATTGATTGAATAGATATATATACAAGTTAAAATAGGAGAATCCTATTCCTAATCTATTCCTAAAACCTTGTTCTACCATAACTCTAACTTTACAATTATGGTAGGTGTATAACTCTAATTATGGTAATCATTATACTACAATATTTCATAAATATATACTCCTAATATACAATCGCTCGTGATAGAGGCCCGCCTCCCAGCCTCCCGTGATGGGCTTCTCGCTTCGGTCAGGCTACCAAATGCCTATTGCCTGGCTCCACCGCTGAAAATCTCGTCAGCCTGTTTTGCCTAGTGATATATATGTGATATACACTGATGTATATTCAGTGTATATCACATGTATATTGCGTTGTTTAACACTTTCCGCACCCATTCACCCCCATTCCCTGCTGCCGAAAGAGGAAAAAAAAAAGACTTGCTAATGTTCTGATGGAAGCTGTTCATTTACAGGTATTTGGTGGTCATTAATAAGGGCGTACGAGTGCACACATTTCAGAAAGTGTGCTTGCTAACGACACATTTAATTGTGCCGCCTTCATAAAATTTCATCCCGGCTGTTATTATATGTTGGAATTATAGGTGAACCTCGAGCAAAATTTTATCTTTATTTGCGGTTGGCTGTAGATGTCATATTAATTATGTGTGTTGTTTAAATATATAGATCAACTTTATCCAAATTTAAATGAATCAATGTATTTCTCATGGGTCATTGTGTATGAATCATAGTAGCTAAAGCTCTTGAACTGCTAAGTACTATTCGATTGTGCAGTGTCCAAGAAGTATTTAGCTTATATATGCTTAACTATCCTTCCTTACCTTAGAACCAATCTTGATCAAATACTTAAAACGTCAACTTGGTAATAACCCTGTCAGTCAAGGTAAGAAGTAAAAGATGAAAGCGTCTTGGCTACTTTTTCCAAAGGATCATTTTATTTTGCAAATTAAAAATTTAGACAAGGCTGGCATTTAATGTGTGTAAAGTTGTCGAGGTTCATTTTTTTCGCAAACCTTTGGATCAACATCACCATATTATAATGCCTTTCTTTTAATTTAATCACGTGCTTATTTCTTTGAAATTAAATGAACAGCACGAGTGTCATTTATAGATAAGAATTGTCAAGATTAACGTTTATGAAATTTAGATCGTGATATAACAATACAAAGAAGTTTTAGACTATAAATTAAAAGGTTCATAAATTACTAGCAATTAAAAAGGGATCATTTACTAACCATTATCTCAAAATGAGATACGCAGCAAAAAGTTCTGCTACATAATCACCTCAGAATTTCGGATTCTAATCGCACATGTGAGCTATAATTAAGTTGTGTAAGGAGACATGCAAGGATTTAGGGACATGCTTCTGAAAACTTACATGCATGAACTAGAAAGCCATAGTATGTCTGGATGGAATTATTTAATTCTCTATTCTTTCTTTTCTCTTTTTTTTTTGTCACTATGTAAATCACATGACAAGTGTTTTTGGTATCTCCTTACTAGTCTATATGTTTATCTCTAGAAATTATCCATCTATAGCAAAAGAACACCCAAAAAGGTCCTGGGTGTTATGGTCTTAAACTGAGCATTTATTTGTAGATCAATATTAAGATGGCTTAAGTAAGTATTTTCTTAAATTAACATTGATCAAAGTCAACTAACCAATGAGATCAAAACTGTTAATTAATTGCAGGATAAATGCACTGGAAGAAAGATATATCATAATTCAATGTTGTGGATGGCGAAAAGAATGTGATGTTATATAGTAATATTTTAACCGTTGCATATTCAGTTTCTCATAAAGCATTATTAATACGACTTAAAGAAGAAAGAATTGGAAATAGTCTAAGAATTTAATTTGTATCCCTATATGTCTACACCAACAACATCAATCTACAATTTTATTATATCTTCTTTGTGCTTTTAATGTGTATTCACACAGATTGTTACAGTTAAAGAAAAAACAAAAAACTAATGAAGTTTCCAGTTTCCATCATCACATGGAGAACAACCCTCTTGAGCAATGTCAGTGATTTGAAGTCCAGTGTCATAAATCACTCCATTTTTCCAATCTGCTGGCAACACTGATTTTGCCCAATTCCACTTGCCATCATACCCTGCTGTCACTACAAACCTAAATTGCAATGCCCCACTTGGTACTCTGCTTGTGTCCCATATTGCTCCGTGGTTTCGGATCATGAAATTCCAGCTCGACGATCCAACCTATAACATATTAATAATTTTATTGATTTAACTTACTTTGACTCGTTCAAATTTGAAACAGAGGGAATGATTTTTACCTGAGCTACATCAACACCAACAATTTCAGTTTGACCGCCTTGGTACAAGAAGCTTATTGCTAAATAATTTGGCTTCTGGCTTGATTCTTCTACTCGAATAGCCAAATTCTTGCCTTTGTAATCACAAGGAACTCTGTCCCCACCAAAATAAGTACAATATTAGTAATATAGTATTTGCACCATAAACTCTTACCCATTTAATTAATTTACTACTCAATAACACGTATGCACATATAATTTTTTGAATTGAATTGAATTAGACATATTCAATTGACCGTTACTATTTTAAATATGGACTAGTACTATATGTCTGGTCAAGTGGGGCATGTTAGATGCCTCCTTTATGCCAAATTTTGCGACTTTTTTATGTTTAATGTTTTAGCAGTTGCAACTTGCAACGAAACCACCAAATATTACATTATACTACAGCTGACAAGAAAATTCAGACAAGGAACGTAAAGTTCGTACGTAGGAGTAAACATAACAATTATTAAACGAAAGAAATATCTTTTTATTTTATTTTAGAAACTCATACATATCCATTTTTCTTATCTTCTCCACTTCACGGATGTGCAATTGGGCTTGGCCCATTGTTTGATTTTTTTTCATCTCTTTTGTACCGCTATTTTTATTTTAGCCGAGGTCTCTCGGAAACAGTCGTTCTAACTACCAAGGCGGGGTAAAATTTGTGTACACTCTACTCTCCCCAAACGTCACATTATGGGATTTCACTGGATATGTTGTTGTTGTATACATATCCATTTTTCTTATAGTAACATTTGTTTAGTGGACAAAATTATGTTGGGATTATAACGTAAAAATTGTAGTGATTCTGAAATAGATATCGTGTAATAATAGAAAATACATGTTTGGTTTTACGATACAGACCTTTTGTATTCCACGTCAGCGATTCCCAATTTGAGAACATCTTTAGCTTTTCCTGGATTGGCCATAGCCGTAAAAGCTCTGCTACTGATCACAAAATCAGTTTGGTTATTGGTATTTAGATCAGTTACAATTACAGTTGTGCCCTCTTTCGAACAAATTTTCGGGTCCTTACATCTCATCTGCAAATCAGACAAATGTATTATTCAAACACGTAATTTAATCATCAATTTTATCAGAAATTAAATTGTTAATGATCGAGGATTAACCTGATAGCAAGCACCACATCCAGCACCGTCTTTGTAAAGACTAGGAACAGCAGCTGCAAGTCGACGGCCATTGAAGCCTATTGCTAAATTTCCATAACCACAGGCACCAGCTGCAAAAATTTAGAAATGAAAATTAGATTAAAAACAAAAAGAATATGTTACTCCCTGAGTCCCTCCGTCCCAAGTTCAAATTTACATGAGTATTGATCAGTTTGAAAAGTCAAACATAGATTTTTAAAATATTTTATAATAAATTTATATATTTAAAAACTACGTTAAAGTAGTATAAATCTGCATAAATTTACAATATATAAAAAGAGTTGAAGAAAACCATAATAAAAAAAATGAATTGTTTGATTTTCCAAACTGATCGACTCTCGTATAAATTAGGACGGTGTACTTAATTTTAATCGAAATTAGATTAATTAAAAGAGACTTACATTGAAGGGCAGAAGCACTAGAAAAATAAGCAACTTTGGATTGATGAACACAGCGATCGCAGGCTGTAACAGAGGAGACAAGAAGGAAGAGAAGAAAGATGACAGCCATGTTAATGTTTTTTTTTTGTTGTTAAGGATTTGTATGTTTTGACTTACTAAATGTTAGAGTGCTAAGGCCCCTATATATAGTAGTCTGAGATAGTGGAGATTGATGGAAAGTTGGGTTGATTAATTAATGGGTGCACTGAACTATCTTTTTTATTGCTGTTTCCGTAAATAGAAGAAAGTAAAACGAGTAAATAAATACAAAACAGATACTCCTATGATGGAATAAAAGGAAGGGATAATGCTCAGTACGCGGTGAAATGAGATCTACATAAAATTATAAAAATGAAAGGAATAATTATAATGCCTTGGTGTGTGTTTAGTATGGCGGAAATATTTTTCAGAATATTTTCATAGTTGGCTAATCTTCATTGGTGTGACCGTGTGAGTAGGGATAGTGGTGAATTTAAGAGTAAAAATTGGATCATATTTATTTTCCATAAAAAAAATTTCTTCGTGCCAAACAGTCAAACACACTCTTATTATTATTGATTGAAAAAAGATATAGTGGGGTGTGGACAGTTGACACTTGACGCCGACCAGCTGCGTATGCCACATTTACAGCTGTGGAGTGAAAACCACTAATCGCCACTCTTATATTCAGCATTTACAAACTTGTATTATTCTTTTTCCCTTTAGAGTCACACATTTTAGTTATTGAATTGTGTGTGTAAGCCGTTTTATCTTAAAGTTTAATTTGGTAAAGAAGTTATAATCTTATCTAATTTAATGTGGGTTTATAATAATTTTGTATGCGTGAGTTTGTTCATATTGCAGATTTCAAGTAATGGATAAAGGAGGATGATAGTAATATTAGTCAATTTTTGATGAAACATTAGTCGATTTAAATTTGTTTGGCATTAAGATAGTGTTGTTGTATTGTAGTTTTACAACATGTATTTCCGTGTGCGAGCTTTTAATTTACTTATCAAGCATATAAATATATTTTATTTTTAAATTATGTAAAATTGTGTGAATTCGAGGATCTATCGGATACAGTCTATCTACCACACATAGATAAATGTAAGGTCTGTTTATATTTTATCTTTTCCAAATCTGAATTACACTGGATATGTTGTTACAACATACTCAGTGAAATCTTACATCGTGGGGTCTGGACACTGGATATGTTGTAAAATGAATCGCATTATTTGATGGAACGAGTTTGGTGTTCAATTTCGAGTACATTATACATAAGAACCTTATGCCATCGTTTGAAAGTATTTATTCTTGTTTAGATTAGAAAAATAATCTAGTCTTGAGAAAGAAAAAGGTGAAACAAATTTGGGATCTTTCGGTATTTGCGCGTTTCTCCCCTCAAAGTGAGAAAAAAATTGGCCCACATTTACGTGTGATGACGACTTTCTTTGTCATGTTAGAATTTAGATTACTTGCCTCCACAATGGAACAAGAAGAATTGGGTGTATTACGAAAATTAACATGTATTCTTTTCTTAAATTGGAGATATTCGAAAAATGAGAGCTGAGAACAAGAAGGCTAATGGAAAGTTACTTTAGAGGTTACTCAATAAAATAATAAATATGATATTGCTTCAAAGCAACTACAGAAAAGAACACCATCATTATCGTAAAACCAACATAATAGCAAACAGCTTGCTTTCTTGTTCTTTGGTTACATTCATTTGAAGAAATAAAGTAATGGGACTTTTTATAGATGAATATTCCAAACTTAAATCAATTTATATTGTAGAGACATACTTGATACTACTTAAAGTTCACAATTCTTGAATGCACATCTAACCAAGTGGGTTGGCATGAAGAAACAAAGACAACAAGGCAAGAAAGAATCCAAAAATTGGCGACGCATGGGATGGGCCACAAATTAATGACTTTCAAACTAAACAAAGCTAAAGCCAGCTAGATCCTTTATATTATTTTCTTCAAGTCTAAATCTTATGCCTGACTGTTCAAACCTTGATAATTGCTAGACTATTAAAAATTTGGGATAATAACATTTTTGGTTCATAAAGTTATTGATAAATTGTGTTTTTGACCCGTAGTATACAACAATACCAAAATGAGCAATTTCAATTTCCGACAGAGTTCTTATTCCGAGACTTTGTGCCCATAACAGAAACATATATTTCACCACCCTCATTGGATCAACCAGCATACCTTGACCATTGTCGTCATCTTCTATTATCAAAACCTCTTATTTTAAGTACTAAATTTTACCTTATTAACAGGAAGAAATCAGAATTTAGCAGAGTTAAAAAAACCAGGGGTTGACCAAGGGGCACATATAAAAACAAAATTCATTAAATAAGCACCTGAAGTCAAGTGCATATGATTTAAAACATATTCAATATAATGTCACGTCGCACTGAAAATAAATAATAGTACTAGTTAAGTACTAAGATTTGTACGAGCATCCAAGATTCAGCTTAGCTGGTTTTCATGACAAACTATTAATAGTTGCAGATACGCCTCTTGTGTGAAATACAAGCACAGAAGGTTCTTCTAATTCGCTGTCGAGCCTCAACGGCTAGTGCCACCAGCCCAGGCATCACATACAGAGTCGTATCACTAATCAAGAATATGAAACTATGTAATATATTCTCTAGAAAATCATGATGGATTGACAAATAATACCTTGATTATTTTCATTAATTGAAAGACTATATATACAATTTACATATTTCCATAATAGGAAAATCATATTCCTATTCTACTCCTAAAATCTTATTCTATTTGGAGACTAACTATACAATTATGGTAAGTGTACAATACTAATTACACTACAAAATTATATTACTTAATTGTACACGGAAAGGAGACTGCCCACGGGTGGGCAGTAATACCGAGAACCGAGACCGAGAGTATACATAATATACACATGTATGTTGTAGGGGATGGTGAAACGAGTGGACGTGGCGTTAATGGTGAGTCATCGGCCCGATTCAGTCTTGGCCTAGTAGCGGGACGGGACCGATTCGCGAACCTTGTAGCTAGTGAGGCGATGGGGCAGGCGATGGGCGTTGGCGGATTTAGAGGGGGGGGCGTTCGAAAAATGGTGAATAATATACGAAGATATACCATCATCCAAAAAATTATACGAACTAGGCACGGGAGTAACTAACCTTAACTAATGATGATTTTATTAGAGGATAAATCAAAACATTTGTAACCACGATGATTACACGGAAAACCCAAAAACACATACAGAGTAGACCGGGCCTGAAGTTTGTTAATTGTGGTGGACGGAAATAACGGATAACATAAGCACCCAAAAACCCGAAGATGTGAATACGAAAGAGTCTTATTATATAAAATTTGAAGAGGGAAAGAATATGTCAAACCTTTGGAAGGAAGAATATTAAGGAGATATGTAGCAATTTGTAGAGCATGATGCCAAAATGAAGGGGGGTACGGAAGCATGAATCAATAAAGTTCGAACAATGTTAATAATGGTACGAATTTTACGTTCGGCTTTTCCATTTTGTGAAGACGTATGAGGGCAAGAAAAACGAACATTGATCTCATTAGTTGCACAAAATTCCCGAAATACCTCGTTGTCATATTCTCTGTCATTATTACATTGAATATTTTTTATTTCTCGTTCGAATTGGGTTATAATGAAAGCTCAAAATTTTAAGAAGATGGAAAAAATTTGAGATTTTTTCGCTATCGGGAAAGTCCATAAAAATTTAGAATAATCATTCAAAAAGAGAACATAATACCGATGACCCAAAGAACTAAGAACATGAGATGTCCATAAGTCGCTATGAATAATATCAATTGACATTAAAGTATGAGAATTAGAGTCTACAAACGGCAACCTAACTATTTTTCCTAAAGAACAAGAATGACAATTCGGAGTACTACGCGTACTCTTACATGAAATAAAATTATTTTTATCTAAGGAAGACAAAATAGATGACCCCGGATGACCAAGACGAGCATGCCACAAGGAAGGAGCAAGGGCTGCAAATACTGACGGCAAGACTTGACTCGATAGACCAGAACTTGGCGTGATAGGATAAAGATCTCCCATACTATCACACCTCATGAGAGGACTCCCCGTCTTGAAATCCTTCACAGAGAAACCTAACGGATCAAATTCAATAGACACAGAATTGTCAGTGTTGAATTTACGGACAAACACTAAGTTTTTAATCAATTTGCGGTCATGTAAGGTATTTTTCAAGATAAGGGGTGGATGGGAGGGAGACAAAGTTTTATGACCATAACCACGAATTGGAATAGAATTACCATTACCAACAATTATGCCACGAGGGTTGCTCAAATTGGAATAAGATCAGAGAGTACCTGAATCGGATGTCATGTGGGTAGTGGCACCGGTGTCCATATACCAATTTGGGTCCGGAGGATTTAATCCAAGCGGGTGCATTGCGGCTTCGATGTCGGTAGAAGTGGGGGTCACTGCGTGATGGGCCTGCGGGGGCCGAGGCCCAAGTACCCCTGCTTGCTTCCTCGGCCCAGAAGGATTACTGACATTGGGCCACTACATGTTGGGCCTCGACTGTTGCTGGCCAGCCCGCTGCCAGTGAGGATGAAACGTTGGGCTGCCACTATTTGGCCTAAACTGTGGGGCCCACTGCCACTGCATAAGGGCCCAAAAAAGTTGTTGCTGCTGACCGCCCCGAGGGCCACCGCCACCACCACCATTGTTCCGGCTGCCACCAGTGTTGCCGCCGCGATTCTTGCCATTATTTTTCTTATTTTGTCCCTTTTTACAGCCACCGTTGTTGCGGTTTTGGCCCGAGTTGTTGGAACCGGTAGGATGAAAAGTAAACTCGGTCATCATGACTACGGGACTAGTACCGGTAGCCGCCTTTTTAGCCATGTCTGCTTCTTCGAGTGTAAGCATAGAACGAGCCTGATAAAACTGTGGAAGAGGATTGATTTGACGAAAAAGCGTGCCAACACCACTTTAGGCCTCAGAGAGGTCTGAAACCATTTGGAGGACCAAACGATCATTCGAAACCGACGCGCCAACGTTGCGGAGTTGGTCTGCCAATTCCTTCAATCATTTGCAATAAGCCGAAACGTTAGGGAAGTCTTCCATGTTGACGTGGGAGAATTCCTGCTCAAGAGTAACAACTCTAGAATTTTGATTATCTTGGAATATATCACGTAGTCTATCCCAAGTTGCCTGCGCCGTAGAGTCAAGCTCAATAATTGTTTGCAAAAGGTCGGTAGAAATCGTGGAGTATATCCATTGAAGGACAATGGCATCAAGAGTCGTCCATAACTTAGGATCATCCTCGCGTCTTGGCACCTCCGTATCCTCAGGAACCGCGAGGATTATGTGATGGATGACTTGATGCGAGCGTGCGTGAATTTTGAACAGGTCGGCCCACGTCGCATATTGGACGTTTTCTATTTCAAGAACAAGAGGGATGTTATTCTTGATGTTAGAAACTGCAAGGGCAGGATGAAACGTGTTCCTTGAGGTAGACATACTGATAGAACAACATGTGATTGAGGTATTTGGAAGAAAATTTTGGGAAGAGAGGAGAGACCGTCGGCACGAATTTCGAGGAGAATGGGCTCGAAAAATGAGGCAGGGTGACGAAAACTATGAGGGAATTTGATAGAGGATTTTAAGACCTAGACTTCTGATACAATGAAAGAAATAGTTTCTTGATTATTTTCATTAATTGAAAGACTATATATACAATTTACATATTTTCATAATAGGAGAATCATATTCCTATTCTACTCCTAAAACTTATTATATTTGAAGACTAACTATACAATGTATATTATGTATACTCTCGGTCTCGGTTCTCGATATTACTGCCCACTCGTGGGCAGTCTCCTTTCCGTGTACAATTATGGTAAGTGTACAATACTAATTACACTACAACATTATATTACATAATTGTACACGGAAAGGAGACTGCCCACGGGTGGGCAGTAATACCGAGAACCGAGAGTATACATAATATACACATGCATATTGTGTATATTATGTATATTTAACAAGAATCAAATCTGATTTTTTAGGAGATTTTTCCTGCCAAACCCGTACATTTTATTCCGACTCTATATGTGTTACAAAATCTACTAACTATGCACAAATAATAAATTTTAAAACCAGTAACAAATTGTCAGTGAATTCCGTGGCATTCAGAATTTATAAAGTTCAAATCCTGAATCCACCTCTAGTGACTCTCGCAGAGTTGAGTAGCAAAAGGTCTTCAAACACAAAGTAGAGACGAATCCATATAAGGATAAATGCGAACAGTTTCCATAGGGGATCAAAATTGATAATTATTACAACAACAGTTTAAGCAATCTTTGTAAAATCATTTTTAACAATATAACATGAAGTTTCACTTGATCAGACCCTATTTCTGCAAGTGTATTGATTGATGTTGTATAGAATCCATTTACAATACTCCCTCCTCTCCTACCTAGATCAAATACAACTCTAATCACATAAATGAGGGGCGGGAGTGGAGTGGGGTGGGGTGGGGTGGGGATGGGGGTAGAGGCAACTACGGAACAAATGAAAGGTAGGAAAGATAGTCTTGAATTAGTTACATGTGAAATGTTGTGATGGAAGCAGATGCACTTGCATTCATGTTCGTTTTGTGTGTGGCGAGAGGTACTCATTCCAAAGATCGATACATAACGACTTCCAGTTCTGCTTTCACCAACTGAAAACTCATGCTGCTAACATTAATCATCATTTATCAAGCAGTTTTTTAAGCTGTTCTTGAGCTTCTTCAAGAGCGCCTAGCAGGTTCTCTGGTTTCCTCCCACCTGCTTGAGCGAAATTAGGCCGACCACCGCCTCCACCACCACATGATTTAGCTAGAGGCTTTATAACTTCACCAGCTTTAATTCCAAGATCAACAACTCCAGGGGTTAAAGCAACAACAAGACTAACTTTTCCTTCTCCTGGACATGATCCTAGAACCACGGCTGCCGGATCTTTCAACAAATCCACCAGATATTCTGCCGCACTCTTGAGTGAATCGGCATCACTATCATCCATGGACTCAACTAGGAGCCTAGAAAACATCAATTTTGACAAGTTAGAAGAATCAGAGTATCGTTACTTATTAATGACTAAGCAAATGAACAAAAAGATAAAGCAGCAGAAGAATTGCAACCATATAACTGACTGAGAAAATTAGTTCCATGTGCATATGTGTGCTGATTTCACTGTATTAGAATTACAAAAATTGTTTATGCGTCTTTTTGTTTGAGATATTACTCTACAGACTACCACTTCCAGATAATAAAATGAAACAAAACGAAGCCTATGGAACAGTTAATTTAATTGGAAAAAATGTGAAGTTTTCTACACAAGGACAATGGATATAAAAACAATTGGTTACCTAATACTTTTTGAAGTTCCAACTGTAGATGCTCTGCTAGAAAGTGTTGATGCTTTATAGATTGCTGCTTTTGCCCGAGCAGCTGAAACTTCATTTCTTGTCAATCGTAGTTCTTCCAAAAGTGCATCTACCCTGCCGGTTACTTCTTCCGCTTTTACCTTCAAAATGTATGATTTTACTTCAATATCATAGAATTAATCAAAAGTAAAAGAGATGTTACCACAAGAGCATTTAGATGTACAACAGTGACTTGCTTACTATCCTAATTACATTATTTATATTGAAAGAACCAAACAATTTGTTCAGGTGACTTGCCTATCAGTTTAGCAAAATTACAAAAACTCTTTTCAAAAGGTGAAACCAACTTAATGGAAACAAGTGTTTGGTTTCAAAAATCAAATTATAATACTTTTTCAGAAACAACCAAAAATTATTTTCAGAAAAATTAATACGGAAGTTACAAAAGATATTATTAAAAAAAATCCAGACATAAATCCTAATATTGTTCTCCAAAAATTATTTTCAAACAGAACCATTTTCATTGAAACTTAGCTTGATTCACTTGCAGTTATTTTTTCCTGTACCTATAACATTATCTCCAAAAACATGTTGAACAAGAAAAATGTAGAAGAAATTTTCCACTGAAAGGGTGTCCATGAATCCTTACTTTGAGAGTGGAGCATAGCTGCTTCATGTGGTTATCTCTGGCAAGGACATACTCAATGAAAGCATCTCCAGCTACAGCTTCAATTCGCCTAACTCCTGATGCAATACCCTGTTCCGATATGATTTTGAAGCCACGTATCTCAGCAGTATTGCTGACATGGGTACCACCACATAATTCCATCGATACGCCAGGAACCTCGACTACACGTACCTATATAGGTTTTCATTAGGGAACTCATGAATCGAACAAGTTGAACTTAAATACATGGTAAAACCTCATTGTCAGACTTAATCCTCAAAATGGATGGATGAACAATTTATAGCCTGTTTGGCCAAGCTTATGTGAAGGCAGAAGTGCTTTTTTTTTTCTTTCAAAAAGTGCTTATGTCAGAGATGTGAGGTGTTTGGCCAAACTTTTAGGAAAAAATAAGTGCTTTTAGGTAGTAGCAGAAGCTATTTTACAAAAGCTAAAAAAAGCAATTTTCCCCCGAAGCACTTTTGGAACCTTGGCTAAAACACGAAATGTTGCTCTAATATTGGCAACATGTGCTTTTCAAATTGATAGCGAAACACAAACCGCTACTCTCCAAAACTACTTTTCCGAGAAGCACATCTAAGAAAAAACATTTTTCAGAATAAACAGATTTTAGAAGCTTGGCCAAACAGGCTATTAATCTCTATGTTTCACATACTTATAAAAGAGAAGGGCTGTTGGTCACTCCATATCAGCTTTAATAGCATAAAATAGTAAAAAGATAGCAGCCAGAAAAATCTCCCCTGCTATATAATCATCGCGTTCTTAACATAAAATGGGTAAGAATTGCCACCTGTTCTCCATATTTTTCCCCAAACATTGCAATGGCCCCAGCTCCTTTTGCATCAGTCAAAGACATGACTTTCATTTCCAGAATCGCGGCATCGCCAATCCATTGGTTGATCAAACCTTCGATTTCTACAAGTTCCTTGTCTTGAAGAGGTCGATGGAAGTTGAAGTCAAATCTAAGACGATCAAAAGCAACCAATGATCCTGCTTGAGATGTTTCCTGACCAATTACTCTTTTGAGTGCTGATTGAAGTAAATGAGTAGCTGTATGGTGAACCTGAAAAGAAGCACAAAGTTAGAATAGATAAACTTCGATGTTCTGGAGACAAATGGTTAAAATCAACAAATATTGAAATGCAATAAAGGCTAAAAACAGATGATTTAGGAATCCATGCTACTACAGAATCTCACATCAATCATTTCTTCTTTCCTCAATATGATGCATATCCATTCATTTTCTACATTATACAGTATAGTACCTTAGCCCGTTGCCTCAAGTTTGCATCAACAGCAGCTTCTACTTCTCGGCCAACCTCTATAGTACCTTCTGTGATTGTTCCTTTGTGGACGAATATATTACCCATAGATTTTTGGACGTCTTTTATCTCTACAATAGCTGTGTGTTCATTTTCAGCCTCCGTCATGTATAGAAAACCATTATCCCCAATTTGGCCTCCCGACTCAGCATAAAATGGAGTCCTGTTCAGCAAAATTTCCACTTCACTTCCTTTGGAGACTTTTGCTACAGGACTACCATTTACCAACAAACCCTCAACCACTGACTTGGAATGGAGAGTGTTGTAGCCAAGAAACTCAGTATCAGGGATGTCTTCAGCAAGGTTTGCACCATTTTCAACTGATAGTTTAACTGTATCATGTGCAGCCTGAGATAGCTGTCTTTGCTTCTCCATTTCTATGTCAAAGCTATTCATATCTATACTGATTCCACGTTCTTCAGAAACTTCCTTTGTTATCTCCACCGGAAAACCATAGGTGTCATACAATATGAACGCATCCTTGCCCGACAGACAGGGTGCAGTTCCAGTTCCCTGAGTATTTAATAGTGCATCTGCCAGCATCTGTTCAAGAAGTTTTTCTCCCCTTTCTAGAGTCGAGACAAAACGAAGCTCCTCCCTTTTCAATTCCTCAAGTATGCGGGATGATCTTGTCTTCACATCAGCATCTATATTGGTGCTTAGTTCAATCACTTTTTTGGCAAGTATTGGCAAAAATGCTCCTTGAAGATCACCCATCCCATCTCCCTTTACACCAAGTAACCTGCCTGTTCGAACAACCCTTCTAATGAGGCGTCGTACCACATACCCCCTCCCAATATTTGATGGGTTGACACCATCAGATATCAGATAAACAACTGCACGCATATGATCTCCAATTATCTGGATTGATCAGAATTAGAAGGCTTTTAACATATTAGAAGGTAAATCAGCTCACAAACAAAAAGACTTGTATAAATATTGCAATCTTTCAGTTGCGACGTACTTTAAGCTTTGTTTTTTTAGAAACATCCGCAAGAGCATATGCGACATTTGCCAATTCTGCAGCCTTCTCTATGATGGGAAATATTAAGTCGGTTTCGTAATTGTTGGGGACCTGTGAAATATGAAGAAAAACCTCTTAAGTTGATCCTTTACTTGGGGGGGGGGGGGGAGATTCTGATGACCTTGAAAAATAAACAATGTTGATCTATCACAATTTATTAAGCAAAATTATCATAAATCCTAAATTATGGGAGGTTTTCTTTGCCACCAAATACAGTAGCAAAGAAAAGTGAGATCCGATACCTAATTTGTTCCTACACTGACTCAGAAATGTTGTTGTCTGACGATTACCTTCTGCAGAATCCTGGCCATACGCTCTAAACCAAGTCCAGTATCTATATTCTTTTGCTTTAAAGGCTCAAGTGAACCATCATCCTTCTTATTGTATTGCATAAAAACAAGGTTGTAGAACTCTATAAATCTTGTATCATCTCCAAGATCCTGACATTCAGACGACAGGATTAGACAGAACGAAGAGGAGCAAAAAAGCAAAACAGAAGAAAAAGAGAAGAAATTATGAAACCACCTCATTTGAACATGAAATGAAAATGAAAAGGCAAAAAGGCATGTTAAACGTCTAATACTTACAACATCGGAAGTGCCCCTCTCGGGATGGAAATCGTAATAAAGTTCAGTGCATGGACCGCACGGACCAGTAACTCCACTTGTCCAGAAGTTGTCATCTTCTCCAAGTCTTATTATTCGCTCTTTAGGAACACCTAGCTGCAGAATTAAACAAGGATAACTGTGTTAGCACTTAGCACCTCTGCCGGGGTTCTCACAGTAGAATACTATCTGTAAGTATTTTAATTTTTTTTGATAGCCGTGGTGTCGGGCCAGTTTTTGCGCACCTCGACTAATTCCACGCGGTACCTGCTATCACCCACCAGCACATGTACCGGGTAACTCTGTCCAAGGCTTGGACAGATGTGAAGAAGTCACCTAGTGTTTTTTTTTGCCTCCACTGAGATTTGAACTTGAGACCTCATGGTTCTTAACCCACTTGATTGACCACTAAGTCATACCCTTGTGTGCTAGTACTATCTGTAAGTATTGAAGGTTAGAGGGTAGAAGACCAAGACAACGTCAAAGATGTTCCATTCAAGATCAAATGTTGACTAAATGCAGTTATTCTTAAACTTGGTCTCTATAGACTTCTCATATTTGGCAGCACCCACTCCAACATACAAGATGTTCCTTTGAGTTAAACTGAGGTAGTTGAACTATAAAATGTGTTCTTTTAACTTATCAAAACAAATGTGTTCTTCTAAGTCACTAACTGAGTTAATCCCCAGGGAACCTAAGACGTAATGGGGGAGACATTGTTCAGCCTTGAAACTCATCTAAGCTTGAGGATACATTGGTAGTTCACATATGAACACAGTATACATATTTCAGGACCCTAAAATATAGTGTTTGGTTGTCTGATACACTATACTTCAGTCGAAAAGCGAAGAAGTTCTCTAGGTATCTTTGAATGACCACAATACACCTCTGTTCAGTTAAAATGGAAGGTCGTGCTCCAGCATTTATTTACCAGATCCCTAGCATGCATATCTGGTTAATTGCATGAGGATTTGATGTTACCACTTTACTGAAGATATAATACATCAGACAAATCTTTAAGTGCTGTACCTCATCATGCCATATTGCAAAAGTTTCATCATCATCTTGGTAAACACTAGTCCATAATCTATCAGCTGGGAGTCCATATCTGCAGGGAAAGACTATTTGAAAGTCAGTTCTTTTCAGTGCAAAGAACAAAAATTGGTAAAACTAAACATATGTTTGCATATATGGATGTAAGGTCTGCATACACTCTACCCTCCCCAGACCCCACATTGTGTGATTTCACGGGGTATGTTGTTGTTGTTGTTGTTGTTGATGATGTAAATGCTGGGTTCGAAGATGCATCAGCAAGAAGGTCGAAAAATATGATAGAAAAATTCTCTTAAAATTTAATTAACAAGTTTTAAATAGCTAGGTGGGCTGTCTGAATCCTCCTCCTAAAAGGATCTATTTCTTCATCACAATGCACAACATAGAAAGGTTTATTGTAGTATTTCCAAGAGAGCAAGGCATTATGTTCTAGAGGTGGCAACCAGGACATATGCAGATGTAGCACTTATTTTTAATACATCCGGCTATCACGCACTCTATTAAAATGGCTAGAAATATTGACCCAACTGGTCCTGTTAAATGGGTTAAGCTATTAGACTCACATAAGATCACAAAAGGTAGAACCTAAGCAGCTAATCAAAAAGAGTACCCACTTGTGTAGTTTGGACAGTTAGCCCTCCTGCTGTATAAGGCACTATTTTTTTATAAGAAAAGCGCTCTATTTCACATTTGCTGATGAAGGATAATGACACTTTTCAATTGGTTGTTAAAAGGACTTAATTTGAACCGACAAAGTTGTTAACAAATAGCCAAGTTCATTTCTGTCCTTAATTATATGCCTGAAACCATCATATAACAACGTTTTAGATGCTTTTGTCTCCAATTTATGGCATTCTAATCTTCTCATTCTTGAGAAGGGGTCTACATTATGCTGCCACAATAATTTTCTACTGGGATATATGGTATCATCATACTTCAATCAAATAGCATACAAAGTAGCTGATTATGAGACTGCATAGACAGGACTTTTCGTACTCTGAGGTGGAGAGCTCCCATGCCCACTTAATAGCTTCCGTCTTAAAGTAATCTCCAAAACTAAAATTTCCAAGCATCTCAAAGAATGTTTGATGTCGGGATGTTCGACCCACATTCTCAATATCATTTGTCCGGATGCATTTCTGAGAAGTAGCTGCACTAGGCGCTACCCTGGGCACCTGAATAAAGTAAACCAGCATTTCTTGAAATCAAATAAGTATTCACACAATTCCATCAGCTTGATATCAGCTCCAACAATAAAATATGGAAAGAGAATCAAACATTTTTTGCGGATCTTTTAGTTTGTAAGAAATCAGTAACATTTTATGGTTCCCAAGTGAGATAATTAATAGAGCTTCAAAATGCTATATTTTCAAGTAGAGTATTACTCCTCTCATTTGTTTTTTCAAAAGATAAAAAAATGATACAAGTAATAATAAAAAGTTCAGTCTAACCTCATAAAATCAAAAGAAGCACTCAATTTGAAATGGATGGAATAGAAGGTTTCTTCTGTTTGAAGCAGTTTAAGAGCAACAAAACACTTGCAAATATGAACAAGAATAATCAAGATATGGAGCCAGCCCATGTCGCACTCAGAAGTAATTCCATGCATGGGATTACTAGCTCTATGTCTTTTAGCTTTCAAAAATGCCTTCTAAATTATAAACCAATTTGACAACCTTTGCAAAGGGTCTTTTTTTTTTGCAAATACTTCTTGGAGAAGAAGGTTTCAAACTTTGATTGAACAGCTATCATTTTGCTGAAGTTTGTGCGTCGAAGAAGGGGTTCTCAATGAAAAATGCCCTGAAAGACCTTAATTGAAAGAGTCTTTTGAGAAAACCTCTGGAAGAAAAAAACTTAAACAAAAAGAACTGGAATGCTTGATATTCGCAACTTTGTGGATCAAGTAATGGTAGAAAGGAGCTTTAAACACAAGCATACATATGTCATAGACATATTTGCTTGATGTCCAATAAAGTTTTGTCAGACATATGGAGAATTAGATTTCATCACATACATTTAATTTTCAACCGAATGCTTTTCACAATTAGATGTTAGTAGAAGTCAACCAAGACTTTAAAGTTGGGGAATCTCATGTAGAACCTTTCCAAGGAATATAGGTTTGAACTGAAGCATTCCTGCAATTGTCAATAGAACTGTCGGATCATCTGGGACAAGAGAAGCACTTGGAAGAACCTTGTGACCTCTTGCAGCATAAAAGTCAAAGAAGCGCTGACGTATAGCATCACCACTTGTCTGGGGATCCCTTAACTTATCCTCTACAAGTTCCTCAGCCACAGCTTGTGCTGAAGGTGAAAATGAGGTCCTATAAAATTTATATACTTCCCAAAATGAAAGCTGACAAGAGAAAGAAGTTCTTATTATCAACAAAAGAATGGATATACCTTTTGTGGCAAACTGTACTTCTCTTGGTCCCTTTATACTAGCGTGTCCATGGGATAAACTACTAGCATAAATTAACGTCTGACTCCTTACAATCAAACCTGATGAATACCTATAACCTGCATTCAATTGTCAGCTTGGTGGTTTAATAGTTAGAACAACAAAAATCTTTCATATTTTCCAAAATTTGTGGTTGATTGAACAATCAAATCGAGCAAGTCTTTCAAAAAAAATTCTTTCAGGAACATTCCAAGTTCTGTTACATAGGAACAAAACTTATGTGAGTTCGAAACAATTTTCAAGCTATTTGAGTAACCTACATAAATGGGTCTCAAATTCAAATTTCTGGCACACATAACCAAAATGTCTCTAAGGGAAAAACTATCACTCACAAACTGTTAAATGAAAATTGGGCAAAATGTAATAGTGGAAGAGGAACCTAATTCCTCAAAACAAAACTTTTCAATTTCAAAAAGATAAATACATGAGTTACATTTAATCATTAACGATGGATTAAGAATTTGAAACTGCCTAAACCACAATTTTTAAAATTCACTTGATTGATTTTGATTTTTAGAAATTTAGATACCAAAATCATAATATACTAGTTTTGTCCAAAACAGTGTCGTTAAGGTATGAAGATGTATTTCCTATTATCATACGACTCAAAAGAACTGGCACAGTATGCCTAATCGATTAGAATTTAAAATTTCTATTCCTATTGTTACAAAGATACTATTCATTGGGAAGATAAGGAAATTGATGGAACCAAGTGCATGTGTCTTACTGTTCCAGATATGTCAATGGAAGCAATCGTGATTCAATTCTAGTTTCCGACATAGATACCAGTTTAAAACTAATCAAATAAAAAAAACAAGTGAAAGGGGAACTAATTATGAAGTACAAACATGACACTTTAAAACCTCACCATAGCTATATACTGCTACCTATGAAAGAGTAGAAAATACTACTCCAATACATAATCTCATACCATCAAACCCACAAAAACTCATTTGAGCCTCTTAAATGGTGGGTTAATTTGATGTGTAGTCATTGAGCTTTATTCACTGCAATAAAAATGTTGTAAGATTATTTTTTATCGCATTAAAATAGCTTTGATCTGTAGTTACAATAATTGTTCTCATCTTTATATTTATTTTTAATATCAATAAAATAATCCATCTTAAGTTCCAAAAAAATGGAATTGCTCAAAAACGAAAGCACACCAATAGCATATGTTCACACATTACATCAAAATGCTAACTGGAGAAAAAGATTACCCCTTGAAAAAGGTTTTGATTGGAAGACTGAAGTGGGAAATAAGAGTAGAGAGTCCCTCCCATGGCTGGTCTTGAAGGAATAAGGAATGTTAAGGTTTGGCATGGAGTTTTCTTGGCAGTTATGCAGATAAGCCTCTTTGTGGGTGTGGTTTATGACATAGCCACATACTCTATTTATCCTTTGATTTCTCCATTTATTGCAACTTTAGCGTAAAGCTCCCCCTCGGATGGACGGGACACGGGATTTGGGCCTACAAGAAAATGGTTCTACTTGCCTGCCCCAACTATGGTCTATTTTTGTTCATACTATTTATCTTATGAAAATATCTAAGTTTATTTTCGAAAACTGAATTTTTGTCTCGCACTTCATAAATCAGGTAAGAATTAAGTTATGCTGCATAGTTTTATAGTAATTTTTTAAGTTATATTGAGTGTTGAAAATTATGCATTATCCGGTATTGTTTGTGTGGATGTTATAATACATATGTTGAAATTAAATGTTAATTATGCATGTCGAAATCTGAAATTATGTCTTTTTTCATATTATGTTGAGTGTTGACAGTTATGCCTTATCCGGCATAATATGTGGGTTATGTATGATGTATATGCCGAAGATAAACAGTAATTATGCCGAGCAAAATTCTAATTATATCGCGCCAAAAATAATAAAGGACTCAAATTTAAAGGACGGAAATTAAATACCATCCCAAAATAGTAACATTTGTGGGAATGACTCGACCCGATTAAAGCCCATGAGGACTACTCCCAATTTTCAGGGAGAAATGAGCAAATTTCCCCTTTTTAAACTGCTAATTAAGCTTTAGTCAATATTTTTGAAATAATTAATTTTAGAAATTTTTAACATCAAATATCATTAGGACGATTATACCTCTAAAAAAACTTTAAAAGCTTCAGACACGTAACTTGAAATATAAGGATTCCAAGAAATATTCCCGAAGTTGGAACTCATAAGGTTCAAACTAAATGAAAAATTGAAGTATACCGTTCAAATATTAGAAAAAAATTCATGAAATTTCAACTTTTATCAATTCAAACTTCAAGAATTTTCATGAAGTTTGATTTCATTTTTATAAGTTCGAACTCTGGAATTTTTATTAAATTCTGTGACAGTCCTAAAGGTTCAACTGTACAAATTTAAACATCAGGACACACCATTTATCAAAAAAATATATAGCAAAAGCTTATTCGAATTCAAAGACACAGTCACATAGTCCAAAAGAAATATCATTTATCATACCTATTTCAAAATTTATATGTTTTATCATTATTTAACTCATAATATATATTTTAAGTTTTAGTCACGATGTACTATAAGTGAAATATATTGTCATTCCTGATACCTATTTCAAGCTCAGGAAGAAATGTTGGATTTTGAACTGCCACAGTTCAAAACTTCGTGAATTTTTCTACATTTGTAACAAAAGTTTTGAACTTCAGTCCTTGTTAAAGTTTCGAACTCTAGCACCAGGTGCTAAACATTTTCCCAATTTTAGGTAGAAATATTTTGTTCAAATATTATTTCACCTTAAAATAATTATTTCTTAATTACATTAAAATTCTGGCTAAATATTAGGGGAAAGAACGTGTGTGCCCCCTTAAATCAAAATAATTATCCGCCCCTACCCCCAATACTTTCGTACTCCTAGAAAAAATTAAAACTATTTATCCGAGATGCCCCTAATTATGATACCATTGTGGTTTATAAATATAATGAGATGGTATTATGGAAGACTGCTTCAGTCCTTCTCTTAGTCCTCCATAATAACATCATAATATATAAATATACTGAGATAGTATCATGGATAATCACGTTCATTTAATAAAAAAGACACTTTTCTCGAAAAAAATCTCTATGATACTATTGTCTTATATACATATATTGTGATGGTATCATGGAGGACTGCTTCAGTCCTTCAATGAGACACTCCTCAGGACCATGTTACATCGTGGTATATGAATATATTGAGATGATATCATGTTTGACTGTTTCAGTCATTCTCTCGGTCCTCTATAACACTATTATGATGTATAAATATACTGCGATGGTATCACGAAGGAAGAAATTTGGGCGAGGGAATATGCCGGGTAAATAGTTTTGGGCAAGGAGGTATGACGGGTAATTAGTTCAGAAGGGGCGTAGGACCGATAATTATTTTATTTTTGAGGTATTTCGATTAGTTCCCTAATAGCAAGTGGACCAATCTTTACCAATTCTCATTAGTAGGTACTTACCCACATTCCTAATTATTTACGCCAGTTCACACTAATTATCACGATTAAATAAAAAAATATACTGTGAGTATGTATAATTAGTTACATAATTTAGTAATAATAATGTTACATGTGTCATGTAATTATTGATTTGGAATACCAGGTGAAAGTAAGTCTTCTTTTTTTACCTTATTTTGGCATGAAATTGTTCACACTGTTGTGAACTCTGTTTCCTACCATTTCCCAAGTTTTAACATCATTATATTGTTATACCAACCGTGTCAACGTATACAACGTAATTAATACTAGTTAGTTAGCACTGAAAATTAGGCAGATTGCATCAAATACTATTTCCACCGGCCACCTTCTAGCAGTGGTGAAAGATTAAACGTAGGCATGCTTGAATCATGATGCCATGCAAAAGTATTGTGATTTTTTGCTTGTTGACGCTGGTTTAATAGTATAATCACTATTAAAAAAGTTATATTTTTTACTGATTTTTTTATTAAAAAATATTCAGTGCTTATTTTCCACTAAATTTCGGAGGGTAAAACCTAAATAATAGTGTTTGTACACGAAAACATTAAGAAGTTTTCCAACATTTGAATGGAAACTTGTTTTTCACCATGCGTTTTCAATTGAGCTGATTAGGTAGGATTGGAACATGTTTTATAACACAAATTTTTTTATTGAATGTCAGTGAAAAAAATCTTTATTTCTAGTAGTGAATCTTTTACTTTTTTTTTTCTTTTACCAACAATATAACTCGATCTATTTGACATCAAAACCATAAAAAGTATAGTATGTAAATAATTTCATCCGTTCATTAATTTTTTTTGTTCGACGGAACCGCAATGCTACTCTTTCGAGTGCAAGAAAGGGTAAACCCTGATCGACGCAATACCGCAAAACCACGCCACCGATTAACCACACTGACAAACCACGTATTTACGCGCCAACCAAGAAGATTTATGCAGGGGATCGAACTTGTACCGTGGGCTTTCAAAACCTTTGCCTACATATTTTCAACTTCCTATCATCTTACTTTTGAAAAAATGAATCAAATCACAATCCATTTCCAGTATTGTCTTTTCCTAGTGCATTAGTCAACATTTCACACGACTATTATGATTCTTCTTGCGACTTATTATATTCCCTGTTTCAACTTTGAATACGACTTCTACTAACCAGCTCACAACACTATTTTTGGTGAGTTTTTGTTGCCTGTCACGTGAATATTGCATTGGGTCTGTTGAAGCTACTAACTGACGTTGTTTGTTTAAATTTTAACGAAGATCAAAAGTGTTTATTGTAAATTTAAAGAACTAACATATATGCTTAGGAATAAACATAAAGGATGACTATATATACCTATCTTTTTTATTATTTCATCACAAATGTTGTAACCATTGATACACGTATTTGCACATGCCCCGTTACTTGTCTATTAACAAGTTATGTAAATAACTTAATTTGTTCGTTGTCATTACCATGGGCCTAAACTACTGTGCTCTTTTGAATCTTATTTTGATTCTGCTTTTCTCAACTACCTTTCTTTTTCAATTTAACGACTAATTGTAGTTTTTCTACTTTATTGAAATTGAAGCTAATGCTCCCTTAAGATTCATTTTTTTAATTATATCATATTTGAAAATAATAATTATCTGATTAATTTAGATTCATATTGTGAAAAAATTACTATGAGGAGTTTTAGCTCCCCAACCAATCAAAACAGACTGAAATTTCGAATTGAAGATTTTCAATTAAAGATGGTGTAATTGATACAATTATTCCACCACGTATAGCTCCTTTCTTCTCAAGATTCATACTCTACAATAATCTCTTGCTAGAGTAGTACACAGTTCACACCACCATCAATTCTTTTTCTGACTTCTTATAATTGTATTTTTTTTTTTTTGCAACTACGAATACGACTTTCATGAACCTGCTCACAACACTTTCTAATCGTATCTTTTTGTCTATGTCAAAAGTTGAAGTTGTTGGAGCTCTGATAATTTGGTAAAAGATAATCATTAAATGGGAGGTCCGAAACCACCTTTGGTAGACCATAATGTGGCATCAACTTTGGGGTCAACACCTTATCTTTTTGTGTTTTGAATGATCTACTCCGATGAATATAATGTCAATACATTAGGAAGAGACAAATTAAAAGAAATGTAGCATTTTTCTGGTGGTATTAAATAATATAAATTTACTCAGCAGTGATGTTTTCTTGAGATTTAGTTTTATAAGTTCATTACAAATGTTATTTTAGTTATGTGATTCTTTTCACAGGAGATGAGTAGAAAAACACAAGAGTCTATAAGAACAATATTACAAGGCAATTTATATAGAATCATTTTTTCCTATTCAACTTGTTAATGACATAGGAGATCACTTTGAAAGTATATTTATGTCCTATCGACAATCTGTATTAGGATAAATGTATTTTATACACATTCATATTATTATTAATGGAGATTAATATTTTGGCATTTGCAATTATTGAATTATTAATTAATTGTTTGTAATATTCTATAATATGCATTCCTGGAGGTTACACTGTCATTAATAGTGTGAGATATTAATATTATAACGTAACTCTTAAAATAGCCTCGACTAATGATCATCGAGAATGAGATATCGATGATATGTGATAAGTCGACATGTGGTCTGCATTACATCCTTGGAGGATGTAGTATGTCTCACCTACTACGAGTAATGGCCACTCGTGATGGACACATGGATACTTTGGAAGTATTGGTATACCCTGTTGATATACTGTTTGTTATACTTGTCTAAAGTATGATCAGCGTGTGGGAGATAGAAGTCCTTAGACTTGAGGTCAATACACGCCTTGTCTACAAAGTAATGTACTTTGATCCCGTCCTAAGCTCAAATGCCTTATAGGTTGAGATACGACTTGTATTGGGGTACATTACGATGTGGATTATAGTTGAGCCAAGATTAGGATTCATTCCTCGAATGTATATTCGAGAGAACACTCGAATTCTCAGTGATGTTAGGTTGACTAAGTCGTTGGCCAACGCAATAGACGTATTTAGAATATGGTCTAGTTGTCAACTAATATAGATGAGATACAATAATTAAGCCATTTGGATAGACACTTGACAAATCCTAAGCTTGATCCGGGTGTGTCGTGAATGAAAGGATTTTATCTTACCACATAAAGGTTAAGTTTACTGGATTCGCGTAAACGTACTTCACATATTGAGTTAGTCTTCGGGTGCCGTCTAGGAGTTCCGTGTAGACCTTAATTTGATTAATGTCGATATGAGAAGGCATGTATGGTCACACTATGTCGATTGTCCTTTCGATCTAAGGATGTATTGAGAAAGTAATTAAATGTTCGATTTAGAATCGAGATATTTATTTTAATTAAGTCAAAATTGGATTTTGAATTTAATTAAGAATGCGCAGAAAATAAATCGAGACAGTGCCGGAGCACGTTGAGCGCCGTGGCGCCCATACCCTAGTGTCACGGTGCCTCTGCGTCGAAATTTGAGCCAGGCCCAAGGTCAAAACCTTATTAGGGTTTGACCTATTTTTCAACAATAAATAGAGGCATTCTTTTCATTATTCATACACTAATTTTCAGATTATCATTCTAAGCCTTAAAGACTTAGAATTAAAATACTCTATCAAACCTCTATCGGATTTCCTAGCTTTCCGAAAGAGAAATACATTGAAACTTTGAGCTTGCAATCAGAAGGGCAACCGCATGTCAACCTTATAGTAGATAAAGATTCCAGATACTATAACCTTTAAGTATTATGTTTTATGTTACAGGTTTGATTGTTGTATAACCATACCAGAAAACTTGTTGGGATAAGTAAGAAACAAAAATTTTAAACTTCCGTTGTGCCTTACTTATGTGTTTTGAACCCAACAAAACCCTACACACTTCCTATAATTATTCTTTGACCGAATAACTCTATATAATTTTTCTTAAATTTGTACTAAGTAATTAGTTCTTTACCTATTAATTTTAGAAATTTTAATCATGGAATGTGACTAAAACAATTTTACTTTAGTCCATCTTTTTATAAGAACAAAAATTGTATATTTCTTTTAATTTGTATGTATAAATATTTAGTCATGATTCCATAAAAAAAAATATACTTTACTTTATGATAGTAGCTAGCTTAGCTGAACTACTAACTATTCTCTACTATAATCACATTTCATTTTTTGGAGAGTCTAAAATTAATTCGATTGTTTGTACTAGTGTTATTTTATAAAGGGTTGTTAAAATAGTAGAATTGTGTTTTCTCTTTTATGATTTCTAAATAAAAATACACAAAGAGACAAATACGCGCTCCATAATTTTGGGAAATTTTATTAAACTAAAAATAAAATATATTTGGAATGGAGAAATAAAAGGTGGAAAACTAATTTAGTAGTTGAGACATTTAAAGGCTATAATATTGAGACTCTCATAAGTAATATGAATATTAACTTTCTGACAAGAGATAGAAAATTGGGGTTTTAGGAAAATATATTGCGTCACAATTGGAGGTCGAAGTATTATAATTGAAATTCTAAAATAGGATGTAGAATAATTTAGTAGGCGCGAAAGGACCAGGAGAGGATGACTAACTTGGACTTCAAATGTCATACATGTATAAATATATATTTGGATATTCCAAATTAGCAGCCATAAAATAGGAATCTGTTTGTTTCAAGCTTGCATGGTTGGCCTTTTAATTATTTTTTATTCAGCAATAAATTTATCGGAGATTCATCATTTTTCTTAACTCTTAGCTGAGAGAGGCGCTAAAGGACATTAGTTATTTCCAACTACTACCAAGTTGCTCAACCTAAGCGCTCTCATTTCAAAATCAATCCCATTCAGATATCAGATAATAGCAAAATCTTTTTGTATTATTTTAAGAATTTAATTTATATATATATATATATATATATAATCTCGTAAAATTAAATATGTACAAACTACGATCATAAGGTTAGGTAATAAATAGCTAGTTGCAAGGGGCAGAGCTAGTGTTTCGTTTATAGATTTAACCGAACACAGTAGCTTTGATTCAAATTTTTATTTTTATTAAAAATATTATTAAATATGTACAAATTATTAATTTAGATTTCAATAATTTTAAAAGATTAGAATCTTGAATCCATAAACTTAAAATAATGGATCCGTCGATGTTAGTTGTACCGGGATTGTTTATTGTAAGCAATATGGCAACTTGAAATAATAAAGGTAATGCAGCCTTCTGTATAATAATAAAAAATATACCTTATAAAACTAATTTAAATATTTTCTCTGCCCATTTATATAACTTAATTTAGTACATTAATATTACCCTTGTTGTCTTTTAAAGTATTATTAGAAAGTCTCATAAGTTAAAGAATATGTTAAAGGAATATCGAAAAGTGAGAAAAGCAGCCTAGTTTGTCAAACTGTCACAGGTTGCGTTCCTAGCTACTTCCTTGTTAGACCACGTTCAGTTTGTTAAAATCATTTATATTAGCCAATTTGTAAGTCAAAGACTTTCTGGTCAAATTATCCCTACTAGCTAGATATGTCATTGTATATATATATATATATGGATCCACATTTCACATTTCCCATGAATTTTTAGCATACACAAACTAATTAGAGAAGTAACCAATCGAGCTATCTTAGGCTCTTTTGCGTTTGTGAATTCTTATAAGTCGAGAGAAAACCTGAAAACAAAAATGGCTAATGTTGATGAGGTTAGTTCATTACCGAGCTCGTTACCAATAACGCCACGAACGGTAACGATAGCTCCAACGTTTCATCACGATGATCAATTCGGTTCTTTACCAATAACTCCACGGACGGCGTCGGTAGCACAAACGCCGTCCATAGTATCATTGCCAATAACTCCACGGACGGTGTCAATGGCACCAACGCCGTCCATAGTATCATTACCTCCTTCACAATTCCACTCACCATCTCTTTCTCGATCACCATTACTTTACACGGGAGATCACGCTACAAATCGAGCCGTTAAAACTCCACGGTCACGCGGATTGACGCCGCGTTTCATCACTCCTTTGGGTAGTCCTCTTAGAAAGGCGCTTAAAATGACAAGATTAGACCCGCAAGACGCGTGGCTCCCAATCACTGAGTCGAGAAATGGAAACGCATATTACGCTGCGTTTCATACTCTTTGTTCTGGGATTGGTATTCAAGCTCTTGTTCTGCCTGTTGCTTTTACCATACTTGGCTGGTAATTTAATTTTTTTTCTACATAATATACCAAATTAATTTTCTGGTTTAAAATTTTTCATTGACTAACCTATGATGTGTTTTTTTTGTTACTGTTGCAGGACTTGGGGTATCACATGCTTAACTATAGCATTTATATGGCAGCTGTATACGCTCTATTTGATGGTTCAACTTCATGAAAATCATGAAGCAGGACTACGTTACAGCAGATACTTGCAACTGGCATGCGCAACATTCGGTAAGCATCTATTTAGATTCTTTTGTCAAAGTAGCGGTAAGCATCTATTTTACGTTAAAAAATTTGATGTTTTTTTGGTTGATCAGGTGACAAATTAGGGAAACTAATTGCAGCGTTTCCAATCGGGTATCTCTCAGCGGGTACATGTTGTGCGTTGATTATTATTGGTGGCTCAACGGCAAAGCTATTATATCAGACTTTATGCGGAGCAACATGTAGTAATCCCAAGCCATTAACAACAGTTGAATGGTACTTGGTGTTCACTTGTGTGGCAGTAGTTTTAGCGCAGTTGCCAAATTTGAATTCTATAGCTGGAGTTTCATTAGTTGGTGCTCTTACAGCCGTTGGATATTGTACGGCATTATGGACGGTCTCAGTTGCTGAGGGTAGACTACCTAATGTGTCTTATGATCCAGTGAGAAAGGGAAGTCAAGTTGCTAGGATATTTGATCTTCTTAATGCTCTTGGTATTATTGCTTTTGCTTTCAGAGGCCATAATCTCATACTTGAGATTCAGGTAATCATCATCGCTCTTCCTAATTTGTAATACAGTTACATGTAATAATCTTTTTGGCTATTAGATATGAAAAAAACATTAGTTTATAAAAGATGACTGAAGATTTAAAAATTGATTGGTAAAGTGGGTTGAGGAACTTACCTAATTAAGCCTCGAAACTAGTCGTAAGAGTAAGAATATAATTTTACTGTCCTCCATGGCATAGTCCAGTGGCAAACGTCTCTGGCATGGGACAGCGTGGGTTCGATTCCCCGCAAGCACGAAGAAATTCTGCATGTTGGAAAATTTGACTTTGTCTCATTGATCAGTTGTACGCTCCCAGAAAACTGGTCACCGGAGCACATCCCGCGATTTACCTGGTGATAGTTGTTGAAGGACCGGTGCTATTACCTCCAGGACGTCTGCAATATCTGGAGTGAAGTAGTCAGTTCTAAACCTGGATTATCAAAATATATATATATATATATATATATATATATATATATATATATATATATATATATATATATATATATATATATATATATATATATATATATATATATATATATATATATATTTTTACTACATGAAGTTAGGTACCGCCAAATTAAAAAGCAGACAGAACAGAGTTTGTTGTTGACTTTTGACGACCGTTTTAGTCGAACACTTTGAAAGTTGTTTGTTTACCAACTTTTGGAAATAAAACTAAATTAAAATTAGCAAGTAAAAGATAAATCAAAAGGAAAAACTCAAGACTCATCCTATTTAGACAGGTTTAACTTCATATCCTCAAATTAGTTGCAAAATATGATCTACTTAATAAACATGATTGCTTAAATTGGTTATGACTTTTACTTAATTTTGTATTGACGATATATATATAATTTAAACTCATTTTGTTATTCATTTAATGCAGGCCACAATGCCTTCAAGTGAGAAGCACCCATCGCGAGTGCCCATGTGGAAGGGTGTCCAATTCTCATATGTGCTCATAGCAATGTGTTTATTCCCTCTTGCAATTTGTGGCTACTGGGCTTACGGTCATTTGGTATGCTCCCTTCCTCTCTCTCCGACTCTTTTACAAATTATGTTACAACATATACTTGTAGTTAAATTTTAAATGATTAATATTCATCTTGCATTGTTTTATTTCAGATTCCAGCAAACGGAAGCATGTTAACGGCATTATTTGCATTTCACAATCAAGACGTTTCACGATCGGTGTTAGCTCTAATAAGTATTTTTGTGATAATAAATGCGATAAGCTCATTCCAAATCTACGGAATGCCAATGTTCGATGATATGGAATCAGCTTACACTACAAGGAGCAAAAAAGCATGCCCGTGGTGGCTCCGTTCCATTTTCCGGGCAATTTTCGGGTTTGTGTGCTTCTTCATCTCCGTGGCAATTCCATTTTTGGGTAGCTTTGCTGGGCTTATTGGAGGAATTGCTCTGCCTATTACATTTGCTTATCCATGTTTTATGTGGCTTAAAGTCAAGAAGCCCAAACAATATTCTCTAAGTTGGTGGGTAAATTGGGGACTTGGGCTTTTGGGAATGGGCTTAAGTGGGATCTTGGTTGCTGCTGGTCTGTATGTTGTCATTGACACTGGTGTGAAAATTAGCTTCTTTAATCCTCAGTGACCAGTTTTCTACAACAAAAATGTGGAGTAAACTGTTACTAGTATGAACATATTGGCCAACTTTGAAATTAGTAATACTGAAGATTGGTGAGGGTTGGTTTGAACAAGAATTTAATTTGTTGTTACTTTAAATTTTTTTTTTTTGTAATTCTGTATGGAAATTCAAAGGAATAAATTCGTGAAGAATTTCTTGATTTCACTTGGACGGTTGGACACGTTTGAATATTCTGCTTTTGGTACTCCACAAACACAGATTATCCAAATATTCAACTTCCTGAATTATTTAATTGCTGACCTTACTCATGGGTTTGGTGTAGATCTAGATCAATGTATATGAAATACGAATTACAACTTTACAATACATATGGAAATATTGTTGGTATTACAAAGGATTGCAGGAACGGAAATTACAAGTAACTGCTTATGTAAGAATTGAAATTACAATTCAATTAGAAAACTGAAAATTACAAAGATGAACAAGAAAAAACTGAAAAAACTGTTTTTGCTGAGTCGAGTGTGACACTCTGTCCTTAAGACAATATTGTCCCGTATGTATCCTTTATATGTCCTGGACAATTTGTCTCCCAAGATAAAACAGCAATGGAACACTTGAGCAAAGGAAACTCAAATGCTACCGTGAATAATATTGAGTAACGAAATGATGCTTGGAAGATGTAGGAAGAAACTGTTGTGTTTGTGTATTTTCGTGTATTGTAAGTGTGCCTCAACAATGGTGTAAGGGGTGTTTATATAGGTGAGGGAGGAACAGCAAAACTGCCTCCATAAGTGCCATTACTGGCCAAGTAATGGCCATTATGGAGGTAGTAATGTCACCAAAATAAATGGTGAAGAACACCAACGGATTGGCCATTATAGGAGGAGTAATTCAGCCAAAATAAATGGTCAATTGAGTGTTGTATGGCGTTCGCTTTAACCGCCCAAATTCGACTTTACGGAAACTGTCAGGACCAAACTGTACATCTGAAAGAATTACGGTCCAAACTGCACATCCAAACTTCGGGATCAAACTGCATTTCTCCCAAAGTTCCTTACGGCAAAGTTCTCGGTCCAAAAGATAATATCGAAAGCCCACGGCCACACTGAACCTGAGGCGGCGGCGGCACGCGTGTGGTCTTTCCTCGAACCGAAGCACATCTAGGTCCTCCCTCCTTTAAACACATGGGATACCCCTTGGGGTCCCAAACCCCAAACCAATTTCGAGTCTTAAATACACAACAATTCTTTCTTCCTCTACCGATGAGGGAGAATTGATCACACACCACACTTTTCCATGCTTCAAACACCTTACTTCGTGAACCAATATCTCTTTCATTTCTCAATGAAATTTGACGATTCTTGGCCCTACGGTTATCTACGTACTTAGTAGATCATGCATGTGTGGAGAACCGAATTCTCCAACATACGTAACACTAGTGTTTAAGCCGTTAAAGTTGGTCGGTCGCAACTCCCGCCAAAGGCTAATTTCCAACAAATATAACATTAAGACTAATCACAGAAGTTGCCTAGAAGCCTATAATTGTCCTGATTCAAAAAAAAAAAGAAACTTATCTGAGGAGAAGTCTTTGGCTAAATTGTCTGCTAAGTTGTTTGAATTCTTAAAAGTTGTCTATATTAATGAAATTGTGTAGAACATTTGTCAAAAGAAAAGGAGTGTCACACTGAATTGGGGACACATGAAATGTGTTTCTTTTGTTGGTCAAAAGCTGAATAAATATATATGTGTGTAAGGCTTAAGTATTTCTGACAAAGTATAAACAAAATTGATGCTATTGAAGAGCACAAATATATGAATTGGACTAAAACAATGTGACAACCTTAATAATTATATTTTTTTAAAACTATTAATACATACATCAAATTGCTGAGCGACACATGTCTCTCTTTTGTTTAGATAAGTTCTCCACTCTTAAATTTACCTAAAACTTAAGTTAAGCCATATTTTTATATGTTTATTACTTGCCAATTCTAGTGCTTAACTTTCTAATCCCTTAACTATATCTCTAACAAATGCAGCATTAACATCGGCTCTTCAAATGAGAAGTACTTCCAATTGGACAAATGTTTCGCTGGAGAAACACACTCTCATGGAAAAGCTTCATCGCACTAAGCAATTCTAGCTCCGTAAGGTGGTAAATGTACTGTTGGATATAATTGTTGGAATCAAAGCAGTACATGAAGTAAATAAATATTACAAGTGTTCGATAGGATAAAGAAACAATCAAGATTATAATTGCCGCAAGCTTGTTGAGTCTTGATAACCTGAAATCAAGAAACACTAAATCTAGATTGCTACAACTGTGGCTGAGTCGAGAGATGTCTCTCTGTCTTTAAGACAAGATTGTCCCGTATATATGCTTTTACGTTAGCGGGCAATAGTCTCTCAAAATAAAAAATGAACTAATCAACACTACAAAACAAATATGTTGATTCTGACGAAGAAAACAAACATGAAACGACTTGCTGAAGAATGGAAAATTAGAGGAAAAGGAAGAGTTTCTGTTCTTTTCTTTTCGTTACTGTTTCTGCTCTTTCTTTTGGATTGTTTTTCTCTTTTTCGTCCTCTCTCTCTCTACCTCAAATCTGTTTCAGGCAATATATAGTGTTTAGGAGAAGGAGAGGTGATTAAGAGGTCCTTTAAGAGGTGTATTCATGGGATTCATGGCCAGAAACGTTTTGTAGTAAGTGCAAAATGTTTTAGAAGTTTAATGTCATTGTTGGCTTTCTAGCTGATGACCACCATTCCTGCAACTCCATGGATCAAACTGTAAATATTAAACAGTTTGGGGTCCAAAAGATAATATCAGAAGTAGCCCAGAAGCCCGCAACCCGTGTCCCACGACCCACGACCTGAGCCCGGACCGGACGGGCGGGCGTGTGGAGCTAGCCTCGAACCCAAACACACCTAGGTCCTCCCTCCTTCAAACACATGGGTTATCCCTTGGAGTCATAAACCCTTATCCATTTTTTAGGCTTATAAAGAGAACAATTCTTCCTTTTTCCACCGATGTGGTAGATTCGTCCCACACCATATTTCCATGCCTCAAACACCTTAATTCGTAGACCAATATCTCTTTCATTTCTTAACGAAATTTGACGATCTTTGGCCCTACGGTCATCTACTCACTTAGTAGATTATGCACGTGTGAAGAGACAAAGCTTCCAACATGCGGAACCCTAGTGTTTAAGTCATTAAATATGGGTGGACGCAACCTCCCCACCAAAGGCAAATTTCCAACAATGACCGACATCTTTCGACTCAGCCACAGTTGTAACAATCCAAATTTAGTGTTTCTTGATTTCAGGCTATCAAGATTCAAGATTCAACAAGCTTGCGGCAATTATAATATTGGCTGTTTGTTTATCCTTTCGAACACTTGTAATATTTATTTACTTCCCATACTGCTTTGATTCCAACAATTATATCCAACATGTACATGTGTATATGAAAACTTACTAAGAATCTAACCACATTGAAAATACAAAAACTGAACTCATCAAAATTGAATTTTGAATCGTCGTCAGGGTTCATATGGAGGTGCTATTATGTTTTAAGTTACCTATTAGAGAAACTGTGACGTAAACAGCATAAATTCTGGCGGTTGATGCGATTTGTGGACCTTCACCATAAATTCCAGTAGCTCGTTGTTTGGTATTAACATTTACTATAAGGTTGATTGGTACCATACTACCATTAAAACAGAAGTAGACAAAATTTAACTCGCTCGTAGTGGGCCGACACTTAAATTATTAGTTTAAAACTTTAAATGAACTTCCATTTATCACAACTTGTGAACCATTTCCTCCTCAATATAAAACCAAGGAAATTTTCAATGCATTCGCTTGGTGCCATAGCAGCATACCTTTAAACTATGCATCCAAGGATGAGACCTAACAATCAATGAAGTCGGTTAATATGTAATTATCAACGTCATTCAGCATCCAAGGATTCGACCTAACAATCAATGAAATCGGTGAAAAGTATAGAAAATCAATAATCACATCCCAATGTAGACAAAAAAAAATATGTTGGGCAGACTACCAGTGGTTTGTGCTGGAATGTGCGTGAGCTGTTATTAATATGCTCGGAATAGATCCTTGTAATCCAGTTCTTTCCGTACCCCCCCATAGCGAGAACTTAATGCATCGAGCTGCTCTCTTTTTTAGGAATATAATACCACTAAGGATAAAACTATAGCTTCTTAATTGCTCAAACACGTGAAAGATATTCTCCAGGCATAAATAAAGGAATATCATTCACTAGTTACTTCGGCAGATTCTGCACACGATGCAATAAACGCGAGTTTAATGGGCACCAGAAGTTAGTTATTTACTAAATCATATAAATGCAACTGGTACAATGAATGACAAACTTCATTCTGACTATGGCTCTCCTTTAATGTCCCTTCATTGTATTTTATTTACTACCTACTCGTGTGATACCCAACAGAACATAGAAGCTCTTTCTAAGATGAGTCTCTTACCCCTTTATTCAATCATTTGTGCTCAACCTAACAAGCTTACGTACACGGTACACCTTTGTTCTCAAGCATCAATTCCACAAAGTGCTTTTACACTATTATTCACTGTCAAATACCGAGGATTTATTATGTATGTTATTTACTGTTAAGCGACAGAAGAGCATCATGAGTGCCATGGTGCAGACATAAATCTCGTAATAATACAGAGGGCATTGTATCTAATTAGGAAGCATTACACTTCAACCAGAAGCAACACACTATTAGCACACCCCAAATGCCTGTGGCAGAAGACTGTCAACACTAACCGGGTCACACTATATACCATCAACGTATTCCCAAAGCTGCAACACCTTTCTCAGTCCATAGGACTATTGCCAGCCACATCAGCAATAAGTGCAATGCACCTATGATTTATCTGCAATCTGCACAAAATTGAGATCATAAGACCAAGCAAAGCTCCGTCGTAAGCACTGCAAAAAGTTAAACATGACAGTAACTACATAGGACGAGAAACTGAAGAACCCCAACTCCGTAAATTATCCAGCACCCATCGCCTACAGATCAAATTGTGACCAGTGACACTTGATCCTTCAGCAAAGCTATTCAAATGTCTCTTACATGGAAATCAAAAGTGTACAACAACATCATACCCAGTGAAATCCCACAACGTGGGGTCCAGAGAGGGTAGAGTGTACGCAGACCTTACGCCTACTAAGGTAGCTGTTTCCGAAAGACCCTCGGCTCACTATTTCTAGCATCACTAGAATTGTTTTCATAAAGGTAAAACTAGACCAGGGAAAGAAATGCAAGGCTTTTTAATAACAAGAATGAATCTGTAATTATAGTAAAGTATCCATACTTTCTTTTTTGGTGAAACATGGCTCCAACTAATGATGTAGAAGCATCAGGTTGATTTTTTAGTACATAGCACATGTAGCTTCTGACATACTGTTAATGCTGGTAGTCAATAAAATTACCTCTCACTGATGTAAAAGGTAAAAATGGACTAGAGAGTAAAGACCATGATGATCTGTAGGAATTTTTTACTTACAACTTTTTCTCATTACCTTATTACCAGTCATAAAAAAGTGACAAGTAACTATAAGAAAATTATGTAATCTAAGCAATATTTGCCAACTATTAGTTTTAAAGTGAATTCTCATCATGCAAAGATTTTTGAGTTGTTGCTTTTCTGACCTAGCGACCCCTATCCTTCTCCTTAGTTTATAAACTAGGAGAGCAGTGGGACATCAAAAGAGGGCAAGTTGATTGTTGGCTGTTATTCCTCGCCCTCATATAGGTAAACTTGGTTCACTCTATTCTTGAGGATAAGAAGGATCCAATGGAAAGATTGGAGCAGAATATTCATTAGAAGGAATTAGTCTCCACTAGCATTTCGAAGAATGAAGAAATAAAGTTTATTGTTAAGATAGATTAGATGCATGTGGCCGGCCCGATGGCGAAAGATCCACAAACTTCAAGTGCACTGGACTCTCTTCTCTTTAGGCTCCGAATTCTTTTTGGGGGATGATCTTAGCTCTATTTGAACTACATCCATAAAAGTAGAAATTGTACCCGTGCAAAAAAATATTAACAATAAAAACAAAGTAAAAGAAATTAATAAATAAGTGATATGCTAATTACAAACATATTCCAATATGTGTGCTACATCACATAACATCCGTGAGCATAAATGTTATTTGTTCACACCTCAATCTATTTCATTTTTTATTACATATTAATTTGCTCATAAATTGTTTTCTATTCTTAATTTCTTACGTTTTCATTTGATATGAAACTGCAAAAACGTTAAAATAAATCTATGTAAAAAATTGGACTAAAGGTTCTTGTCCAAGACTAAATCCAGGCAAAAACCAAACCACATATTGCTGATATGTGAGCGTGCAGCCAGAAGCCCTAGATGATTTTGTATCTCAAAGAACCACAAGTCCCCTTTATGACCAATCCAAAAAGGAAAGAGAACAATTTTTCAGTGTATTCATGTTTACTCAAATGTGATTCAACGTTTCACTATCAATAAACTACTTGAATCCAAACGGAAAAGCAATTAAACTTACAAGTAGCCTTGAAGTTAAAGATAGAATGAGAACATCCAGCAGCTGGATATGACAAATCCAAACACCACATTAACCGTCAAAATTAACAAAACACTGGCACATGATTTGGAAAATGAACTCAGATCATTTGAATAATCAGACGCACGAGCCTGAAATCGCTAATTGCGGAATTGGAACATTATATGAACTATCTATTTGCTATACGCTTTGCCTTTTACTGGAGAAAATTTGTCACTCACCACCAAACAATTATTTCCATCTAAAAAATCAGTTTGAAATATTTAGTACTAGTAACATTCACAAGCTCCTGAAATGTGACAGAAACTTCAAGATAATGGCTTCACTTCAATCAATCTGTAGTCAATAGCTCAGGTCAGGTAATTAATAAGTAGTATGTCATTGACTATGCTAACCTTGGAGGATAATAATCCAATTAATCACAAGAATTATTCAATTCTCACCTATGCAACTCGTATACTTGAGACAATGTCAGGAAACTAAGCATAAGAACCATTTGGAAAATGAAACCAATGTAAAGATCATTTTTAAAGACAGTCCTGGATTACGATCCCTCTTTTTTTTCTTTTTTTTTTGATGAAGCTGGATTAAGATCCCTCTTTTATCCAATTCATACAAAAACTCCGTGAAGCCTAAGTACCTGGTTAAGAGGATTATCGGGAGATTTCTTCCACATCTTCCAAATCAAGTCTTTGTACTGAGTATGTGTCAGACCTGGTTTCTCCTCCTTCAGATTACGAATCTCAGCCTCCTCAAAAGCCTACAAGTACCAGAATCAACACCCAAAATAAAAATCACTGAATCTTAACATGTTAGTGTAAAGTCAGAAAGCAAAAGACTGAAAACATTGTATACAACTACTGATTTATGAATCAAATAGTCGACTGTCACTTAAAAGACCCAGCATAAGACCAAGTTGGACATGTTAAGCAGAACTTCCAAATAAAGAGGTTCAACTTCTTTTCTCGCAAGTTGCTCCAACAAAAATCAATCAACCAACCAAACAATGATACATTGGTTATATGTATCCTCTATATCATTCTGCTCTATTCCGCCCTTTAATTTTTATTTTTTCCTCTGGGTATTATGAATTGCAATCAGCGGTTGCAGAAGTCTCTTTATCATTAGAGATATATCTAACAACTTATTTGGATGTTTGGATGGTTGTTACCTATTGTATTGTATTGTTACAAAAAAAAGTCCAATTTTGTGTAACGACCGATTCGGTCTGATCACGTCGTTACCTTATTTCTTTCTCATTTTGTCTTTACTTATTATCTAATAATCCTATTTTATCCATTACCCTACCTTACCCCGTACCCTACTTCTCTTGTAGGTTTATCTTCAAATTATTGATGTGTGACATTATGTAACAATCAATCCAAACGTTTTGTATTCGTAAAACAATACCGTACGATGCAATACAATATAGTACGATACATTATGAAATAATATGTAATAACCACCGAAACAGTGTGAAGAATACCTTAAAGGCTGCCCTGAGTCTCTTCTCAGGATGCCTATCCGGTGGCAAACTATCTGAAATAGCCAAGTGAGCAATGGCATCATCCACGGTACTAGCCTCTATAATCGAATCATCACGATTCCTATTAGTTACAAGCACCATTTTCTCATACTCCTCCTCCTCCGCCATACGACTCTGTCTTCGCTTATCCTCCTCCGCCTTCTTCTCTAATGCTGCCTGCTCCGCCTCCTTTCTCTGCCGTAGTTCCGCCTCAGTCACCTTTGGTACCTGTTGGAAAAAAAAATCAAAGTTGCACGAAACCAAAATTGGTTAGGATTTGGTATTTTAATTCACCTAAATAGGTATTATAGTCAGAAATTATATAGGAATAGATTTTCATGTTTTGATATACCGGAATGGCGACACGATTCGCTTTCTTATCCGGCTTCTCCATCGACTTCTCGAGCTCTTTCTCCTCCAGCTCAGCAAGCCGACGCGCCTCGGCTTTCTTCGCTGCGGCCTCGGCCCGCTTCTCGGCTTCTTCTTCGCGTTTCTTGGCGGCGCGTGACTTGGCTCCTTCGGCCTCACGCCAATACTGATCTTCTTTTTCTCGAGATTCACGGTCTTTGCGCTCGGATTCAACGGCGCCTTTGCGAGCCCTAGCCGTTTCGGCTTTACTATTCACTCCCATTTTTTTCGGCATCTTTCTTTGTCGATTTCACGATCAATCTCCTCTTTCCTTTTCTGCGATTTCGTGTAGTGCTTCTACAGAAATTTCTCCGTTACCGACTTGGAGAAGCGGTAGATACAATTGGGCCAACACATAGGGTGGGCTAAGCCCATACTTCATTGGATTTGTTTGTACGATTTGCGTCGGGAACCGATTTTATACAAGTTTTTGCGCGGGTTTTCTTCAAACGTACTGGTCTTTAATCCTTCAAATTGTTGGTCTTTAATTTTTACCCTGCTTAAAAAAGTGTGGCGAAAATATCTCAAGTTTTTAGGTTTAAACCCCGCTCGATCAAAAAAATCACAAAGCATAATTTAAATTTGCAAGGCATAGTTTACCTGCAAGCTCTAAGAATTTGAATTAATTCACATTGATTGTCCAAAGTTCCAACCTCAGAAGGAGGGGGAGAAAGGTTGTCCCCTATTGTTTTTTTTTTCTCATTCCGATATCTGATTAATTCAAATTTTCATTGACAAATGTCCATTAGAAAGGTAAGGTAAGCACTCCCTACCAAACATAATTCATTGGCAAATCCGAATCCTATTATTTGTTGATCAATGTTGCCCGTGCCGGTGGTGTTGCCATTGTTACCATTCTTTTTCTTATTTACTTCACCTGTGACGTTTGTTGTGTCAATTGATTTTTTAACCTAAAATTATTTTATATTTGATATCTTTTTTACAAGAAAATTTTAGTTTACACATAAAAAAACTGAAAATAAAACACAAAGAATTTTTACAAAATTATTTTCTTCTATACAAATGGTAAAAGGCCTACTTGCCAATTTCCATATTTTAGCTTGGATTGTGAACCAGGTCGGTAGGTTTTGTGACCTATTACAGTTATTTTTTAGTTTTATAGTAGTATCAAGTATCTCAAAAGATTGTATTTGTATATAAGAGTACTACAATGAAACCCAGAATATAAAATTTTCTTTTATTCAAATTATAATGGGTCATGTTTGAATCACTTTCTCTCAGGAATTTAGTGCTTAGCTTACTGCTATAGGTAAATCTAAAGGAAGACTATTATTTCTGATACTAAGATAATATGCATGTAGTTTACTATTATTTCTGATACTTCTCCTATTCTATATTTCAAAGCACAACAATTTAGATAATGGATTCACATGTTTCTCTAACAAATACTTGCGCCAAGTCTAAGTAATAGAGTAGATTCGGAACACCTAATTAAAGTAGCAACTTGCAAATAGGGGCCTATTGGAAATTGGATCAGAAAAAGTAACAATAATGAGTACTCCCCGTATCCCAATTTATGTGATGTATATTTATTTGACACGTGTTTTAAAAAATAAATAATTTTTTTTGAATTTTATAATCTAAAATAAGCTAAAGATATTTGTATTGTTATAAATCATCTTGTTTTGCGTAAAAGAAAAAAAGTTAAAGTTAAATTATTATCAAATAAAAAATTATATCATTATTTTTAGATAAATTAAAAAAAAAAGTGAGTCATTCTTTTTCAGACACAAAATAATAAATGAAAATAAAGGAAGAAGGGTTTAATGCACATGGGAATCAGCATCATTAACTCAGTCATCCTGTTGACTGATCATGTTTACAACTTTTATTTTCCAAGTAATTAACTCTTCACCAAATTATTGATGGCACACCGAAAATAGCACGAAACTCCTCAAATTCAACAACTACAAGCCTACGGTGACCTTTCATTGGTAAAATAACGACATTAAATTCATTTGTTTAATTTAAAGCGCCATCATTCGATCCTTGCTTCAACATTTTTTTTATATTAAGTTTTCCGGGTTACGTCAAGACTATTTCTGGAGATAGTAATTTCGCTCCCTCAGCACTACTATCAATAAATCGCGGAATATGCATGAATGACCAGGGTTTGAGAACATAGTAATTGATATCACCTACAAGGTCTTACTCCAAAAGAGAGCAAATTGCTCATATCAGGGTTCGAACCCACGCTGCATGTCTCTAGCTGAATTTTAAGTTTCCCTCTTTTGCCATCCAATTATGGGACCCTTGCATCAACATTATTGTTCTCATAACCCCTAGTAATGCTATGCTAGTTTATTTTCCTTCACGTATTTGATACTCAGTACTCGTTTAGTCCTTTTAAATATGGTTTAAGGCTTTGATATATTCATTAAGAAAAATCTCTTTATGGTACTAATCATAGGGATTATTTAACTACTCCTAAATAAATTACTTACCAGCTTTTATCCTTTTTATTAACATAAATAACAATATCATCGAGGTGACTAACATTCCTTTCCACCATGTATGTCTCACATGTGTAGAATATGGTCTTTTTCTATTCCAGCCTAACATAGGTAGAGACTCTATCGTAGAGTTGGGTGATAATTGATAAATGAAAGAGAATAATTCCTTGATTATTTTTATTAATGAAGTGGTCTATATATACAATACATAATTTCTAAATATGAAAAAACATATTCCTACTATAATACTAATATCCTAATTATAGTTATATAATAATTCTACAAAACCTAAATATATACAATTTAGGTGCATACACGGTCGGTTTCTATCAATAAATAGTCCCCTATCTGTTGATAGGCTTTTTCAGATAATTGTATGTCATTTATTAAGGTAAGGGCAATTTTTAAGAAAAAAAATAATTAACGTATTTCTAATTAGTTCCATAAAATAACACATATTTTGAATTTAGATTGTTTGACTAAATAGAGATTTAAAATGGACAGAGTGTATAAGAATAATGGTGAATATGGTGTATTAGTAATGTTTGTAATGGTGATATTAGTTATGTAATTATTATTTTTTATCGCTGTTTAGTTTGGTGTATTAAAAATAACATGCATTGTATAATTTTTAAAAATAATTAGTTGTTTACAAAAATATCCTCCATACTATTCTATGTGAGGGACTTCATAGGCAATTGTGTCTTTAACTATGCTAATGCATGTATTAAAACTCACTGCATTGTTAATATCATAATTTGTTAGGTATTAGTAATGCATTGCATAATACCAAATAGAGCTTGCATTAGTTATACACATGATGAAAAAGTGTATCAAACAACGTATTGTTAACACATAATGTTAATATATGCATTATTTTTTCTAATACACTCCGCCAAATATCCCCTAAGGTAGCAAAGGTATGAGAACTTGCATCGCAAGTTGTAACACTACTATTGGAATATTGATTTTCAAATACGTATAAATGTATATTGCCAACAGTGGATGCATTCATATTAATTGTACTCCGTATTTACTATGAACTTTATGTATGATTGAAAGTTCTTAACTTAAAATTCGTATCAATATTTCATTGTTTTCCCAATTTTATGTGAGAGTGAAGCATAATTCAGTCGTTACTCTCTCTATCTCAAAAGTGACCAAATTCCTAATTATAATATTTTTCGTATAATTTTTAAATATTTAAAATATAAAATTAATATAATTTAATTTAGTTTTGATAATTAACTAAATTAATTCTAAAAAAATTAGACGTGACAAGTATTTTGGAAGAGAGAAATTGAGTGACATTTTAAAATTGTTTTTACTGGAACGATCTGCAAGGAAATTCGCTTTCCCATAAGCACGCTGGACAAAGAAGGGTCCATCACGCTAACTGCAATCCTATGAGTCTCCGACCAGCCGACCTATCGTTTCTGCAACGAAAAGCTCCGTCACGTGCAAACATGGCTCAATTCTCTCAATTTGAGTAGCAATTATGCACTATTCAATCATATGAGGTCCCATTTATGGCCTAATTCCATTAATTCAGAGGAATAAAAAACTTATTTTCATGATACTGTTCATCCTATTTTCCTCCGGCCAAGCTGAAAGCCTTATCAATACTATCACGTCGGAAAAATCTCTACTCAGACCCCAAGATATATATTATTCCACTGCCATTTTTTATTTACATCTGTGTTAATATCTTCATGGTTATCATCATCTCTAAATCTTAAACTAGAAATATAAAATCTAAAAAGCAATTTCTTACTGGCATTTTTCATCTTCTCTCGGGAAAATAACAAAATTTTCAAAGCGAATAAAATCTCCTTCTGGCTTAAAGACCGAAAAAGAAATAACTTTCTCGTGAATGGAAGTATCTCTGCATAGGAAGTAAAAGAAAAGAAAAAATTTAGGAAAACCAGAAGAAATTACTCGTACAAAAAGGAAGAGGAAAAAGTTGCAAATTCCCAACAGATTCAGAGATCCGACGCCTAGGAAGGGGTGCTTTAATTAAGTAATTCATCCGATTCATTTTTATTTGTCATTTTGAACTTTTCACGCCCCTAAAAAAAAAAATTAATATAAATATTTTATTATAATCTCTATTAATGAATAGAAATCTCAATAATTGAAACCAAATTTCATACGTAATTATTAGAGCTAGTATAAAATTTCAAGGTCTAATATTAGGTTTTTATAGATATTAATAGCACTTTAAAACTCATCAATCTCTTTAACAAGAGGTGTGTATCAATCCAAATACAAAGTATTGATTAGCTAAAATTGACTTACAATTTTAAGAAGTCTTTATAGTAAATAAATTAAGGATAAAGCAGGAAGAAAAAAATTGTGTTTTCTTAATATGCGAAAAATGACAAATAAAAATGAAAATTTATTTTTAAAATAGTTGACAAGTAAAAATGAACGAAAAATACTTAATATCTTAATTATCACTGCTTCACGAGGATACCAGTTTTTTATTTCGTCTAATTCACACGTAATTTTCTCCAGATTCTTTTGATTTTCGCTATTCAATTCCCCGCCATTTATGACTTGCTGCAGTGATTTTAGCATCTCTTTTATGACTTTTTCCATTAATTCAACAAAATAGTAAGAACAAACAAACTACTCCCCCGTTCAAGTTTAGCGGTTCATTATTGACTTTACACACCCTTAATGTTCTCTTAATATTAAGAAAAGAAAAATTATCTTTTCTTAATATTCTAAAAGTGACAAGTAAAAATAAAATTTTATTTTTAATATAGTGGACAAGTAAAAGCAAATGGAGAGAGTTTTCTAATCTTTTGAACTTTCAAAGGGATTGAAATGTACGATTTTAAATCATGGTCAGATAATATTCCGTGAAAATCCATTATCCAATATTAATTTACATCAAATCAAATAATTTAATTTTAACGTTTAAAAAATAAAGTTAGATTGTGTACGCAAATTTATGTTGAAACAATGTCCATCCATCTTTATTTTGATGACTTAAATAAGTAAACGATATTGTTGTGGTTTTCTTTCTCTAGTCAAAACCTATATGATTCTGCTACATGCTAATTCACACAGCCAACTGACAGTTTGAGATGCGTACAGATTTTTGTTAACCATGAATTAGTGTAAATCGTTAAACGAATAACACATGTAACGCGCTCATGCTTCGATGTAAGGTTGGCCAGTGGGCCGGGTCGGCCCGGTCCCGACCCTACCGCCCCGGTCCCGACCCGACACTGCCCCGAACCCGACTTTCTTTTTTTAAAAAAAATATGGTATCGGGACTCGAACCAGGACGGGACATGGTCTCGTCCCGGCCCGCCCCAATCCCGCCAAACCCGACCATTAAAATCATATGCATGAATATTTTTTGATAGAGACGTAGAGAATCAAGTAGCTAGATGTAAAATTTGTAAAGATGTTTTAAAATTTAAAACTGGAAAAGGTCACGGTGGGACGGGAGTTTAATGAGACACGTAGTAAGGGCTCATCCAGCTAGGTATGCCCAATACGAGGCTTCAAACCGCAAACGCCAGCTCCATCGGGACAAGGTTCACATACTAATATTGTCTCGGACTAAGTACAGGGTCAAATTAACCCTATGACGGGGGAATTGTAGGCCCTAAATACGATAAACATAGAGATAGAGAAGCAATAGCAAAATTAGTTGTTGTGGAGAGTTTGCTTTTTTCATTTACTTCATCTCCCGGTTTTATTCATTACATTAGAGATATGTATAATCCTGTTTTTAACGATTTTTCTAGATCAACTGTTAAGAGAGATGTATTTAAATTCGCATATGAATATCAACATTATTCACGTTATTCATTATATCATTTTAATGGGAAAATGACTATCACTTCTGATATAGGTCGTAGTACTAACGGCCATGATTATTTAAAGGTAACTTGTCATTGGATAGATTATAAATAGTCTATGCAAAAATGTATCTTAGCGTATAGATATATAGATGATAGGCACACTGGTACTTTTATTGCATAAAAATTTTATCAAGTGTGCGATTATTACGGAATAACTAATAAAATTATGAATATTACATTAGATAACGCTTCTTCTAACAATTACGCTATTACAATTTAAAAAAATAATTTAACTCCATCTTTTTCAGATCATTTTCATATAAAATGTGTGTGTCATATATATAACTTAATTGTAAATGATGGTCTATCACTTTGTGAAGACATTCTTAGTAAAATACAATTTGCTATAAACTTTATTTTTTAAAATAATAGAATACAACGAAGAAAAGAATATAAAAAAACTTGTCACGATTGCCAACTATCTTATAGAAAAATCCAGAAGAAGTACCCACTAGGTGGAATTCGTTATACGAGCAACTATTTGTTGCTTATGACTATAAAAAACCTATAACTTTGTTTTTTAACTCTCATAATCAAAATCTAGTTGATATGGTTGTAGATAGCGATTAAGGAAAAATTTCCGAACTTATTGTATTTTTAGAGAATTTTTTTCAAGCAACAAAAGAATTTTCCGGTATATAGTATCATACTATTTCAACTATGTTGTTTTATCTAGCTCTAATATTTTTACTGCTTAATGAATATATGGATAAACCAGCTTATAGGCAGTTATTAAAAAAATGTCTATCAAAATAAAAAAAGTATTTTATTCCTATTCCACTATTTATATTATTGGTGTTGTATTAAATTTGACTATTAAAATAGACGGTACTAAATCACTTATTGAAATTATTTACGATTGTATAGCAGTACTACCACCTCCAAGTCCAAAAAATCCAAATCACCCATCACATATTGAACAAACTAAAGAAGAAGTGTTGTCTAGCGTAGAAGACGAATGCAAAAACATATATAGGTTTTACCAACAAGAAAGTGCTAGCAACCTATAGGCTTCCATACCATCTTCTTCTTCTTCAACACAACCTCATAAAAGACATGTTATTTCTGCGGCTAGTATTGAAAGCCTCATAAATAGAATGTGCGGCCGTACCGTTACTAACCAAATTAAAGAGTTTGATATTTTTGTTTTGCAGGGTTTGTACCGTACCAAACAGTTCTCAGTGAAGAAGGACGTGAAGACTTGCTGAAATACTGGAGGGGGAATGAGAAGACCTTTCCGACACTTTGAATAATGGCTCGAGATGTTTTGAACATTCAAGCGTCATCAACGACGTCTGAAAGCGCTTTTTCTGACGGCAGATATCAAATAGGAGAGCATAGACACTCATTAGCCGGAGACAACTTGAAGATTGTAGTATTATTCAAAGATTGGATACGAGCGGAGCGGAGAAGGTGTGGTTAACCGGAGATCAACGAAGAAGAAGATGAAAACTACAACGAAGAAGAAGATGAAAACTACAACGAAATCTTATCCGAAGGTGGTGAAAGCGACGTGGATCAATTTGACCAACAAATATCAATTCCAATATAAGAACCATATGAAATTATAACTAGAACATGTTTTTTTCAAAATATAATTTTTTTAATTGCAATTTACTATGTAATTTGCAACTTTTGAACAACACCACAAAGTTGCAATTTTGACAATTGTATTTGTATTACAAAAAAAATTATATGTGTATTAAATAGTATAAGAGGCACAAAAACAACATTGTGATATTTTTATTATACTATCTTGTTTAATTATTGAGTTTTTTATATATATGTTATTTTTTAAATTAAGTGCAAAAAAAAAAAAAATGCCTCGGATCCCGACCGCCCGACCCGATCCCGCCTCGACCCGATTCTGACGGGATCGGGATCGGGATTGGACTTCGGAAATCCTGCCTATCCCTATCCCGCATGACCTGACTCGACCCGACCCAATCCCGCCCTTTCCCTTCCACTTCGCCCGATCATGCCAAGCCGATTCAGAGCGACCATCGCCACACTTACTTCGGTGCATATGCTTGTCTGGATTAATGTTTATCATTTTTTCTCCTATTCTTATATTTATTTTAGAAGCAATTCAAAAGTCATTGTAGAATTATATTAATCCCCCTTGTAGAGTCTTTTTCATTAATATAAATATATATAGTGTGTATAATGTGGAACCCTAATACAATAAGGATCATATATCTATCATAATTATACAACATTAAAATTACAAAAAAATATGGTGTATATTTGTGAAATATACGTTAATAGTCACTACCACTATCTAGTTTACATGGATATAGTGTAAGTAGCAAACATCAAAATTCAACAACAAAAAAAACACATCAAAATTCATCTATAGGACAAACTTTTCAATATTTGTCAAAATGTAGGACAATTTGTTTGATAAAGAATATTTATTTATAATAAATTATATTAGTTTATCAATAATAAAATATTTAATGAAGTAAAAACATATGTTTATCACTTAAGAATGAGAAAATTTCGTATAGTAAATTAGTATATCAAGTTGAGGTAATATTTTCATGTATTTCTTAAAACACATAGGTAAGGCGCATTCGTTAAATTTTCCCAAGTCACCAAAATTCCATCGGATGAGGTGTCATCTGGCAACTGGCAAAGGCAAATGCTCCGCAACGAAGAAAAGGACGGTGTCGGGTGGTCGTTTACCATAGTTGGTAAACACGTTCTTTTCACCCAAATGTACGTTCGGTTAAGAGTCTCACATTGAAAATGGAATGAGAACATGGACTCCTTATATGAAGTTTGACAATTCTCACCCTATAAGCTAGTTTTTGGGTTGAGTTAGGTCCAAGATCCATTATTTATATGGTATTAGAGCCAGATCCATTTTAATTATTTGTTCGTCGATGTTGGGTCTCCAAATTATATTGTCCATGCTCCCCTACAAGCTATAAATATTGTCCACGCTCCTCTATAGGAATGAGAATATAAACTACTTATATAGACAAATTATGAATATGAACATGAAATTCTTATATGAACTTGGACAATACTTCACAATTATCACATATAAGCTCAAATTTGAGTTGGGTTAGACCCGTGATACATTTTTCTTATATAAGGCCGTCTCATCGTACAGTAAAATTTTCCACGCACGACTCTCTTTTGTCAAAGCGACTGTAATAGTACACTGTGTGTGAACCTGCTCTTTGCTTTGCTTTGCTTTATCTTCTTTCTGCTTTTTCACTCTCCACCATTTCCTCTTCCTTCTCCACCACTACCATATCTGATACTCTCCCATTTTTACTGTTTATTACGACAATCGGTTGCATCTAGATGAAGGTCATTTGAATCGAGGATCTTACTATTTTCTACTTCAAGTAAAAGCATTTTATTGGGATTTACTATGGGGAGTGTATCATCTGAAGAAGGTTCTAGTGAGAGATGTGGAAGCTACAGTTTAAGTGCTGATGTGAGTGAGTCTGAGAGTTCTTCTAGTAGTTTCTCTTGTCGGCGATATGATGCTGAAGGCGCGTCTAGCTCATTCGCGTCTTCTCCACTCGCTGGTCGGAGTTTCGCCGGTAAATCGGAGTTTCCGGCACCAATGAAACCTCCATTCATGTTCCCGGTCATTGGCGGGAAAGATGTGGTGCTCTGCAATGACAAGTCCGACAAACGTCAAGCAGATTTATCTGGTCTGTGCATTCTGTTAAATTGGTTTAACTGTGCGGTTTCACGCTAATCTGGTTTATCTTATTTACTTCAATTCCGATAAACTGAATACTTATTATATTCGCTAATTGAACTTAGTGCTAGTCGGATTAGTCTAACATTTATCACTTTCGATGCAACAACAAGATCTATTTATGGAATTTGATGTTTAATACTTGTAATGGACTTTATTATTACCTTCATTGACTAGATTTGTTACTGTACATCTGTTGATATGTGTGGACATTTTGCTGTTTTTTTTGCCTTTACTCTTATTTCTGTAGAATGTAGGTTATGATTTTTGACTTTTTGCTTCTGTTTGATCTAGAAATTGATATGATGAAGGAGAGATTCGCCAAGTTGCTTCTTGGTGAGGACATGTCTGGAGGTGGTAAAGGGGTTTGTACGGCACTTGCAATCTCAAATGCTATTACAAATTTATCTGGTTAGTTTACGAAGAAAAACAAAATAAGATTAAAAAAAATTGGGAAAATCACAGCCAAAATACATTCGGCCATCTAGTTTACCAAATATGTACACAACCTATAGGTAGTGTATACCTATACATTTAATATACATACCTATACAATATACAGTGTATTTGGTTGTATATAGGTAGTGTATACTTCAATCATGTTTGGTAAACTAGATGGTCGAAGGGTATATTTATATAAGTTTCCCTAAAAAAATTGCGTCTGATTTTGCATTGAAATTGTTTTTTTTTCTTCTTTATGTGATAATTGTAGCTACTATATTTGGGGAACTGTGGAGGTTGGAGCCACTGGCTGCTCAAAAGAAAGCAATGTGGTGTAGGGAGATGGAGTGGTTGTTATGTGTTAGTGACTCCATTGTGGAGCTTGTGCCTTCTATTCAACAATTTCCTGGAGGAGGCACATATGAAGTAATGGCAACGCGACCGCGTTCTGATTTATATTTGAACTTGCCTGCTCTGAAGAAACTTGATGCCATGTTGATTATCATACTGGACGGATTTCGTGACACGGAGTTTTGGTATGTGGATCGAGGGATAGTTTTAGCTGATGGAGAGGATTGTGACTCTTATTCTGGAATAGGGTTTGGTAGGCCTTCGGTTCGGCAGGAAGAGAAGTGGTGGCTGCCTTGCCCAAAAGTTCCCCCAAGAGGGTTGTCAGAAGATGGTAGAAAGAGATTGCAACAGTGTAGGGATTGCACAAACCAGATATTGAAGGCAGCCTTGGCAATCAACAGTAATGTGCTTGTTGAGATGGAGACTCCAAGTGCCTATATCGAAACTTTGCCCAAGGTTTGCATCTAGTTGAATGGCTTACTTATAGTTAAATTTAAATTTGGTGGAAAATTTCGTCTGATAAAAAGAGCTGGCATCTAACAGTTACTTTAAATATGCTACTACTATATCTTGACTGCCTGCATTTCCTTTGCCTTCTTCATTGCACCAATGGTTATTGTTGTGTATCTGTTATTAAGATCATTTACTTACACAGAATGAGATGAAGAATGTTGCCTGTTGTTTAATATAATTGGTAGCTCAACGTTTATGCTTTAGAAAAGAAAATCCAGTAAAAGGAAACAAAGTAAAGTTTCCTAATTAGATAAACAATCTCTAAAATTAATTTTCAGAAATTTGTTCCTTTTCCCCTGCACTGGCCCTCACGTGAATATTCCGATATCCTCCCAAGGACAATTTAGGGTACTTGTTTGATGAAAATAAATGTTCGTTTACTTGTCAATTGAACTTGTTCATTTCTTTAATTGTTTCTTAAATTCTTATTGCAGAGTGGAAAATCGTGTCTAGGTGATATCATCTATCGCTACATCACTGCTGACAATTTCTCACCTGAATGTCTTCTTGATTGCCTGGACTTGTCATCAGAGCACCACACACTGGAAGTTGCAAATAGAATTGAGGCTGCTGTGCATGTTTGGAGACTCAAGGACCAGAAGAAACATCCACATAAAAGAAAATCTAAAGGCAAGTCATTGGGAGGGAAGGTCAAGGGCCTTGTTGCAGATGGTGATAAGAATCAATATCTGGCAGAACGAACAGAAACACTCTTGCATAGTCTCAGGCTTCGCTTCCCTGGCCTTCCTCAAACTGCGCTTGACATGACCAAGATACAGTATAACAAGGTAGGGTGATACACAATCACCTGAAGATTAAATGACAAAGTAGAGCAGATACGGGCATAGTGTGATATTTATTTTGATAAGAGGAGATATTATGAGATTTCTTGCTTAATAATAATAAAATTTATACAATGGGACGGGTAGGCAGTGGGAGTTCTAGTCATACATGGTCTCATTCTATATTACTGAATATTGATATCCTGAAATGTTTCTGATGGCATCAGTAGCAGGGACAAAACTGTTCATCTATTGTGCTGTCTGAAAATTTAATGTGTTCTTTACTTTATCAAAAAATGAAATTTTAATGTGTTCTACTGCAGGATGTTGGGCAGTCAATTCTCGAGAGCTACTCAAGGGTCATGGAGAGCTTGGCATTTAACATTATGGCGAGGATTGATGATGTGTTATTCGTGGATGATGCAACAAAACGATGTGCTGCAGCAGAGTCCATATCCCTTTTCAATAGGGGAGGTTTGGGTGGTCTTCCAGTCCAAAAACGGATGTCACCAAGCCCCTTCTCTATACAGCATTCCCCTTTTACTTCTCCATTTGCTACACCAACCTTTTGCTTATCTCCCCTGATTGGTAGCCCAGGGAAGACAGTTTCTCCTTCTAGGACTGGTTCCAAGGTACGACCAACAGCTAAACTGGAGAAAGTGACGCCAACTGATTTGGATAAATTCTGGTCATATGCAGGGAACCTTAGTGCAAGAAAACCTTCTAAGGATGCTCCTGAACGGGACTGAGAACTAACAGATGAATATTCATGGATGCTTTGATCTCAATTATATTCTTTATCATGTATATTTCTTTTAGGATAGTGCGGTTGTTCAAAATTCCCAACCTGATCTTCATCGGTTGTTACATTGAGAAGGATAGCAGTAATGTAATTGCTGCGAAATAGCAGCTTTCTTGTGGTATAGAAAAGAAATTGCTGCTTGAGTAGCTACCATTAGATGTAGCAAAGTGATTGCTCCATGGCATAACCTTTTATATTTCAGTGTATAATATTTGCATTCTGACATACTAGCCTGATGCGAAGTAGGTGTTTTAGTACTTATCGAATATCTCAATTTTTTCATCATCTCTGATAGGCTGTTTGCGTGGGGTGTACTTCCAACCTTTTCAATAATGATCGTCCTACTATCATCTGCACTCTGTTTAGTGTCCAACACTAAGCCCTGATAGATTATGAAAATGTGACAGCTGTGTACTATGTGAGATTTATGCTTGAGAAACGTTTTAAAAGAGACTCGAATTCAGAAAGCATGTTCAAGTATATTAGCCTAGAATATCCGTGCAATTATTTAGTAAGTATACTGATTATATTTATCGCGTTAAGACATCTGTCAAGTGTTAAAAAGAATAAACTAGTTTACTCTATGCTCGCCATGGGAAAGTTGTTAACTTCCTAGTATGGATGTCATTCTTGTATCGTTTGGGCAGTAGAGTTGTTAACTTCCTAGTATTGTGTTAACGTGATGAGAGCACTGTCTTGGAAGAACAGAGCTATTGTGTAGTTTGGGCAGTAGAGTTGTTAACTTCCTAGTATGGATGTCATTCTTGCAGATATCATATTTCTCAGATTTCTTCTATTCTTTCCGAAGAAAGAACAAAGTAGACTTGTGAGCACAAATGACTGTATCCTGTTGCAAGAATGAAGTCATGAGCCTGATGATTTGTTTGCTTTCAGCCCAATTTAGTTTCTGTAATCTTCTAGAACCAACACATGTAGCCCATCCTTTACTATTTCAGCAAACGAGAGACGAACATTACTGCTCAACTTATGGAAGAAACCTTTAGGGAAAGCAGTATGACCAATATGTCACTCATTCTCCATATCCAGAATATCAATATCATCATCCGTTTCACCGAACCAAATGCAATAAGCAACTCCCTTCCTAAAGAAAACCTGAGCTCTCTTCCTATTCCTATTTCGACCATTGTTTTGCAAATCATCATCAGTAGGCACCTCAACAGCTCGCCAGCAATAAATATTTCCGACAAACCCAACATGAACTGGGGTTTTGTTGATTGGGGATTTCAATATATTGGTCCAATAAGGGGTGGCTTATGCGGCATCTCACAGGAGAATATGAATATTGCCTCAGTACTCTGGCTTATGGAGGTAAGAAACCATGTTTTAAACCATTTAAACGAATAATCTGAATCCCGATGCCGAATGTGAAGGTAGGCGAAATTAGAAATTAGGGTGTAGAAGTAGGGCATTCCAAAGCTTCCAATTAACTAATTTGAATCTCTTCATATACTTAAGGGGCACGTAGCTTAAGATGTCGAAAATGATTTCATCTGGAAGGCACGAGTTAGTCAAGGTATCTTCTGACTCATTCTTCATGATTTTGCCCCGGTTCGTATCCATAATTTTTGCTTCCAATGGATCACAGATGAGATGACAAACAGGTATTCAATGTACATCAACAAGGAATACTCCAAATCCAAACAACAATAGGTAATACGATTTGCAAGTCCAATATCAATAAGGTTTCAGATGAACATCAGACCTTATACCTTAAGTGCTAGAAACCATTTCCATTTTTTTTTGGTAACTAGAAACCGATCCGAACTAGATTGTAATTAACACGGTTGTTACTGAAGTAGAAGCCAAAAGTAGTTTAACAAGTTATGCAGTGCTTCTAAAATATTAGAACCTACAAAGAAAACCGGTTAAATTAAGTACATGAAAAGGAATCACTTATTTGTTTGTAAAATATTCTTAACCAGCGTCTTAGAACTCAATGCAATTGAATTCCATGAATCTTAAAATTTACTCATATGTCACATAATCAAATGATCAGAGGGAACTAACATGAATCTCCAAATTTGGCAGAATCACACAATCTCCATTCAATAACTGCTAAGCATATGCACTGTACTTAAAAGAAGTTGAAAACACGAGATGATCCTTGTTTCTTTACCATAATACCAACAATGAAAATAATTTATCAACTTACTCATTTATTTGTGCCAGTCAGTGCCTCATAAGCACGTCGCTCTGCGGGTTAAACCTTGAAATAAATGTCAAATTCCGAAGAAAACCATATGTACAGTTTAAAGAAGTCCAGCATATCATCAAGCTTCGGCTAGCTCATTGTTTCTTTTTATCTCCATTCAGCTCCAAAAGAGTTAGATTTTCAGCTCATTCAGCTCAGCCTGCATGAAGTAGCAAATGTAAGTAAAAATATATATAAAATTTAAGCCCTTCAGTGGTGAGGAATAAACCAAAAGATGGAGAAAAAGAAAGGCAGGATAGTTGCTGTGGCAGCAGAATGTAACCCCCAAGCTCACATTTTTTGGGGGGAGTTGCCATAACATTAGGTGTTTGAGCAATATTTGATTGCAGTTAAAAAGAGTATTTGAAGTTGAAAAGGGTGTTTGGAGGTTGTTGTGTTTCGACATGAATTTCATTTGGAGAAAAATGTTTGAAGTCCTGTGAGTAAACACCATGAATTCAGTTAAAATACTCCTCAAACAAGTATTCCAGCTTTACATTCTCTATAGTTGAAATAATGAACCAAATTGTAAGACAATCATTGATATGCAATTTTTTTTTTGAAATGGAAAGAGTATGGGTGATTGATATGCAAATAATATTTCAAGTTTGAAGTTGAAAATGTGATAGTATTCAAGGGGGAATGGTTCTTGGCCAGTAATATATACTCCTAGCACAAAATGTTTTTTCACAAAGGAGCTAGGCCAGCTGGCGACTGTAAGTGATTCAACTTTCAGTCTCATTAAGCCAAAATACTATTTTCGTTCACAGGAAGACTAATAGCTAGTTTATCCATCTTCAATTATTTCAATAGTTTCATTGCAAGAGTATCATCCAAAAACAATAGGTCCAACCACTAGTCTAAATCTAGATAACATGGTGATGAACAGATAAATAAGATAGAACATATATAAAGAACCAAAGCACAAAAGAGAGCAAAAGAAGAACCTCTATCTATCCCACGTGAACCAGCATAAAAGTATCACATTGCCTAATCAAATGCACAATCTTATAGCATAAGCAGTGTAAATGCAATCAGACTTAAAACACCACTTACATCAATGGGCTGAGGAGAACAGATCCACAGAGGAGGAGGCCAAAACAACTCGGCATACCCATGGTAACTACTTACTGGACCAATGCTGCCATTTTCCAAACTAAAAACACCTATACCGTGATTCTTCCACAATCCTCCATCATCCTCCGTGCTACAAAAATACTGATCCGCGAAGAGTATACAGTTCCCTTTACACCTAGAGTCAAGCTCGGACACCAACACGGAAAACGTACAATTATCCCCCACAAACAACATCCTATCTTCCAAACTAGTAACCTCAACCCACCTCTGCATATCTCCATCCAACTTATAAACTTTAAACTTCACCGTCCTTTCACTCATGTAACAATCAAATTCCTCATAAAACCCAATATTCTCATTATATCCAAGATCATCTTCCGGCCCGATACTCAAATACTTATCAACCATCAACAACTCCCCACAAGATTCTATAAGAAACTTTTTATCTCCACCAAACACAGAATTAGCAACAACTTTTAATTCTGGAGTTACCCCACAGCTCAAATTAACAACCACTCCCTTCCCAGTATTATCAACAGCATAAAAGTTTCCATCTTTCATAATAACATCATCATAAGGCAATGATAACTCATCAACAATTTCCCACTCGGTACCACCAGATCTATACATTATCAATTTCCCAGATACATGTATTGTCAATATCACAAACCCATCATTCTCCAAACGAACAGCAACTTTTTCCATGTATAGATTCCCAGCATCGTTAATCGAAGTAGCTGTAGGTCGATACTTAATAAACTGAATAGTATATTCTTGACACAATTTAAGAATTGGGTATTGCGAGGAATCAAGAATCTTGGGGAAATTTAAAGGAAGGGGTTTGAATTGGGATCTGGAAATCGGATTAAGTAAACGCATTCTTTGTGGATTTTCGCGATCGAGTTTGATCATCCATACATGGTTGTTATTAGACAACTGGTTCGTTTGATTAGGTGAACGGAGAAGGTAAAGGGGTGATTTAGAAAGTTTAAAACCCCAGCTATCTTCAGTGATACTCATACCGTTATTGGGGAGAATGGGAAAACGGGAAGGGGAAGAAGGGTAGGGTTTAGGAGGAACGGAAGAACGCCATGAAGAACAAACGGAACGGAAACGAAGTAAATCGATTTCCGTTGAGAGATGTTTGGATATTAGGTCTACAAGTTCTCGGGGTAGTCGAGACCATTCAAACATTATAGTAGATTGATTGATGCCCTGGTGAAAGACAGATTTATAACTCTACTTGTAGTAATATTATTGTGAGTGCAAATCTCAGAGGATACTTCCTGGAAATACCTTCTGCAAATTGACACGTGGATGAGATGTACAAGGTTGTTTTGGGCCTTGTAAACCCTTTTGGGCCAGCCACGAGCGGAGATATGGGTCAAGGGTTCCGATGTTTTTTTTGGGTCATTTGCACTTTTGATACCCCTCAAATAAAACTTATGCCCGGTATGCATAAGTTATTTACGGAATCCGTCACAACTTGTGTTGGATCCATAAAAACTTATGCTCCAGAAGGGGAAAATGAAATACTTTTTATAATTATATTTTTTCTTTTTCTTCCTAATAATATTTTTACTTTGGGAGATCTGGAGCACTCTAATAGGGACCAGGATTTTGGGTATTGTGGAAATATTAAAATTGAGGAGGTTCAGGGTGTTGTTCGCAGGATGCACATGGGACGAGAGACCGGGCCTGATGAGAGCCCAGTTGAATTTTGGAAGAGCGCTGGTAGGGCAGGTTTGGAGTGGCTGACGGAGTTGTTTAAAGTCATTTTTAAGACGGCAAGGATGCCCAAAGAATGGAGGTGGAGTACAGTGATTCCTTTGTACAAGAACAAATGTGATATCCAGAGTTGCAACAATTATAGATGTATCAAGCTGCTAATCCACACTATGAAAGTTTGGGAAGAGTCGTGGAGATGAGGGTGAGAAGAGGTGTGTCTATCTCCGAGAATCAATTTGGATTCATGTCGGGGTGGTCGACTACAAAAGTCATTCATCTTATTAGGAGGTTGGTGGAGCAGTATAGGGAGAGGAAGAGAGACCTACATATGGTTTTCATCGACCTCGAGAAGGCGTACGACAAAGTCCCTATGGAGGTTATATGGAGATGTTTGGAGGTTAGAGGTGTACTTGTGGCATACACTAGGGCAATCAAGGATATGTATGATGGAGCCAAGACCAGGGTACAGACAGTAGGAGGAGACTCGGAGTTCTTCCCAATAATGATGGGGCTACACCAGCCCATTCCTATTTGCATTGGTGATAGATGTACTGACGCGGCAAATCCAATGGGAGGTGCCATGGTGTATGTTATTCGCAGACGACATAGTCTGATTGATGAGACTCGCAGCGGAGTGAACGCTAAGCTGGAGGTTTGGAGATTATCATATCTAAAATACCGAACATAATAATCCGACCTCACAAGGGATCTGGTGTGTAAGTGCATAGCCCCGAATGCAAGTGTAACTAAATGGCCCCGAAGGCATGTGTAACTGAATGGCCCCGGAGGCATGTGTAACTGAATGGCCCCGAAGGCAAATTGTATCCCTGTATAGCCCCGAACGCAATGCGCATATATGTATAGCCCCGAAGGCAATAATATCTCTGTATAGCCCCAAAGGCAATAATATCTCTGTATAGCCCCGAAGGCAACTGTATCTCTGTATAGCCCCGAAGGCAAGCACACGCATACAACAACAAGCAAACACTCTGTAAACTAACTACTTGCATCTATAATTCACAATTCATACTTATTATCTCGTGATCTACTCTCTTTATCTCTTAAGGTGTACTTGTACTATCTTTAGTCTCGTTTGACTATCTTGTTATATTACTCTATTTATCTTTTAGGATCTACAATATACATATCTCTACTTTCCCTTGGCTTGAGAAACACCTTGTATAACTCATATTCCTTATTCTTCTAAGTGACTCATCCCATCGTACCTCACACTTTATGTATCTTGGCTTTAGGGAGTCTCTTAGTCCTTCTCGTATATGCGTACACGCTCATCTTACTAGACTATTACAACCTGAGTTTATAACCAGTACAACTTTATCTACTCTATATTTATATCCTGCTACTAGCTTATTAACTCGTTCATATATATATATATATATATATATATATATATATATGAGGCGTTACAAATTCTGATTCTTAGGACTTACACTGGAGCTCTACTAAGGGTCAATTCATCAATTCTTAGACGATCTTAATCCGTCACTAAGGAACATAGATGTGAATTAGCCCCTTCGGCTTCTAATAAAGGGGATATACTTACGGATTCATGCCGAAAAGAAGGAAAGACAGCCCTTACATACCTTGGAGTGGAATCTTCGATGACGATGATGCAATCCGCCTCTTCACAATCCATCTACAACAATAAACAATACTTATGTCAACAAGAAGGGATATACCCACTAGTTATCAAGTGACAAACTCGTTCTACAACAAATCGGACAATATCTCCCCCGAATTCTTACCTCATCCACATCAACAACAACATCATAAGCAACAATTCCCTATAATTTCCAGCCACTTCAACATCAAGAAAATACTCCCAAAACAGTCCAACAACTGAAGATTACATAATGGAATTCTGAGTTGAAATTTTATGTCTATTTATTACCCAGACTCGATAAGAGAAAGCTATTAAGACATAGCAGCATTACGTGCACTGACTCGACTTCATCACATGCAAGTATGTATCCTTCCAAATAATGTGGAATTTCAGTACAACTTACCATAAATTCATTTACACATAATTTACTACATATAAAATCTGAAATTCATAAGCAAACAATTTTTACCATGCCTTTTATCGGATGCCCCAGAAGGGACAAACACTTTCTACCCTGTAACAAATGTTAATAATCAAAATACACCAAACAAACGACTATAATTCACATATTTAAGTTCTTCACATCTGTGTCTCTCCTCTTCACATGCCCAAATCATCTCAGTCTCGCTTCCCGCATTTTATCCTCCACTGAAGCCTCTCCCTCCTTGTCCCGGATAGCCTCATTCCTAATCCTATCTCTCCTCGTGTGCCCACACGTCCATCGCAATGTTCTCAACTTCGCAACTTTCATCTTTTAAACGTGAGAGATCTTAACTGGCCAACACTCTGCTCCATACAACATAGTCGGTCTAACCACCACTTTGTTGAACTTATCGTTAAATTTTGGTGGCACCTTCTTATCACATAGCACTTCGGAGCGAGCCTCCGTTTCATCCCCTTGCACCAATATGATGTGTGACATCATCGTTAATCTCCCAATTGTCTTGTACAATAGACCTAAGATACTTGAAACTACTTTTCTTTTAGATGGCCTGGATACCAATCTCCACTTGCACGTCAGCCTCCTGAGGTGTGTCACTGAACTTGCACTCCACGTACTCTGTCTTGGTCCTACTCAACTTGAACCCTTTAGACACTAGAGTTTGTCTCCAGCCCTCTAGCTTAGCGTTAACTCTGTTGCGAGTCTCATCGATAAAAAACTATGTCATCTGCGAAAAGAATACACCATGGCATCTCACTTTGAATTTGTTGCGTCAATCCATCCATCGCCAAGGTAAATAGAAACGGACTAAGAGCTGATCCTTGATGCAACCCCATCACAACTGGGAAATACTCAGAGTCTTTTCCTACTGTCTTTACCCTAGTCTTGGCTCCATCATACATGTCATTGATCGCCCTAATGTACGCCACATATACACTTCTACTATTAATTAATACTATTATATGTTCAATTAACTGGGTTCTTACTATAAAAAACTGTGAGATATTTTATAAAATGAAAAAAGAAAAAATGAAGCCTAATTTAAGGCACAGACTTAAAGTCTTTTAAAAGAAAAAAAAGAGAGAACCAAAAAGGTGTAGAAAGGAAAGACATAAAGAGTCCACATTAGCAGACGTGGCAGTCCCATATGAACACATACATTTTGCACTCCAATCTGCGGGGTGGATCTCATTTGTGACGCGAAATGCTTATATCGCGCTAACATCGTCAAACTTCGTTGAGGGATGGTTCCTTCAACCCCATGACCTCCAACCTTCCGTATACTTTTTTAACGTCCACCTAAGTCGTAAGAGACTCTCGGAAAGGATCTCAAATCACTGGCTCATGCCGTCCAACTATGCTCTCATCCACGCACCAAACTTCGGGGCGTAACATAAATAATTTTTGTTAACTTGCAATTGATGCATTGTAATAGTGTTGTCGTACAAAGTTGTTGAAAATGTAGAACACCTTTTGATAGCAAGGTAGAATCTTACTAACACTATTGCAATTATTTGGTTGCAAAGTTTTTTTTTGGTATAAAAGACTTTTATTCATTAATATAATGTATCAATACAAAAAATGCTGCCGGCATAGTTGCTAGCTCTTAATTGTTCAGGATGGCTGATATTACTATCACTATTACATTCTGATAAGCAAAATGACACGAAAGGCCTAACAAAAAGAGTTCCATCATTGGTTTCTCCAAGGCAAACAAAGGGGGAACTGTCCATTCCACATAGTGAGCATCTTGCTGCATATTAAGACCATCCTTAGCTAGCACGTCCGCAACCTGCTTCTGCTTCTGCTTCTTCAAACTATGTTGGATGTGGTGGTTTCCCAGCTAGCGAAGTAGATGTTGGGAATTTTTGTTCTATGGTACTTTATAAAGTAGTACGGGAAGTATATAACTATTACAAGTATTCGAAAGGATAAACAGAGATTCAATAATTCAACATGGAATCTGAAATTACAATAGTTACACACGAAAACTGGAAATTCCAGTTTTGTATAAGATGGAAAAATTGAAATTGTTTTTGCTGAGTCGAGTGTGGCACTCTGTCCTTAAGACAATATTGCCCGTGATGTATCCTTTTATACGTCCTGGACAATTTGTCTCCCAAGATAAAACAGCAATGGAACACTTGAGCAAAGGAAACTCAAGAGCTACCGTGAAGAATATTGAGTAACGAAATGATGCCTTGGAAGGTGTAGGAAGAAACTGTTTTGGTTGTGTATTTTCGCAATCGCTTTGCTGCATCTCTTTATGTATTTTCGCATATGTCTTAGTGCTCAACAATGGTGTAATGGGGTGTTTATATAGGAGAGGGAGGGGCTGCTTATCGCTGAATCCGCTCCATAATAGCCAAATAATGGCCATTATGGGAGGTAGTAAAGTCACCAACATAAATGGGAGAAAGACCAACTTTTGGCCATTATAGAGGAGTAATTCAGCCAAAATAAATGGCTGAATTGAGAGCTTGACGCTTCTCCGACCGTCGAAATTCCAACTTTCTGAAAACTTCAGGGACCAAACTGTACATCTTGAAACTTCAGGGACCAAACTGTACATATTGAAACTCCAGGGATCAAACTGTACAACTGAAAGAATTCTGGTCCAAACTGCACATATGAAACTTCTAGGATCAAACTGTACTTCTGGCAAAGTTTTCTGGCCCAAAAAGATAATATCAGAAGGCCCACAACCCACAACCCACAACCCACAACCCACAACCCACAACCCACAACCCACAACCCACAACCCACAGTCCTCGAACCGAAGCACATCTAGGTCCTCCCTCCTTTAAACACATGGGATACCCCTTGGGGTCCCAAACCCCAAACCAATTTCGAATCTTATATACACAACAATTCTTCCTCTACCTGGGTGAGGAGAATTACACACAATACCACACTTTCCATGCTTCAAACACCTTACTGTGAACCAATATCTCTTTCATTTCTCAATGAAATTTGACGATTCTTGGCCCCTACGGTTATCTACGTGATTTAGTAGATCATGCATGTGTGAAGAACCTGATTCTCCAACATACGCACACTAGTGTTTAAGCTCAGTTAAAGTTGGTCGGTCGCAACTCCCGCCAAAGGCAAATTTCAACAATCCCTCTTGAAAGAGATTTTGGCGCACTTTACATGGTGTCTTTTCATTTCAAAGAATATTTCAATGGACCGATGTTGCATAAGGAGAGGTAGCCTCACTTTGAACCTTCCATAGTTGAATACCATCGGACTTTACTTATCAAGCGGTGAACGTGATGTCTTGAACCGTGAGTGTAAGCCAAGACAATGATACCAACACAATAAATTCCTTACTCTTCTTCTTCGTAATGTTTTGTCCGTTTTGGCCATTGGACAACGTCTTGGATTCTAAGTGCGTTCATTTTGAGCGGCGCCTCGCACTTAAATAGGTGGTCTCCACAAGGTATCCTGCTATACCCCACTTCACAAGTGTTAGGAACCATTAAAAGTTTCTCCTAAAAACCTAACCTCAAGTGTTGAGGAGCATTACAGGTTTTGAAAACTTAACCTTTACCCACACGCAGAGATAAAGACTTAAAGTCTATCGGGCGAACTTTTGATTTGGTGTTTCTTTTCGTAAATCACTATCCGAAGTGCTCATGCTTCCATCGATCAGCTGATCAATCAACTTTACAACTTAGTTTTCCCATTGAACCAAATTACCGGGATCTCCAGTTCGTAGGTTGGGTTTTTGTATTGGTCCGTATATTTTGGGTTTTAAGCCCATTCCCTCTAGACAGCAGAACACTTGATCTCCCGGTAGTCCCTTAGTTAGTAAACAAGCGAAGTGACACCCGTGATGATCAACTCGCCATACGGTCTTATGTCTCTGACAAATCGACAAATATGTCCAGACGCCGCATCCGTGTCCTTCCTAAAGCCGACCGGCTAGCCACGCATGTATAGCTGCTTGAAGGCACGAGTTTCTCCCAATAAGGGACGCCTCTAAATGAGTCGTGAAGTTACTCAACTTCTTTCATGCTTTGTATAAAGCTTACAAACTCCGATACCATCATGAATCGGACGATGCAAGTTTGCTTAGAGGATTTTCCAAGATCCACCATACACGTTACTTGTGGCTTTGGTGTTCTCCAGCATCTGATGTCCGGCTTGCATCATTGTGTTCTCTCGTAATCACTGGACATCGAATATTATAATCCGTAGATGTTTAATAATTCGTGATATCGTCGTTATCCGACTTTAACACTTTCTATTGATCGTGTATTAAGATCATCGGTGAAACTTAGTTCAACTGATTCGTTTGTAGACGATATTTCAGTCGGTTGTAGTGTGTACAATACACATTGAACTCACGTGATCTGCGCGACGCTTCGTCTATGAGTGCATCGTGATTCCAATCAGTTCTATGATTCATCCATTGATGGGTTTCAAACCGAGACTGTCACAACTATCGACCATCCGTTAGATGTCTTTAGAAATCCAATTCCTAAGAGATGTCATCGTATGATATCCATATCTTCATACTCGAGACTTTGTTTCAATATGACTTTTACTATCGATCGCTGATTCTCCAACTGCTGGCTTTCTAACCCGATTCAATGTTTCGTGCTCGATTCATTGTTTCGCTTTATCTGAAAACTGTGACCAAAATGTAAACATTTGGGGACCAAGATGAAAGTTCAGGAAGAAGCCCAACGATCGTAAAACCAACTCGATTCTCTTCCAACTCTCCTGGTTGGGAAGGCTGTTTTAACATTCATGCCACGCAAGACTGCAATGGCCCATGATGTTAAGCTTACTCCCGAGGAGCACATGTACAAGTAGCTGAGGCTTTGAACTCGTCAAGAGATCCATCTACTTTGTACTCACTTTTGAGTATCCTTTTTCACAACCCAAAGGTTCTTTTCCCGGAGGAAGATCAACCATTACGCAAGTATGGTTCTATATGATGGAATATATTTCTCTCTTTAGCTTCTTTCCAAAGCAGCGCTTTTGGAGATAACAATTAATAGTTAATTGACCATGGTTCGTTCTTAGCCATACAAGCTAGAAGGACTGGAACAAGTCCTTGTCCCATCTTTGCTCCGTCTTGGTTCAACATCTAGAATCCCCAGCTCAGATCTGGAATATTAAGTTCCTACAGTCAAAGAACTTTCGAGTCCTGTAGAGATACGTCTAGTTCCCAGTTCCAGGACAGACAGCCCTCGTGGGTTCTTGTTAACCTTGAGCAATTCTCCTTTTCCTCTCAAGGAAAGTTATCTTATAAGAATTCAACATTCTTTGACGCCAAGAGGCTTATAAGTACTCTTTGTTATTTATGCATCCGGTGGATATGTAATTCACGCCTTAGGTCGAACTTGACCTGCTTTCGTAGTCCAACTTCTACCAAGCCACCCCACATCACAACTTTTGTATGTGAGATCCTTTTCATGTCCTCACACGTAGAGTTATCCTTATCCTTATGCGAGGAGTTCCGTTGAGGATCGATTAGCTGCAAGGATCGCCTTGCCCCACATAATTTAGGCGCATGGGGTTGCGCTTGGCTAACACCGTTAGGTGAAATTTGAGTGAGTAATGGAACTGTCGTTTAATGAACGCTGCTTCACATTCTCCTCTCTATCGCTATGAATTTCGCAATCCATAGGCTTAGTTGATTTTCAACTGCTTTGTAGCGCTTATCCGGCTCAACAACTTCATCTTTGCTTTTTAACAAACAAAGGATTCCATACGTTGTACCATCATCAATGAAGATCACAACGCATTCTTGTCTCCCCTATTTTGTATAAACTTCAAATCACCCAAGTAGGTGTGACTAAGTTCTAAAGGAGCTGTGCTTCTTTCGCTATTCCCTTGACGGAATTTGGAAAGGTGATTTTGCCTCTTCGCCTACCTCACATTCATTTGAGGGTTTATGTCGAAAAGGAGGCAACAATCTCAACATCGTTAGCTTTTGAATGACTTGATAATTAACGTGTCTTAATCTATGATGACATAGATGCACGACATAAATATATCATTCATTTAGCTACAGACGATCGTCTGTACCATTCTTAGTTATTACTGCACTGTTGGACTAGTCTCAAACCAACTTGACCAACAACGACGCCTTAAACCAAGTTAGGAACATGTATCACCTCTTTTTAGAGTGATCTCATTCCTTGAAGTCCTATTGAGGACAACCTCTCCAGCCTTTGATTTTAGAGGTGGCGTTGCTCATGAACAACCTCTTCAGGCCCGTGGTTAGGGCCACCGGATCATATGTGGATCTCGACATTCTGCCCACTCTAGCTTGCTTTAGCAGACTGAGGCCCAATGTCAATTCTTTAACCTTTCTTTAGGCCTTCAGATCATTAAGACTGAAACTCGGCCCACCACACTAGTGTCCATTACTTCTCCTATGAAATGAATTCTCGGCCCCACTCCGCCACCCTGAGGCTTTGTATGACCGAAAGGTGTCCAATATCATCATATCAGCGAATTTTGGCCCACCCAAACGCCTCTGGAGGCTTTGTATGACTGAGTGTCCAATATCATCCTATGAAGGATCTTCCGCCAAATAGTATGACAGGTTCTACGCCTTTAACTTTAGACTTCTTCCGTTATGATTGGTGCCCGTGATAATTCTTGGCGCTTACTTAAGAGTTGTATGGCCTGACAACGATGGATCTTACTCCCTCGTATGTGCGAACATACTTTACCCACTTTTAATAATTACACTTAAAGGAACGGATCTTTTAAGATGCTTTACAATCCAATCTTTAAACGGAAAAGAAGATGAGATTAAACTTCGATTTTTAAAGCGTAAGGAATATAAATTATTTTCATATTCCTCCTTACTTTAGTCAATTTTTAATCGAGACCTCATTTAATCTTTATTCTTGACAAGTAAGAAACTACTTATCCCACTTCGGATTACGGCTCACTCCACTACTTCATCAAACCGAGTGTCCATCATTTCTTACCATTATTCTGATCTTTGTCGGGATAGATATTGTGCCTTCGCCGCAAAGATAGAAGTACATCTTGATCTTCTCCTCTTGTCCCGATTAACATCCTCAGGCTACCGAGAGCGCTTTGTTCCCACCTTAGTCTTGGTAGCGGTGACGTATGAATACGTTATCATCATCACTCTCTTCTACCAGAAAACCATTTTCATATCCTCGATTTGGTCACACAACTTTTGGACCGACATCTTCGAACACTAATAGTAATACTATACGAATATTGTCTTAAGTTGTTGGGAATTTTTGCTCATGGTACTTTATAAAGTAGTACGAAGTATATAACTATTACAAGTATTCGAAAAGGATAAACAGAGATTCAATAATTCAACATGGAATCTGAAATTACAATAGTTACAATACCTAAAACCGGAAATTCCAGTTTGTATAAGATGGAAAAATTGAAATTGTTTTTGTTGAGTCGAGTGTGGCACTGGTCCTTAAGACAATATTGCCTCCGCATGTATCCTTTATACGCCCCTGGACAATTTGTCTCCCAAGATAAAATAAAGAATGGAACACTTGAGCAAAGGAAACTCAAGAGCTACCGTGAAGAATATTGAGTAAATTAAATGATGCCTTGGAAGGTGTAGGAAGAAACTGCTTTTGGTTGTGTATTTTGGTACACTTGCTTGCATCTCTTTTATGTATTTTCCGTGCATATGTCTTAGTGCTCAACAATGGTGTAATGGGGTGTTTATATAGGAGAGGGAGGGCTGTTTCTTACTGCGCTCGAATCGCTCCATAATAGCAAATAATGGCCATTATGGAGGTAGTAAAGTCACCAACATAAATGGGAGAAAGACCAACTTTTGGCCATTATAGAGGAGTAATTCAGCCAAAATAAATGGGCTGAATTGAGAGCTTGACGTTTCGTACATTGACCGTCGAAATTCCAACTAAAACTTCAGGGGACCAAACTGTACATCTTGAAACTTCAGGGACCAAACTGTACATATTGAAACTTCAGGGATCAAACTGCACAACTGAAAGAATTCTGGTCCAAACTGCACATATGAAACTTCTGGGATCAAACTGTACTTCTGGCAAAGTTTTCTGGCCCAAAAAGATAATATCAGAAGGCCCACAACCCACAACCCACAACCCACAACCCACAACCCACAACCCACAACCCACAGTCCTCGAACCGAAGCACATCTAGGTCCTCCCTCCTTTAAACACATGGGATACCCCTTGGGGTCCCAAACCCCAAACCAATTTCGAATCTTATATACACAACAATTCTTTCTTCCCACCCAGGTGAGAGAATTACACACAATACCACACTTTCCATGCTTCAAACACCTTACTGCCGTGAACCAATATCTCTTTCATTTCTCAATGAAATTTGGCGATTCTTGGCCCTACGGTTATCTACGTATTTAGTAGATCATGCATGTGTGAAGAACCGGATTCTCCAACATACATGCTACACTCAGTGTTTAAGCCGTTAAAGTTGGTCGGTCGTAACTCCCGCCAAAGGCAAATTTCAACAATCCTCTTGAAAGAGATTTTGGCGCACTCCACATGGTGTCTTTTTCATTTCCAGCAATATTTCAATGGACCGATGTTGCATAAGGAGAGGTAGCCTCGACTTTGAACCTTCCATAGTTGAATACCATCTGACTTACTTCATCACAAGGTGAACGTGATGTCTTGAACTGTCGGTGAGTGTAAGCCAAGACAATGATACCAACACAATAAATTCCCTTACTCTCTTAACCGTAATGTTTTTGTCCGCTTTGGCCATGGACAACGCCTTGGATTCTTAAGTGCGTTCATTTTGAGGCGTCTGGTCTCGCACTTAAATAGGTGGTCTCCTACAAGGTATCCTGCTATACCCCACTTCACAAGTGTTAGGAACTATTAAAAAGTTTCCCAAAAACCTAACCTCAACCGCTGAGGAGCATTACAGGTTTTGAAAACTTAACCTTTACCCACATGCAGATAGCACTTAAAGTCTATCGCGGGAACGGCTTTCTGATTTGGTGTTTCTTTTCGTAAATCACTATCCAAAGTGCTCATGCTTCCACCTGAAGCGATCAACTGAACCTTTACAACTTAGTTTTCCCATTGAACCAAATTACCGGGATCTCCAGTTCAGTAAGGTTGGGTTTCCACCGTATTGGTCCGTATATTTTGGGTTTTAAGCCCATTCCTAGACAAGCGTAACACTTGATCTCCCGGGTAGTCCCTTAGTTAGTAAACGCGAAGTGACACCCGTGATGATCAACTGCGCCATACGCCTTATGTCTCCCGACAAATCGACAAATATGTCCAGACGCGTCGCCATCCGTGTCCTTCCTAAAGCCGACCAAGCAGCTACAAAGGTATAATCGCCGAGCGCACGAAGTTTCTCCCAATAAAGGACGCTCTCAAATGTAGTCGTGAAGTTATCAACTTCTTTCATGCTTTGTATAAAGCGATAACTCCATACCATCATGAATCGGACGATGCAAGTTTGTTAGAGGATTTTCCAAGATCCACCATACACATTTACTTGTGGCTTTGGTGTTTCCTCAGATCGATGTCCAGCTTGTATCATTGTGTTCTCTGAGAACCGCTGACATCGAATACTATAACCGTAGATAAGCGAATAATTCGGATATCGTCCATATCCGATTTAACACTTTCTATTGATCATGTATTAAGATCATCGTGAAACTTAGTTCAATCGATCCGCTGTTTGTAGGGACGATACCAGGTCGGTTGTAGTGTGTACAATACATTGAACTACACGTGATCTGCGGCGTATCGCTCCTTGTCTAGGTGCATCATGATTCCAATCAGTTCTATGATTCATATCCATTGATGGCTTCAACGAGATCATCAACTATCGACCATCCGTTGCTAGATGTCTTTAGAAATCCAATTCCAAGATGCTATCGTGATATCCATATCTTTCATATCGAGACTTTGTTTCAATATGACTTTTACTATCGGTGTTGATTCTCCAACCTGTTGGCTTTCTAACTTCAGATTGATGTTTCGTGCTCGATTCATTGTTTCGCTTTTATCTGAAACTTCGTGACCAAAATGTAAACATTTCAGGGACCAAGATGAAAGTTCAGGAAGAAGCCCAACAGATCCAGAAAACCAACTCGATTCTCTTCTTCCAACTCTCCGGATTGAAGGTCGCTTTTTAACATTCATGCCACGCAAGACGCAATGGCCCATGATGTTAAGCTACTAGGGAGCATATGTACAAGTAGCCGAGGCTTTGAACTCGTCACAAGAGATCCATCTACTGTACTCACTTTGAGTATCCTTTTTCACAACCCAAAGGTTCTTTTTCCCGGAGGAAGATCAACCATTACGCAAGTATGGTTCTATATGATGGAATATATTTCTCTCTTTAGCTTCTTTCCAAAGCGCTTTTGGAGATAACAATTAATAGTTAATTGACCATGGTTGATTCTCTAGCCATACAGTTTAGAAGGATCGAACAAGTCCTTGTCCCCTCTTTGTCGCCTTTGGTTCAACATCTAGAATCCGGAGTTAAGTAGATCCGAATATTAAGTTCCTGGGATAGCTGAAGAACTTTCGAGTCCTGTAGATACGAACGCCTAGTTCCTGACAGACGTGCCCTCGGGTTCTTGTTAACCTTGAGCAATTTCTCCTTTTCCCTCTTCAAGGAAAGTTATCTTATAAGAATTCAACATTCTTGACGCCAAGAGGCGATAAGTACTCTTGTTATTTACATCCGGTGGATATGTAATCTGATCTTAGGTCCTAACCTTGACCTGTTTCTGATGAGTCCAACTTCTACCAAGCCACCCCACATCACACAACTTTGTATGTGAGATCCTTTCATGTCTCACACGGAGAGTTATCCTTATCCTTATGCGGAGTTCCGCTTGAGGATCGTGACAGCGGTAAGGATCGCTTGCCCCACATAATTTAGGCGCGGCTTGCGCTACTAACACCGTTAGGTGAGGTGAGTAATGAACTGCCGCTTTAATGAACGCCGCCTTCACATTCTCTCTATCGCTATGAATTTCGCAATCCATAGGCTTAGTTGATTTTCAACTTCGCCGTAGCGCTTTATCCGCTTCAACAACTTCATCTTTGCTTTTTAACAAACAAAGGATTCCATACGTTGTACCATCATCAATGAAGATCACAACGTACTTTGTCTCCCTACATTTTGTATAAACTTCAAATCACCCAAGTAGGTGTGACTAAGTTCTAAAGGAGCGGTGCTTCTTTCTGCTATTCCCTTGATTTGAATTTGAAAGGTGATTTTGCCTCTTCGCCTACCTCACATTCATTTTGAGGGTTTATGTCGAAAGGAGGCAACAATCTCAACATCGTTAGCTTTTGAATGACTTGATAATTAACGTGTCTTAATCTATGATGACATAGATGCACGTATTACAAATATATCATTCATTTAGCTACAGACGTACTGTACCATTCTTAGTTATTACAGACCTGTTGGACTAGTCTCAAACCCAACTGACCAAACAACGTCCCTTAAACCAAGTTAGGAACATGTATCACCTCTTTTAGAGTGATCTCATTCCTTGAAGTCCTATTGAGGACAACCTCTCCAGCTTTTGATTTTAGAGGTGTATGCTTCCACATGAACAACCTTTCTCTTGACCGTGGGTTAGGCGCCACCGGATCATATGTGTGATCTCGACACTGCCCACTCTAGTTGCTTTAGCAGACTGAGTGTCCAATTTCTTTACTGCCTTTCTTTAGGCCTTCAGATCATTAAGACCTGGAAACTCTGGCCCACCACACTAGGTGTCCATTACTTCTCCTATGAAATGAATTCTGGCCCCACTCAGCCACCCGGAGGCTTTGTATGACTGAGTGGCCAATATCAGCATATCAGCGAATTTTGGCCCACTCCAAATGCCTTGAGGCTTTGTATGACTGAAAGTGTCCAATATCATCCTATGAAGGATCTTCTGCCAAATAGTATGGCGGGTTCTACGCCTTTAACTTTTAGACTTCTTCCGTTATGATTGGTGCTGATAATTCTTGGCGCTACTTAAGAGTTGTAATAGCCATTACACCAAGGATCTTACTCCCTCGTATAAAAGTAACATACTTTACCCACTTTTAATAATTACACTTAAAGGAACGGATCTTTTTAAGATGCTTTACAATCCAATCTTTAAGCGGAAAAGAAGATGAGATTAAACTTGATTTTTAAAGCGTAAGGAATATAAATTATTTTCATATTCCTCCTTACTTTAGTCAATTTTTAATCAGACCTCATTTAATCTTTATTCTTGACAAGTAAGAAAACTACTTATCCCATTTGGATTCTGGCTCACTCCGGTCACTTCATCAAACCGAGTGTCCAGTTCCTTCTACCATTATTCGGATCTTTTATGCGGGATAGATACGGGCCTTACTGCAAGATAGAAGTACATCTTGATCTTCTCCCTCTTGTCGATTAACATCCTCAGGCTCGAGAGCGCTTGTTCCCACAGTCTTGGTAGCGGTGACAATATGAATCGTTCATCATCATCACTCTCTTCTACCAGAAAACCATTTCCATATCTGATTTGGTCACACAACTTTTGACCGACATCTTTCGAACACTAATAGTAATACTATCTGAATATTGTCTTAAGTTGTTGGGAATTTTTGCTCTATGGTACTTTATAAAGTAGTGCGGGAAGTATATAACTATTACAAGTATTCGAAAAGGATAGCAGAGATTCAATAATTCAACATGGAATCTGAAATTGCAATATAGTTACCTAAACCTGGAAATTCGGTTTGTATAAGATGGAAAAAATTGAAATTGTTTTTCTTTGAGTCGAGTGTGGCACTTTTCTGTCCTTAAGACAATATTGCCGTATGTATCCTTTATAAATCTGGACAATTTGTCTCCCAAGATAAAAACAGACAATGGAACACTTGAGCAAAGGAAACTCAAGAGCTACCGTGAAGAATATTGAGTAACGAAATGATGCCTTGGAAGGTGTAGGAAGAAACTGTTTTTGGTTGTGTATTTTTAGGTACCTTTGTTTTGCTGCATCTCTTTATGTATTTTCGTGCATATGTCTTAGTGCTCAACAATGGTGTAATGGGGTGTTTATATAGGAGAGGGAGGGGCTGTTTCGCTTGCTGGCGCCTCATGTAGCAACAATGGCCATTATGGAGGTAGTAAAGTCACCAACATAAATGGGAGAAAGACCATTTGTTTTGGCCATTATAGGGGAGTAATTCAGCCAAAATAAATGGGTGAATTGAGAGCTTGGACGTTTACGTTACGGCCGAAATTCCAACTTTCGAAAACGAGGACCAATGTACATCTTGAAACCCGGGGACCAAACGTACATATTGAAACCAGGGGATCAAACTGCACAACTGAAAGAATTCTGGTCCAAAGCGCACATATGAAACTTCGGGATCAGCGTATACGGCAAGTTTTTACGGCCCCAGATAATATCGAGAGGCCCACAACCCATGACCCACAACCCACAACCCACATGACCCACAACCCAGCTGACCCACGACCCACAACCCACAACCCACAACGACCCGCAACCCAACCCCACGGATGCCGAACCGAAGCGCATCCCAGGTCCTCCCTCGGCTTTAAACACATGCAGGATACCGGCAGGTCCCAAACCCCAAACGATTCGAATCTTATATACGCAACAACAATTCTTTTCTTCATACCGATGAGGAGAATTACACACAATACCACACTTTCCATGCTTCAAACACCTTACGTGAACGATATCTCTTTCGTTTCTCGGTGAAAATTTGGCGATTCTTGGCCTGCGGTTATCACGCATCAGTAGATCATGCGTGTGAAGAACCGGATTCTCCAACATCGTTACACTAGTGTTTAAGCGTTAAAGTTGGTCTTGTCGCAACTCCCGCCAAAGGCAAATTTCCAATAATCCCTCTTGAAAGAGATTTTGGCGCTTCGCATGGTGTCTTTTCATTTCAGCAATATTTATTGGACCGATGTTGCATAAGGAGAGGTAGCCTCGGCTTTGAACCTTCCAGTAGTTGAATACCATCGGACTTACTTTATGCGCGGTGAGCGTGATGTCTTGAACCGTCAGTGTTTAGTGTAAGCCAAGACAATGATACCAACTGACAATAAATTCCTACTCTCTGTGTAATGTTTTGTCCGTTTGGCCATGGACAACGTCTTGGATTCTTAAGTGTTTCATTTTGGCGGCAGTCCTCGCACTTAAATAGGTGGTCTCTACAAGGTATCTGCTATACCCACCAAGTGTTAGGAACCATTAAAAGTTTCCCAAAACCTAACCTCAACCGTTGAGGAGCATTACGAGGTTTTGAAAACTTAACCTTTACCCACAGCTGCAGATGCGCACTTAAAGTCTATCGGGAGCGGCTTTGGATTTGGTGTTTCTTTTGAAATCACTATCCGAAGTGCTCATGCTTCCAACGAAGCGTTATCAGCGAACCTTACAACTTAGTTTTCCCGTTGAACCAAATTCTGGGATCTCGATTAAGTAGGTTGGGTTTCATTGTATTAGTCAGTATATTTTGGGTTTTAAGCCCATTCCCCTAGACAGGCGAGAACACTTGATCTCGGGTAGTCCGCTAGTTAGTAAACAAGGAAGTGACACGTGATGATCAGCGCCATACTGATCTTATGTCTCACGACAAATCGACTGACAAATATGTCCAGGCCAGTCATCCGTGTCCTTCCAAAAGCCAGGCCGTAGCCACAAGTGTATAGGCTGAAGGCCGCAGGTTTCTCCCAATAAGGGACGTCCTCTAAATGAGTCGTGAAGTTACTCAACTTCTTTCATGCTTTGTATAAAGCGATAAACTCCGATACCATCATGAATCGGACGATGCAAGTTTGCTTAGAGGATTTTCCAAGATCCACGTACACGTTTACTTGTGGCTTTGGTGTTCTCGAATCGATGTCCGGTTGCATCATTGTGTTCTCCGGAATCATTGGACATCGAATACTATAATCCGTAGAATGCGAATAATTCGGATATCGTCATATCCGAGGCTTAACACTTTCTATTGATCATGTATTAAGATCATCGGTGAAACTTAGTTCAGTGATCTGTTTGTAGGACGATACCAGTCGGTTGTAGTGTGTACAATACATTGAACTACACGTGATCATGCGTGACGCTCCTTGTCTATGAGTGCATCATGATTCCAATCGAGTTCTATGATTCATTATCCATTGATGGCTTCAAGAGGCGATCAACTTCTCGATCGATCCGTTAGATGTCTTTAAAATCCAATTCTAAGATGTCATCCTGTGATATCCATATCTTTCATATCGAGACTTTGTTTCAATATGACTTTTACTATCATTTGGTGATTCTCCAACTGTTGGCTTTCTAACTTGATTCAATGTTTACGTGCTTTCAGATTCATTGTTTACATTTTTATCTGAAACTTTGGGACCAAAATGTAAACATTCGGGGACCAAGATGAAAGTTCAGTGAAGAAGCCCAACGATAAGAAAACCAACTCGATTCTCTTCTCAACAACTCTCAGGTTGGGAATAATTTAACATTCATGCCACGCAAGGCGCAATGGCCCATGATGTTAAGCTACTCCCCAGGGAGCACGTGTACAAGTAATGCCGAGGCTTTGAACTGCGTCAGTAGATCCATCTACTTTGTACTCACTTTTGAGTATCCTTTTTCACAACCCAAAGGTTCTTTCAGGAGGAAGATCAACCATTACGCAAGTATGGTTCTATATGATGGAATATATTTCTCTCTTTAGCTTCTTTCCAAAGCAGCGCTTGGAGATAACAATTAATAATCGACCATGGTTCGTTCTTAGCCATACAAGCTAGAAGGACTCGGAACAAGTCCTTGTCCCCTCTTGTCTGGCCTTGGTTCAACATCTAGAATCCCCGAAGTTCTGCAGATCTGAATATTAAGTTCTGGATAGCAAAGAACTTTCGAGTCTCGTGAGATACTAACGCCTAGTTCCTGACTATTAAAGCCCTCGCTTCTTGTTAACCTTGAGCAATTTCTCCTTTCCTCTTCAAGGAAAGTTATCTTATAAGAATTCAACATTCTTTGACGCCAAGAGGCGATAAGTACTATGTTATTTACGATCCAAAGGATATGTAATCTACGCCTTAGGTCGAACTTGACTGCTTCGTGAGTCCAACTTCTACCAAGCCACCCCACATCACAACTTTTGTATGTGAGATCCTTTTTCATGTCTCACACGGAGAGTTATCCTTATCCTTATGCGAGTTCCGCTGAGGATCGTGACAGCGTGTAAGGATCGCCTTGCCCCACATAATTTAGGCGACGGGTTGCGCTACACACGTTAGCCGAGGTGAGTAATGAACTGCCTGCTTAATGAACGCCGCCACATTCTCCCCTCTATCGCTATGAATTTCGCAATCCACAGGCTTAGTTGATTTTCAACCGCTTTGTAGCGCTTTATCCGCTTCAACAACTTCATCTTTGCTTTTTAACAAACAAAGTGATTCCATACGTTGTACCATCATCAATGAAGATCACAACGCATTACTTGTCTCCCTCATTTTGTATAAAACTTCAAATCACCCAAGTAGGTGTGACTAAGTTCTAAAGGAGCTGCTTTTTCGCTATTCCTCGACGGAATTTGGAAAGGTGATTTTGCCTTCTTCGCCTACCTCACATTCATTTTGAGGGTTTATGTCGAAAGGAGGCAACAATCTCAACATCGCTAGCTTTTGAATGACTTGATAATTAACTGTCTTAATCTATGATGACATAGATTTACGTATTACAAATATATCATTCATTTAGCTTGCACGATCGCATCATTCTTAGTTATTACGCACCATTGGACTAGTCTCAAACCAACTTGACCAACAACGCCCCTTAAACCAAGTTAGAACATGTATCACCTCTTTGTGAGTGATCTCATTCCTCAAGTCCTATTGAGGACAACCTCTCCAAATTCCCTCTTTGATTTTAGAGGTGCTGCTTTCATGAACAACCTCTTCAGCCTGGTTGCATACACGTGATCATACGTGATCTCGATACCTGGCCCACTTAGTTGCTTTAGCAGATCGAGTGTCCAATTTCTTTATCGCCTTTCTTTAGGCCTTCGCATCATTAAGACCGAAACTCGGCCCACCACACTAGGTGTCCATTACTTCTCCTATGAAATGACCTCGCCCCACTCACCACCGGAGGCTTTGTATGACTGAGTGTCCAATATCATCATATCAAAGGAATTTTGCCCACTCCAGGCCGCCTTGAGGCTTTGTATGATCGAGTGTCCAATATCATCCTATGAAGGATCTTCTGCTAAATAGTATGACAAAGTTCTACGCCTTTAACTTTTAGACTTCTTCGTTATGATTGGTGCCCAGATAATTCTTGGCGCTTACTTAAGAGTTGTAACAGTTTTCACAGACAACAAGGATCTTACTCCTCGTATGTGCCAACATACTTTACCCACTTTTAATAATTACACTTAAAGGAACGATCTTTTTAAGATGCTTTACAATCCAATCTTTAAACGGAAAAGAAGATTTAGATTAAACTTCGATTTTTAAAGCGTATGAATATAAATTATTTTCATATTCCTCCTTACTTTAGTCAATTTTTAATCGCACTCATTTAATCTTTATTCTTGACAAGTAAGAAAACTACTTATCCCAATTCCTGGATTCTCGCTCACCCAGTCACTTCATCAAACTGAGTGTCTGGGGCCTTCCTTCTTACCATTATTCGGATCTTTTGTCTGGGATAGATATGTGCCTTCCGCAAGATAGAAGTACATCTTCGGCCTTCTCCCTCTTGTCAATTAACATCCTCAGTGCTCGAGAGCGCTTGTTCTCACCCGCCTTGGTAGCAGACATGTATAGATGAATACGCTCATCATCATCACTTTCTTCACCAGAAAACCATTTCCATATCCTCGATTTGGTCACACAACTTTTGACCGACATCTTCAACACTAATAGTAATACTATACGAATATTGTCTTAAGTTGTTGGGAATTTTTGCTCTACGGTACTTTATAAAGTAGTACGGGAAGTATATAACTATTACAAGTATTCGAAAGGATAAACAGAGATTCAATAATTCAACATGGAATCAAATTACAATAGTTACACACCTAAAACTGAAATTCCAGCTTTGTATAAGATGGAAAATTGAAATTGTTTTTTACGAGTCGAGTGTGGCATCATTCCTTAAGACAATATTGCCCTCGCATGTATCCTTTATACGTCCCCGGACAATTTGTCTCCCCAAGATAAAATAAAGAATGGAACACTTGAGCAAAGGAAACTCAAGAGCTACCGTGAAGTTAATATCGAGTAATCTAAATGATGCCTTGGAAGGTGTAGGAAGAAACTGCTTTTGGTTGTGTATTTTCGTGCAATCGCTTTGCTGCATCTCTTTATGTATTTTCGTGCATATGTCTTAGTGCTCAACAACGGTGTAATGGGGTGTTTATATAGAGAGAGGAGGGCATCGCTTTATCTGAAATCGCTTCCATAATAGCCAAATAATGGCCATTATGGAGGTAGTAAAGTCACCAACATAAATGGGAGAAAGACCAACTGTTTTGGCCATTATAGAGAGTAATTCAGCCAAAATAAATGGTGAATTGAGAGCTTGACGCTTCGCTCACCAATGAAATTCCAACTTTCTGAAAACTTCAGGGACCAAACTGTACATCTTGAAACTTCAGGGACCCGAAGCCCACAGCCCGTGACCCGTGACCCGAAACCCGAGAACCCGGAACCCGGAACTCGGAACTCGGAATCGAATCCCTGACCTGACGGATTTCGGCGGCGGGCGCGGCAAGGTGGTCTTTCTCAAACCAAGACATCTAGGTCCTCCTCCTTAAACACATTGGGATACCCTGGGGTCCCAAACCCCAAACCAATTTCGAATCTTATATACACAAATAATTCTTTTCTTCCTCTACCGATGAGGGAGAATTATACACAATACCACACTTTCCATGCTTCAAACACCTTACTTCGTGAACCAATATCTCTTTCATTTCTCAATGAAATTTGACGATTCTTGGCCCTACGGTTATCTACGTACTTAGTAGATCATGCATGTGTGAAGAACCGGATTCTCCAACATACGTTACACTAGTGTTTAAGCCGTTAAAGTTGGTCGGTCGCAACTCCCGCCAAAGGCAAATTTCCAACAGTAGATCCCTGCACTCAACAACAATATTTTTTGGTTGCAAAGTTACTGTTAGTGAAAGTTAGAGTTAGTAATTATTATTCAAGCAAGGTAAGTGAGTTCTAGAATTCATCTCAAGATTCAATAGTTGTTTGTTGAAAGGATAAGGGATAATAATTTTAGAATTAAATTCGAGATTTTTTTATCTTGTATTTGAATTTAAATTTTATACTAAAATTCTAGTAAGTATTATTTTTATATCTCACTTAATAACAATTTCGGAATTACTAATTTTCAATAAAACACCATAATTGACAAAGATGTCATTCTCCCAAAGTCCTTTAAGAAAGCAAAAGCTAAAACTAAAATAAAAAATTATTCAAATTAATCTAGTGTAAAAAATTACATGATTATATTATACTAAATATATCTCATTTTTAATCAAATAAATTAAGCATCTATCAATAAAAATATTTACTTAATAATGCTCATAATATAATCTCTATATTATATTATATTAAATAAAAATAAAAATTAAATTGTTGATAAATTAAAAAGTATGTCATTATCTCCGGGACGGGGACCGGGGCCGGGACCGACAAAAAATTGAGACAAATGGAGTATATATTAGCAATTACCTTTGACTAAAAACTTGGTGGCGCACTGTATTTTCAAGATCAGTCTCTTTCTTGCTTGCTTAAACCCCAATACCTTCAATACCATATTACTGTTATATTTCCAAGATTATAAAAGAGTGTATCAATGAAGAACGTAGACCCCAAGAAACCCACAACTCAAAAGATTTTTGGAACTGTTATTAATGAAGATGATGCTTCCCATCTCGTGGGCGGCATAGTTGAAAAGGGTTTTTCAGAACCACCATTAAAACCACCTACAACTTGGTCCTTTGCCCCTCGCACTACTGTTCTTCCCTTTCCTGTTGCCCGTCATCGCGCTCATGGTCCAGTAAGTTTCCCCTCTTTGCTAATATGTAGCTAATCTGCATTTATTTTAATTGACAAGTTTAATTTGAGTTCCCACTTTCGCAAAGATTTGATCTTTATTGTCATTACAAGAGTTTGCGAATCTTTGTCAATTTCTAGTTAATAGTAACAACAATAACAACTAAGGGTGTGTTTGGTTTGAAGGACAATGTTTTCTCTGAAATTTGGATTTATTACTTATTTTTTAGTGTTTGGTAAGTAAGCAAAAAAATATTATCCCAAGAACATTTATATGTGATCTAGCAAAATACTGTAATGGTGGGATGGGGTGGGGAGTGGGGGTTCAAGGGGTGGCGAGGGTGGGATGGTCAAGGGTTGGGGCGTTGGGTGGGTGGGGAAGAGACAATGAACTTGGAATGTCACTTTTGCAAAGATTTGATCTTTATTGTCATTATATAAGAGCTGGTGAATCTTTGTTCTCTGTAATTTCTGTTTAGTAGTAACAACATCAACTAAGCCTCCATCGAACCATGTTTCTCTATTTAAATTCAATCTCAGACCAACATTATACAAAATTAAAAAAATAAATTAGGAAAATAAGTGGGTTTCTTATTTTCTTGTGTTCGGTATGTAAGTAAAAAATATTAACCTAAAAGCATTTGTATATAGTCAAGGCAAATACTATGGGAGGTGGGGGTGGGGATATGAGTGTGGGATGGTGGGGATGGGGCTACGGGGTCGGGGTGAAGATGCTGTGTGTTGGAGGATGGGGAAGATACAATCAATGTGGAATGCCAAGATCGTCTCTTTCTTGCTTTGCTTGTTGGAGGATGGGGAAGATACAATCAATGTGGAATGCCAAGATCGTCTCTTTCTTGCTTTGCTTAAACCCCTATACCTGCAAATCTTGGAATGTCAATGTCACTTTGGCAAAGATTTGATCTTTATTGTCTTTATATAAGAATTGGTGAATCTTTGTCCTCTGTAATTTCTGTTTAGTATTAACAACATTAACTAAGCCTCCGTTACAACCATGTTTCTCTATTTAAATTCAATCTCATGCCAATATTATACAAAATAAATATAAAAAAGACTAGGGGTGTGTTCGGTATGATGGCAAATATTTTCCAAGAAAATAAGTGTGCTTCTTACTTATTTTCTTGTGTTCGGTACGTACGCAAAAAACATTATCCTAAAAGCATTTGTAAATAGTCTAGACAAATACTATGGGAGGTGGGGGTGGGGGTATTGAGTGTGGGATGGTGGGGATGGGGGCTACGGGGTGGGATGAAGATGAGGTGTGTTGGAGGATGGGGAAGACACAATCAATGTGGAATGCCACATGTGGAACTTGTTTTTCCTACTTCCACTAAGAAGGTCATTTTTCTCATTTTTAAGGAACTTGTTTTCCTAGAGAAAACGTTTTCCAAAAAATTTGACCTACCTAACACACCCTAGAAGTTCTCTATATTTCTACTTGCATAAAATCCTCTAATAGGGCTAAAAAATACCTAAAAAGCTAGACCTAAAGTAAATGTACTAACAATCCCCATAATACAAATATGAACTAACAAAGGAATACTACTAGATATTGAGTGTATTACATACACTCATATGCATTAATAGAAAAATATGCTTTTTTTTCGTGGCTATGAAGAATATGCTTTTGTTTTGGCACATTATAGTATAAAATAACCTTCTTGCCTTTTTAGTTATATATTTGTGATGTTATGGATCCATGTGAAGTTGGGATAGGATCTTGATGAATGCGTTCAAAACTACTTTTTGAACGTCATATGTGTTTCTCTTGCTTTGCTTGTGCTTATGCTTTGTCTTGAGCCGAGCGTCTCTCGGAAACATCCGCTCTACCTACCAAGGTAGAGGTAAGGTCTGCGTACACTCTACCCTCCCCAGGCCCCACGTTGTGGGACTTCATTGGGTATGTTGTGTTGTTGATGTGCTGTAGGAACCATGAACCTTTTGGTTATGTGGGTGTAGTTTTGTTACTTGAACTAATATGTGCATCTCTCTCCATATTTGTGTAGCATTGGGCCCCAAAGGTCGGAGATGTTCGTGGTAACAATGATCACGATGGTGAAGAGAATGAGGAAGAAGAGGAAGAATTCACTGGAATGGACCAGATTGGAGCTTTTGCTAAGCCTGTAGAAAGAAAAGAGAATAAAGGGCTGGATTTTAGTCGGTGGCGGGAGATAGTGGCTAGTGATAATAGTTCTGTACCATACAAGAGGGAAGAAAGTGCTCACAAATTGAAGTCAACATCAAAAGAGCAAAAAGCTATTGCAGAAGTATCTCAAAACAAAAACAACTCAAATGAACGTGCTCCAGATAAATATGGAAAGGGTGCTAGTTTATCTGTAGAAGATGTAATTGAGGATATGCATCCTACCTTACAGGTTAAAGCTCAGAAACATAACATTTCTGCAAACAAAACCGCTGCTAGCCTTGACTCCCAGGAAGTGGAAGGAAGGCAGAAGGCCAGCAGTCTTGAGAGTGAAATTGATGCTGAGAATCAAGCTCAATTAGCGAGAATGTCAGCTGCTGAAATTTCTGAAGCACAGGCTGAATTAATGGCAAAACTTAGTCCAGGAGTGTTGGAGGCACTGAAGAGGAAAGGCCAAGAGAAGTTGAAAAGAGGAAAATCTAGTAAATCTGGTCCTCATCACAGTGACGAAAAGGGTAGTTTGCTGGATCAACAGATGAAGAATGCAACCTCACAAGGCACACGGAAAAATGTGGAAGATGATACTCCAAAGTTGAGTACAAGTACCTGTGTATGGGATGATTGGAGTAGAAGAGTTGAGAGTGTCCGAGAATTAAGATTTTCTTTGGATGGCAATATTGTGAAGAGTGAATTTCATGTCCCAAAGAGTGGTAAGCCTAAATATGTTTATACCTTCAAAGATAATACTATCTGGTACTGCAGGTTCCTTTTTTTTAAATCTTTTTCCTTCTAGTGTATGATTCATCCGAGGAAGAATAAGTTTACCAAGCATCATTAGTGAGCACTGAAAATTACGAGTTTAGTGGCAGGCGTACTTAAGCTGGTCGAAACAGTCAAAGATGACTAGTTAGATCAATGTTATGTCTAATATGAATTACATTATATTCACGATGGATACCACTTTGTTGTAGTGGTATCTTAGTATTTTTTTTGGCAAAAGCTGTTTCTTCGTACTACTGGAGAATTTCCAAAGGAGCTTCCTTTTCCAGATCAATTCTTTCTGCTTTCATTGCTCGCCAAGGTGTCAAATGTATTTTAATGTCGGAAATCTTTTCCAGTTTAACATGTCTCATTGGGATTGATTTTTTTTTATCGGACACACCTTCATTTCTTATACTGTAGAATGTGATGGGTATCTGCATGTATTTGAGACCTGCCAGGTTCCAACCAATGTATTTGTTTGAGGGAGGACATTGTTGCTCTTGTCAACACTCAAAGTTGAGAATTGACCTTGTGTATTTGTACCCTAACTATAGACATGTATACAACAACAACAACATACCCAGTGAAATTCGACAACGTGGGGTCCGGGAAGGGTAGAGTGTACGCAGACCTTACCTCTACCTTGGTAGGTAGATCGACTGTTTTCGAGAGATCCTCGGCTCAATACAGAGCATAAGCACAAGCAAAGCAACAACAAAAGCAAAGCAAGAGAAACGGTCAGACCCGGTCAGAAAAAATTTAAAGCAGTATGAAAATGCTGGTATCAAAAGCGAATAAGACATGATAGGGCATTCTGAAAAAGTAAGCAATAACTAGCGCAGTTAAATAAGCTAAACAAAGTACACTAAATGACACATTGCAGCAGAAATCAAACTACAGGGGACTATAAAGCAATATTGTGCCTATTAGTATGATAGGCTAAGCGGGCCTACAATAATAACACTACAACTACCAATTTGCAAGCGTAAGTGCGACTACGCTCGACTACCTACTACCCTTATACTCTAATCCGTGTCCTCCACAACTCCCTATCTAAGGTCATATCCTCAGTAAGTTGCACCTGCGCCATATCCCGTCTAATCACCTCTCTTCAATACTTCTTCGACCTACCTCTACTCCTCCTGAACCCGTCCATAGCCAACCTCTCACACCTCCGCATTGAGTCATTTGTGTCTCTTCTCGGCACATATTCAAACCATCTAAACCTCGCTTCCCGCATCTTATCCTTCACCGAGGCCACTCTCGCTCTGTCCCGGATATCATCATTTCTAATTCTATTCCTCCTTATATGCTCGCACATCCATCTCAACATCCTCATCTCCGCAACTTCTTTTGGATGTGTGAAGTCTTGACTGTCCAATACTCCGTCTCATACAACATAATCGGTCTAACCACCGTCCTATAGAACTTGCTTTTAAGTTTTGGTGGTACCTTTTTATCGCATAAGACTCCAGATGCGAGCCTCCATTTCATCCCCCTGCCCCAATACGATGTGTGACATCGTTATCAATCTCTCTATCCCATTGAAATATAATAGACCCGATGTACTTGAAGTTTTCTTTCTTTGGAATGACCTGTGTACCAAGTTTCACCTCCACGCCTGGCTCAAGGTCGCTCCCGTTACTGAACTTGCACTCCAAGTATTCTGTCTTGGTTCTACTCAGCCTGAACCCTTTAGATTTCAGAGTCTGTCTCCAAACCTCCAGCTTAGTGTGCACTCCACTGCGAGTCTCATCAATTAGGACTATGTCGTCTGCGAATAACATACACCATGACACCTCCCTTTGTATTTGTCGCGTCAGTCCATCTATCACCAAGGCAAATAAGAATGAGCTAATAGTTATCCCTGGTGCAACCCCATCATCACTGGAAAGTGCTCCGAGTCTCCTCCCACTGTTCGTATCTTGGTCTTGGCTCTATCATACATATCCTTGATCGCCCTAGTGTATGCCACAGGTACACCTCTAACTTCCAAACATCTCCATAGAACCTCTCTAGGGACTTTGTCGTATGACTTCTCGAAATCAATGAAAACCATATGTAAGTCTCTCTTCCTCTCGCTATACTGCTCCACCAACCTCTTAATAAGATGAATGGCTTCTGTGGTCGAACGCCCCTGCATGAATCCAAATTGATTCACGAAAATAGACACGCCTCTTCTCACCTTCATCTCCACGACCCTTTCCCAAACTTTCATAGTGTGGCTTAACAACTTGATACCCCTATGGTTGTTGCAACTCTGGATATCACATTTGTTCTTGTACAAAGGGATCATTGTACTCCACCTCCATTCTTCGGGCATTCTCGCCGTCTTAAAAATGACGTTAAATAACTCGGTCAGTCATTTCAAACCTGCCCTACATGCGCTCTTTCAAATTTCAACTGGGATCTCATCAGACGCGGTCGCTCGTCCCCTGTGCATCCTGCGAACAACACCCTTAACCTCCTCAACCTTAATGCTTCTACAATACCCAAAATTTCGATACTTACCAGATTGCTCCAGATCTCCCAGCACGATGTGTCTATCTTATTTTTTTCTTCAAGAGTTCATAAAAGTAAGACTGCCACCTCCGCTAGTACTTTGCCGTCCTCGTTCTTGATGCACCTCATGTGATCCAAGTCACGAGCCCTCCTCTCCCTCACCTTGGCTAGTCTGTACAACTTCCTATCCCCGACTTTCTCCTCTAATTCCACCTACATGCGTTCAAAAATCGTTGTTTTCGCCACCGTAACCGCAAGCTTTGCATCCTTCCTCGCCATCTTATACAGTTCCTTATTCGTCCATTTCTCCACATCATCCTTGCTCTCTACCAATTTCTCAAACGCCGCTTTATTTGCTTTCACCTTCTCTTGAACTTGACCATTCCACCTCCAGTCTCCTCGATGCCCACCACGGCTACCCCTCGAGACCCCAAACACTTCTCTAGGTACCTCTCGAATGCAATTGGCCGTCCTGTCCCACATACCGGTCGCATCCCCACTACTCTCCCAAGTCCTCTTGGCCATCAACCTCTCTCCCATCTCCTTTGCACTAGCGATGATCAAACTCCCCCATTTGATTCTTAACTTGTCATCCACAACCCTCCTCTTCTTCTCCATCTTGATCTCCAAATCCGTCACAAAAAGCTTATGTCGGATTGTAAGATACTCTCTCGGAATAACCTTGCAGCCTTGCAGTCTTTACAAAGACCGTTGTCAATCTTCCTAAGGAGCAAAAAGTCTATCCGAGTCTTAGCCACCGAACTACGGAAAGTCACCAAGTGCTTCTCCTTCTTCGGAAATCTCGAATTGGCTATCACAATCCTAGAAGCTTTAGCGAACTCCAAAAGTGAGACGTCTCCCCCATTTCTGTCCCCGAGGCCAAAGCCTCCATGCACGTCGTCATACCCCCGGAAGTGACCCGATATGTCCATTGAAATTCCCTCCTATAAATAACTTCTCAGTGGGTGATATACCACCCACCACCTCGTCCAAATCCAAATTCCCTCCTATAAATAAAAAAAGTGTAGTTGGTTGCAACACATGCTACTGCATTTCCAGCAATTTAATGATATGCCACGACACCCCCCCCCCCCCCCCCCCCCCAAAAAAAAAAAAAGGAAGGGAAAAAAAGTATAAAGAGCCGTTCTTATGATATTGTCTTAGTTAAGATCTTCTGAGTTGGGTCACCGAAGGTTTCCTTCCATAACTGACTCTGCTAAGGAACTTTATTGTTTGTACTTCTCTTATATGTAAAGCTCCGTATAACTGGCGTAGCTTTAGTGGACCTACCAAAGCTCCTATCTGCTTAGTCATGAGGCCACAACTTCCCTTTGGCCTCGTCAAAACATCAGGGTTTCTTCCCTGAGCACCGTTATATTTGCCAGCTCCAGTAACCTCTGTTTTGTCTCTCTGTAGATTAGGCAGGTTTTTTCCTCCCTGAGCACTGCTCCCAGCTTCCCACTCTCATTTTCTCATATCCATTTAGCAATCTGGGCATCGAGTGGGTTGATAATACGACATAATATCTGCTTATTCTACTTAATAGGTGATGTTCAAAATCAACTTCCTATAGATTTGTAGAGTGCCTCTCGTGTTATTATGTATCTCTCTGTTGTGTCTCACCTAAATTTGGGGTTTTCTGAATCTTCCACTTCTAGGATGCCTCGATCCATGAAAGTTTTTGATGGTATGCCCCATTTTGCTGCAGGTAATAATATATCAGCTTGTGCTGAGCAAAGTCTTTCCGAGCGTGACTATCTACGAACTGAAGGTGATCCTGGCGCGGCTGGTTACACCATAAAAGAAGCAGTTGCTCTCGCAAGAAGTATGGTTAGTATATTTAATTTTGAATCATTTGGATATTTAATATCATGCTTTTTTGTGTCTGTTTAATGTATTTGAGCTCCTTGTCTACAGGTTCCTGGACAAAGGGCATTTGCATTCCATCTTATTGCATCTGTGCTTGATAGAGCAATACACAATATTTACCAGAATCAGCTGGGGTGCATCTTAAGATCTCAGGACAGAGATGGATTTAATAACTGGGAGGCCATTTGGGCTTTTACACTAGGCCCAGAACCCGAGCTTGCTCTATTATTGAGGTGGATTTAAGAGCTTCCTCTTTATTTTTCTTGGCCTCCTCTTCCTTGTGATATGCTAAATAATGGCTTGTCTATGAGATAGTACCATGCTTGTTCGGTGCACTAAGTACCATGCTTGTTCATTTCGGTGAAATAGATATTACCTATCCCCCCCCCCCCCCCAATAGTTCTCCTTCAAGATGTAATGCTTTATTTTTGGTTGTAGACATCAGTGATATTGCATTTATGTTGTCCATGCATAGCCAATTATTCATCTTTTTCTCCATTTGTCCGTGATCTTCTTTGTTTTTAGATTTTGTTTCACTTGTTTCTTTTGCCTCCACTTGGAATGAGAGTAAGAAGGCTGTTGTGGTGTAAGGCCAAGGTGTTGCCTGTTTTAGAAGGCAAAAACATCAAACAAAGTGTTTTAAGTCTTTTTTCATAGGTGAAAGGTAAAAACCTTTGGGTAAATGACTAAAATGATTTGTTAACTTCTCAAAGTTATTTGAAAAATGACACTAAAAGAATATAGTGGGTAAATAGGTGGAAATTGTGAAGAACTTTTGAGAAAAGGGGGAGAGTTGGGTAAAAAAGTGTAAAGTTGATTGCAGAACTAGCAAGTAACAGAATTATCTCCCACAGTTTTTGTTTTTGATGAACCTCCTTGTAGAGAATCTCAGTTTCTGCAGTACATAGATTCCTCTCCCCACCCCATCCCACCCCCCTTCTTTTGGATTTTAGTGTGCCTTATAGAATTTTAGAACCAAACTAGCCCTTTAAAATTTTTGAAACCCGGAAAGATTGTGTCTTGTTTCAAGGGAACAAAGGTGATTGCACAAATCGGAAAATGGTCCTAAAAGGAAACAAAATTGATTGCATTTGGCTTATTTGTAATTATTCACAATATAGTTGAAGGATATGGACTAGGACTAGTTGGATCATGGATGACAGCACTTCAATCTGAATATAATGTACTTCAATGTATCTCGTGTTAAATTAGGAATCTTGGAAATAGTAAACTTTGCTATGCATGGAACAAGATCAATTTTCTTTGAGACTACAATTGTTGCATTCTTTCTTACTCTTAAGCAAGTGTTTGATGAAAATGCATTTTTTTACTTGTAGGATGTATCTGGATGACAACCACAATTCTGTGGTTCTGGCTTGTGCTAGAGCCATTCAGTGTGCTATTACCTTTGAGATCAATGAGGAGTTTTTTGAATTCGTGGAGGTGAGACTATGAATTTTATTGCCTCTATGAACTGTGCATTGGGAGATGGTTTATTCTTGACCTCTGTGTTTTTATCAGAGGATACCTACTCTTCAGAGGGATGCACCTACTGCTCCTATCTTTAGAAGTCGACCAGAGATCGAAGATGGTTTTCTCCATGGTGGTTTCTGGAAATACAATGCAAAACCTTCCAATTTACTTCCTTTTACCCCGGATTCTCTGGACAATGGCGAAAGTGAACACACTATTCAGGATGATGTTGTTGTTGGTGGCCAAGATATAGCTGCAGGATTGATTAGGATGGGGATCCTTCAAAGGATTCAATATCTCTTGGAGGTATGTTTCTTCTGATGGACTCATGCTTCTTTTTCATTCTAGCTTGTTAAATCTAACTCATGAATGCCGACTGCGGGTTGTGTACTGTAGCATGACATGTCATCTTTTTTATGCCAGACTGAGCCATCAGCAGCTTTAGAAGAATGCCTGATTTCCATATTAATTGCGATAGCTAGGCATTCACCAACATGTGCAGCTGCAATTATGAAGTGTCAACAGCTCGTTCAAACGATCATTGACATTTTCACTAGTAAAGAGCAAATGGAGATTGATACCTCAAAGATCAAGTCAGTTACACTCCTGAAAGTAAGCATCAAGAATCTATGCTTGAAACATTTGTGCCTGAAATAAATCTCTATCCAAATTTTAAGTTGATTCTATCGTTTAAATTTTGTTCCTTAATATGTGACAGATTCTGGCTCGATTTGACAAGAAGAACTGCCTAGAATTTATCAAGACTGGAATAGTTCAAAAGATGACATGGCACTTGTATCGGTATACCTCTTTTGACCAATGGGTAAAGTCTGGAAATGAGGCTTGTAAGCTTTCATCAGCTCTTCTGGTTGAACAGTTACGGTTGTGGATGGTCTGCGTACAACATGGATATTGTGCGTCATACTTTTCTGATCTATTTCCTGCCTTATGCATTTGGTTGAATGTGCCTGCATTTGGAAAGCTGGTTGATAACAATGTCCTCAGCGAATATGCCGCAATTGCCAAGGAAGCATACCTTGTACTGGGTGCTTTAACTAGAAGATTGCCCAATTTTTATTCCCACATGCAACAAATGGATGAAGGTACTACAAAAGAAGCAGAAAACTGGTGTTGGGCCCAGGTTGATCCTATGATTGATTCCGCCCTAGAGTCGATTAGGATAAAGGAGATGCCACTCCTATCTCGTCTATTTGAGTGGCAAAATGAGGAGAAATTGAATGGTGATATGCAGGATTCAGCAGTTTCTCCCTTACTGTGGTTGATATCCTCTATTATGGACATGCTTTCTGCAGTGCTTGAAGCTGTAATCCCAGAAGATAATGCAGAGTTGTGCCATGGGACTCTTCCATGGCTGCCAGACTTTGTCCCTAAGATTGGGCTAGAAATTTTAAAAAATGGACTTATGAGTTTTGATGGTGCTGCTGGCAACGGTTCGTTCGTTGAGTGTTTGTGTTATTTGAGAAAAATAAATCAACAAGAAACATCAATAGCATCCAGTAGTTGCCTTCAGGGATTGTTGCGAGTTGCTTGGTGTGTTGATAAGCTGATCTCACTAGCTAACAATGAACCTCGGAATCTGTTGCAATACCAGCGTTTCACAAGAGAGGAAGAAACTCTTGCTGCTGGGATTCTGCACTCCTCTCTGCCTGAGTTAACAACTTTAATGACAAGTTTAATGGAATCAAGTGGTTCTGGATGGCGTCATATGCAATCAATTGAGACATTTGGTAGAGGTGGTCCAGCACCAGGAATTGGTGTAGGCTGGGGTGCTCCTGGTGGGGGATTTTGGTCTAAAAATATTTTATCAGCTCAAGTAGATGCACGATTGTTCATTTACTTGCTTGATGTTTTTCCCATTGTATCTGTCAAAAATCAGTTTACAACTGAAGGGATGAACTCTATAATACAAAAAATAAATTCTGTCATGGGAGCGTGTTTATTGCTGGGACCAATGGATAGTTTTGCAGTAGATAAGCTACTTGATTTCTTGTTTCAAGTTCCCACTCTAAAGTACATGGATTTCAGTATCCGCCAATTTCTTAATCTTAATCAGGGTTTTCAAGAAGAGGACTATTTACTGTTGAGTGATGTCTTAGCTTCTCACTTTAAGAAGAAATGGTTGTCTGCAAAACGGAAGTGTAAATCTGTTGCTGAAGATGAGCAGCAAGTATTCCGTAAGAATTCTAACAAAAGAAGTGTTTTATTGGACACCATTCCCGAGGAAATTTCCGAATCAAACCCCGCCAGCCAAGAACCTAAATGTTTGGTGGCTGAGTGGGCTCACCAAAGATTGCCTCTTCCATTGCATTGGTTTCTCAGTCCACTCTCAGTGCTCTGTTCTACCAGTCATGATAAGTCTCTGGATTTTCTTAAAGTTGCAAAAGGTGGACTCTTCTTTCTCTTAGGGATAGAATTAATGTCCACTTCTCTTCCTGCTGAGTTGCATACACCAGTTCGAAATGTGCCTATAGTATGGAAATTACATGCATTGTCTGCGGCTTTACTTTCTGGAATGGGCATTTTTGAGGACAATAGCAGGGATCTCTACAAAGCTTTACAAGACGTCTATGGAGAACTTCTTGATAGGGAAGAAAAAGTTGATGCGAAGAACCTGAAATTTAAGACGGACGTACATGAGAACTACTCCACATTCATTGACAATCTAGTAGAGCAATTTGCTGCTGTTTCTTATGGCGACATGATATTTGGTCGTCAAGTAGGAGTCTATCTGCATCAATTTGTTGAAGCTCCTATGAGACTTGCTGCATGGAATGCACTGTCTAATGCTTGTGCTCTCGAGCTTTTGCCTCCTTTGGAGAAGTGCATTGCTGCAACTTGTGGATATCTTGAACCTGTTGAGGTATAGCTTTCTTAAACACTATTAGTAAATACATTTAACACTTGACAATCACATAATTATTAAGTTGTCCTCAGTGTGTTGAAAGCTATATAAATTCCCTTTCACCCTATGGATGTTTGTTAATTACTCAATACCTTCCAAGTATATAGTGTATTATGTTGACTATTGGGTAAACCAGGATTCTGGAAAGGCGTCCATACAGGAAAAATTGTTTTCTGTTTAAGCATATTAAATATAATTTCATTTTGATCCAGACCAATGGGATATCCAATACTAGATTCTGAAACAAAAAGGAAATGGGAAAGAGACACAGGAAAAGGAAGGGAGAGGAAAAATGATGTTTGAAGGGAGGGACTGCTTTTGGCCATGTAACAGTTATAAAAATATCTTGTATGTTATGGATGGTCAATAAGGGTAGCACAAGATTTCTAGTACTTGTATGAGTTGTTCAGGATGTCCTCATATATAAATCGAGATAGTAATTGTTCTTGTTCTTAGTATCCTGCCTTGAGCAAGACTCTGACACCTGAGAGCAAGGCAGTATGGCAACAAAAAGTTACAAGGTAAAAGGGAAGGTTATTGGAAATATGATGATAACTATGGCATTACTAAACGTTGTTTGTAAAAGAGTGAATCGAGAGATTGATTGATTTGTGCTGTCCAATTTTCATACGACGGCCAAGTGGAGTTGAGGAAAGCTCTTAGTCTCTCCGTCCCAATATATGTGACAGTATCTGGCACGAAATTTAAGGAAGAAAGGAAGATTTTTGAAACTTTTGGTCTAAAATTAGCCACAAATATTTGTGTGGTTATAAATCATTTCATTAAAGGTAGAATGGGAAGTTTGAACTTAAATTGTTACTAAATATAGGAAGGTGTCATTTTTGGGCCTGGCTAAAAAGAAAAGAGTAACACATAAATTGGGTCGGAGGGAGTACAGATTTTTTGCTGTAAATAAAGAATTAATTATACTTTGCTTACTTGTGGCTAATTAATACTTCGATGCAGGATGATGAGAGGATCTTGGAAGCATACTGTAAATCATGGGTTTCAGGAGCTCTAGACAAAGCAGCACGTCGAGGATGTGCCTCGTTCACTTTGGCCTTGCACCATCTGTCATCATTTATTTTCCAGACTTGCTCTGGGAACATGCTTCCTTTGCGAAACAAGCTTGTCAAATCTCTGCTACGAGACTACTCCCGTAAGAAGCAACATGAGGTATGCAAATTTGTAACTGAACTGCTTAGTTAATCCCTTATTTGGTTGTAAAAGGCTCATCGTGAGGTGTGATTTAAGTCTGAAGCAATCACATAATGTGTGCTTTGCGCTGCTTACATATATGTCTAAGGCTCTGAGTCGTGTACCTTAACAAATTCTGGCCAACCAATAATTTGTTTTTTTTATATTTACAAATTAGGTAAATCTCTAAGGCTTATGACCTTCTTGAAGAGGAGATATCTAACAGATAGATATATATGGTAAAAAAATATACCACTAATCATTAAGGAAACATTATGGATGCATACATTATAATTAGGACATGGAAATTAGAAATCTAGATTAAGCAAAACTTATTCATCTTCACTTAAAAACTTAAATGCTCTCTTTAGTTGATTCAGAATTTCAAATGGGTTCTGAACTCAATTGACATGGTTTTTCTCCATAGAAACTTAATTCAGTTCTATATTTTTTTCTTCATTTTGCGTCGTTATTCACCAACACTCGTGCTTCAATGAGCTTTGTCTGTAAGCCTAGATAGAACTCGACACTTTCTTGTGTCTTTTCTCATTTAACAATGCTCCCTATTTCTGATTTAATTTGCCCGTTCAGAAACTTGTTGTCATGCACATTAACAATGAAGTAGAGCAAAGGATTATGAAATTCTGCTATTCTATTGCCATCTTTGCTTTTTCTCCATGACTCAATTATGTAATGATAGCTTGAGTAAAAAATTAAGCCAATGAAAACATGACCCGTCCAATGACCCGCCCATTTATTGCTCAGCTCATTTTGAAACCCCAATTCAGCCCATCTAAAACATGTGCATCAATATAGCCCAAATTGACCCATACGAAACCTTATCAAAATATTTTCAAAAAGACTTTTTTTATTTGATATGTTATATATAGTCATAATAAAGGAAAAAAAGTTTTATTAAGTACTTAGAAGTTATAACAAACAAAAAAGAAAAATTAAATCTCAGTAAGAATTGGGCGTGTCGGGTTATGACCTGCTTTTTAGTGTAACCTATTTGAGCTCAAGTAACTTTTGAGCGGGTCATTCCAAACCTATTTCAGCCAAGTCACTTTTGGGTGGGTTAATGACCGTCCATTTATTAACTCAATCGATCTTGACCCGCCCAAATCCAGCACATTTGACACCCCTAGCTTCACAGATATAGTGTTTTTCTGGAAGTGCTGTTTCTGGTTCTGTGATTCTATTTTGAGTTCTGGTTCATACTTGTTTTTATCCAATTACAGGTCCTTTTTATTAACTTGCTCGAGTACCAAATGCCGGATACCCGATCCAAGCCCTCCCTGGCGAAGGAACGTATGCCCCATCACAGTGACGATATGGTAAATAGATTACAGATTTTGAAAGAAGCTTGTGAAGGAAATTCCTCATTGTTGAGTGAGGTTGAGAAGCTCAGCTCTGTAATTACTAGGAAACAGCATGTGGACAGCTAAAATTTTCTACATGGTGGAAATTTACACCAGAGAGGTATATATAAGCTCATTTGATGATAGGAGATTAACTCTCTCTGCATCTTCCTTTAATTTTTATTATATATAAGTCAAAAGAAAATGAAAACTTGGATGGAAACAGAATTTGCGAATTCTCCCCCGAACTGGAAAAGATCATTTCGAGGTTGAGATTGGGATTTCATTGTGATGTCATTCCTTTTTCTTTCATTTATGCTTGAATCATTGAATTCATTAGATACTGATTCCTATCTTGAAAACGTGTTTCTCTTTTTTGATTTTCTTAACTATCTTCAATATTTTTTGTGTAATCACAAATGATTTTATCATTTCGAAATCTGCAATTCAATATAAATGGTTATATAATATTTATTTTGAAAGAGCTCATTGGAAGTGGACAGAAACTGCTGATTGTGGATCACAACTGCCACCACTGAAAATTATAACATCAGTGTGACTATTTTTTTTCTTTTTTAAAAAAAACTTTTTTACCTCTTATTTATTTCAATATTTGGTGGCTTTTTATCTGCTCACCATTTAGCAAGCAGTTAAATAAAAAAAAAGATTTAAAATTAAGAAAGAAAAAGTGATCATACATTTTTATGTACGATAATTTAACATTTTTATGTAGACGTTCAAGAATCAAGACTCCATTTGGGAGTTTCCAGTATACCGCAGTTGAGAAACTAAAATAAATTTATATTCAACAAGTCACAAGTGGAATAGTCGTACAATATTTAGTAGACAGTTTAAAAGTTGGAAATCTTCTAGTAAGATCTATCAAAGAAGCGCAATTTGTCGGATTACGCAGGAATATATGGTGGCCAGATTTTATTTTATTTTTTTGACAAAAAACTTTCAAAGTTGATATGAAATTTCCCAGAAAGAGGCTGGCCCAACTTAACTGAGATATGATAGCTTCTTTATGATCTAACATTCTTGCCAATACGCTATCTTCATTTTGCTCTGGATTGTAATCTCTAATGAGAAATATAGCTCCACGAGCAAAAGCTCCTGTCATGATGAATCTTGAGATATATTGGTGGTGGGTATATAATGTAGCTTGAGTAGTAAAGTCTTGTGCTATGAATGCATAAGCAGGTAAAGAGTACATATGTTGAGCTACCAAAGAAGTAATAACCCCTAAAGAAACTAGAGCAAGGCCTAATTGAAAATGAAGTAAATTGTTGATTGTGTCATACATAAGAAAATGTTCTCTATTGATTCAAACACTATACCTATGGGATAGGGATCGAGGAAGGGGAAGTGGAAAAATCAAAGATTTCACATGGTGCTTTTATCAATCTAATTTATTTCATACCTTTCGTTCAATGAGAAAATGGGTCAATTCTACAGGATCAAACCTATAGGCATGATATAAAAAAAAGAGAAAAATATTCATATTAAATAAATATGAAGTAGAAGAACCCGGATTCCAAATGAACAAATTCAAACTTGAAAAAGATCTTCCTTGTTCTTCAAGAACGAGGGGCAAAGAGATTGCTTAATTATAAGCTTGCATAGTGCTCTTCCTATTTGTTTTCTCGGCAGAGGACTCGAACCTTCATGCTCTTTAGCACGAGATTTTGAGTCTCGCGTGTCTACCATTTCACCACTATTTCTGAATCTTGCAGCAGACGGGCGGACCGTGCTTGAATTCAAACCCGACTAGATTCTTCTTTGTTTGAGATGCTCCCAGGCACGCAAACCGAAGTGACGATATCGGTCATGACCTTGATATGGAGCTGAAACTACTAACTAGGATGAATGGGCTAACTATGGATATGATGCCGGAAGTAGACCGATTTTATATCGCCCTTCAATTCGAATTAGGAAAAGCAATGTATGCTTGCATAATATGAATTCCAAACGTTCATGATCTGAATGTGAATGAGACGAATGACTTATCACTCGATCTATTAGTGAACCATCTCTCTAGGTATTGTGAAAGATGTTCTACTAGAATATTCTTGTTACTGCTTCGACTCATATTCCCCAAAAAGTGGATCCCGCTCTAATAGCTCCGAATAAATTAAATACGTGCATTAAGATACGAAGACTTCTTATTGCAAAACAACGAAAGATGCATTAGCACTGCTTCCTAAGAGCATCGTGTCAACCGATTCACCATAATGACCTTTCCTGAACTCATAATAGCCTATGAATAAGCAATCATCGAGATTGAGGAAGCCATTTTAGTTTAGTAATGATTCAAATGGATCACTAACAATAAAAAGTTGTTCAAATAGGAATTTGAAGTTGAAGGTTCATTATTTTCGATTTGAGTTTAGAGTCTTAGCTTTTTTTATTTAACCTGGGGCTTTCCTATATTTTATGATTTCCTCGAATTGAACTCTTATAAATAAACCGTTCTATACTCAATTGAAGAATATAGTTCAAAAAGTTTTTATTTTCATTGTTTAATCAACTATTTTCTATTTATTTTATTTTAAAAATCTAAAACAAAAAATGGATTTTGAAGACAAAATAGAAAGAAAACCTATTTTGCATCACTCAAAATTGACAATTCGTCATACAAAATTTTATTAAGCAATTTTTTCTATTGGGTTAAGGCAAGATATACATGGGGTCTATATAATAATTCAGAGAAAATAAAAAGATTTTAAAATATAATCAATTAGTCTAATTATATATCAACGTTCCAATAAAAATACTTGTATGCATCAAAAACTTCAGGTTCCTCGGGGTAAATGCATTAAAAAGGATAAATTTTAGCAGATGGTTTATGATAGAACTCAATTTTTCAAATTCGGCGGTTCGATTTATAATTTATCATTCATGGACGTTGATAAGATCCATCCATTTAGCAGCACCTTAGGATGACATAGCCATAAAAGTGAAGGACGAGGTTCAAACGCAATAGGAAATACTACAACATTTAGTGCAACTCATGGAAAGGATGTGTGGGAGTATGCAAAAACCAATCTAGAGCATAGCAAGTTGATCAACGACGCTCTAGCTTGCCATGTACGAATGACAATGCGTGCCATAATCGATAATTATACGGAGATATTCAAAGGGATAGAGTCGTTGCCTCATTGGTAGATGTTGGGAGAGGTAATGGAACAACTCTTGGTATGTTGGTGAAGGAATTTCCTTGGATTAGTGGGATCAACTTTGATCTTCATCATGTTGTGTTTGTTGCTCCTCAATGTCATGGTGTTCTACATGTAAAGAATGGATCTCCGGCCTAACTCAATCCCAAAAGCTAGCTTGTAGGGTGAGGATTGTCCAACTTCTAGTTCATGTTCCCATTCCATATCCAATGTGGGACTCTTAACACTCCCCGTACGCTCAGACCTTGTTAACTGGAGTGTGGATAATATAATTTGGGGGCCCAACATTGGTGAACAAAAAATTGGAATGAGTCTGACTCTGATACCATGTAAAGAATGGATCTTGGGTCTAACTTAGCCCCAACAGCTAGCTTGTAGGATGAGGATTGTTAAGTCCATATAAGGAGTTTATGTTCCCATTCCATATCCGATGTGGGACTCTTAACATATTCTTTCCCAAAACTCATGCTGCTTTCCTCATTGTAAGTAGTGTAAATTAATTGAATTGTACTTATATATTCACCAAAGCTGTCTATTAAGAGAATGTTGGTAAGTTTATAATCTGGTAAATTGGCATATTTATGCGTTTGGTAAATACTCAAATAATTTATAAGTCAGAGAGTTTATAAGTCAAAATCAGTTAAAAGTCATAAATTGATCATCCTTAACTTATGACTTTTTCATAAATAACTCATTTTTTGTCAAACTAAGGCATACATGCCTTTTTAATCACTATAATACTATTTTAAATTTTTTAAAAGAAATTATTGTACCCCAAAAGATCTTGTGTGCACAATCTCATAAAATGAAAATCAATGTAACTTTTAGAAGGAATAGAGACAAGGGCGAGCATAGTGTGGTGATTAGAAATTTTTCCTATGTGCTAAAATCTCCAATACAGCCGTATATGGTAAAATGCAGTTATTTTATGGAAATACTATCAAATTTTTTACAAACTTGTTTCTATTTTCGGTACAATGAAAAAACAATATAAGATGTTTTTGGTATGTTTTTCACCTGGTGTCTGATATCCGTTTTGGGGCTGACTAATTCGGATTCGCGCTGAAAAATTATATTTTGGACGATAAAGCACTCCTTATCAAAGACGAGTTCACACTATGGACTCGGACTCAAGACCTTTAGTTAAGGAGGATGGAGTATTTACCACCTCACCATAACCTTTAGTGATAAACAAAAATAAAAAATGAATGCATCTAACTTTTATATGCCTATTTAATTGATGTACGTTATTTATTTCTATTTGATTATTGGGTTTTATTTTATTTTTTTCTTGTGAATATCAGTCGGTCTTACATGATTGGAGTGATGAGGAATGCATTCAAATCTTGAAAAACTGCATAAAAGTTCTTCCAAAAGACACAGGAAAAGTGATAATTGTGGAGGCAGTTCTTGAGGGGGGAAAAGGCAGTGAAAAAAGCCTCAAGGATGTTGGTTTCATGCTAGATATGATAATGATGGCTCACACAACTAATGGAAAAGAGAGAGCTACCAAAGAATGGGCTCATATTCTGACTGAAGCTGGTTTCAGTAGGCACTCTATTGTGGACATTCCTGCCATTGAATATGTTATTATAGCTTATCCATGAGTTGGATCTTCTCTTATAATCTGTTATGTTGTTATTTTGTATTCTGAAAAATGTTGTGTCAATCTTGTTGCTTGTTTAGGATAACTATTTGAAACAACTTTTTTTTTGTTACTTGCTGATTTAGAATCGCATTACTTATGGTTCATTAAATAAGCGCTTTCTATTAAGATTTTTTTTATTTTCAAGACTTAAAATTGACATCTATAATTAGTGATGGAGACGACAGAAATAATGTTATATATCACGATCAAAACACTTGAACAAGCATGTCAAAAAAACCATACAAGATTCTTATGACTATGAGTCATCTACCAAATGTAATAAAGAATACAATACAACAGATAACATTGACCATACATTTTGTTCTTTCATGATGAAGAGTTTTGAATGTTTTGCAAAATTTACTCATACTTTATGACATCATTTCAAACTTAGTGTTTCGTCTTTAACATTGATTATCAATAAGATCACACAAATTACATGCTATTGATTAAAACATGCTAGTATTATATAAGTGCACTCGTGTTATATTAATAGGCTCAAATGAACTTATCTTATGACATTACGTACCCATAATTATAGAGTAACTTTAAGTTAATTAGCTTAAATTATACACACCACCAATTTAGCATATATTGCACCTAGCAATATAATTTTGCTAGTAGCAAAAGATCACTTGCCATATTTTATGAGTTATCATCTTATGATCGCTATAGAAAATTATCAATAATAATTAGTTTAAAGTGATTCAATTGATTTTGTATCAATATATACAACAACATATTCCACTAGTGGAGTCTGAGGAAACTAAAGTGTACGTAAATCTTATCCCTACTTATGACAAGTAGAAATATTATTTTCAATAGACTATCGGCTCAAGTAAAGCAGAAATAACACCGGGATAGCAAGAAAATTTAAAAAGATATATTATTAATATATAAAAAGTTAAATACTAATGATAATTTCTATTGGTCGAATAACGAAAAATGACAAGGCCCTAACAAATTTAATAACCACTACAATGGGTGATTTAACTCATAAAGATCCAAATTATTAAAATTACTATAATAAATTAGAAAACTTCATTAATTATGAAATTATCTTTTTCTAATATTCGAATATAGTACATAGAAAAGGTGATAAATACTTTTCTTGCTATGTCAGCAATTTATATTAAATAAAATATTTCAATTGAGATTGAAACATCTTACAAGCACAATTTCATCAATCGCCTCACTTTCTCCGACGAACTTATCAAGAACATCTTTATCTGGTAAATATGTTATTTTTAAGTTTTCTTTTTCTGTGTCTTTCGGGTCCCCCCAGATTGTAAATTCTATGTGTTTTTAACTTGAGATTTCTACAACTTGTGATGGTCAAGTGGAGAATAATTGTTTGTTAGAAATTAGGGTTCAATGGATTTTGTTGGAAATTTAGCACTGGAAAACCTGCATGTTAAGATCTTATTAGCTAAACTACTGTGAAAAGGGGTTGGGAGAAATAGAGATGCAAGAAGTTAATCTGTCAAGACTTCGCTTTTGGGGAAATATCATTAATTAACTAGTTTGATAACAATTTACAAAGGAAAGAAAAACTAGCGTGATTACAAAATAATTAATGGCAACTTCCGTAGGAGGAAATGGGTATGCATATTTGTCAGTGTCACTATTTTTTGAGCCTCTTGTGTGAAAATATCTTACATGGTATGCATAAAATGTAGACTCCGCTGAGATAATCCTGTTGTTGACCTTAAATATCAAATGTACTTGGTTCTTTTTCCAAACTCGTGAAGTCGGGAAAATTTTCAATTTATCTGAAAAGCTAAGCTATTGTGTGTGTCCCCTAAAAATGGGGAGATGCGGCTCTTCTTCCTTTGGAGATCTTTCTACTCTTTCACCGATTTACCCCATTACCCTTTTCCTCTTTTGTTCACTTAGATTCAATTCTAGTACTCCCTCCTTCCCTATTTATATGAGTGTTGACCTATTTTTGGAGTCAAACCGCTCTTTATTTGACTACGATTTTCTCCAACTCTTTTCATATATTGTGAATTATTAATTATGCGGACTTATAGTACTTTTTATGTAATTTTCAAATATGTAAGTTTTATTATAAAATACTCGGAGAATCTATGTTTGAAATTGAGTCAAAGTAAGAGTTATTTAACTCTCCAAATTGGTCAAACACTCATATAAATTGGAATGGAGGGAGTAGCTAACTATTTATAAAGATCAAATACATTGCCTTTTGCTTGTGCTGAAATTTGTTAAATTGTAAATATTCCTTTCAGAAAATTTTCCTTTTTTTTGTTTTTATAAACTTGTTTGCAAATTTGATATCCTAACTAAAAGAAAAAGTAAGTTTGCAAAATTTAGAGAAGAATTGGACTATTTTTGGTTCTTTTGAAACTTGATACGAGCTTCTCATAAATGGAGGTTACAGTATTTATAACTTTTCTTTGTAGGTTTTATGTATGTTCCAAGTAACTTTGTCCGACAAATGAAAAAGCAGAAGAGAAACACAACAAATGTTGCTTTGTTTGTGCTGAGAAAGAGTATCTGACATCCTCTTTCCATTGCCAAAAACAAATTGATTGGAGCAATCGACATTTCCAGTTTCGTGCCCTTATCCACACCTTACATCTCATCTACACATCAACTCAATTTGTTGCCGCCTCGGAGTCCGGTCTGGCAAAGAGGAAAAAATGGCTACGTCTTCAGATTCTGGTGCACACCAGCAGATGAGCCTGGACCTTCTTCCCTCAGCACTGTTGGCTACTGTGATGACGAAACTGGACATAACTTCCATCCGTTCCCTGGCATGCACTTGCAAGGCCTTTCATTCATGTGCCTCACACATGCTTTGCTTCATTCCCAATTTCCATCTCGCCGTAAGTCTATTTCTAATGTTCTTCTACATGACTTAGCATCAATTATCGTTCTCTAAGTTAGTCTGTTCTTATCAGGATATTGCTCCGTCTGCTGAATTTCTAAGGCCGTTGTTACCTTCTAATCCTTACCTTCGGAGCTTGAAGGTAGATTGCATGCGACTTGATGATTCATCCCTTGATTATCTACTTCAGCCGACTTTACAAGAGCTTTGCCTCCATAACTGCGCTGATTTCAGTGGAAGGCTTTTGTCTCAGGTCGGCCAGTACTGTAAAGACCTCAGGTTATCTCTCTCAAAGCTTTGCTTGTTTTTTCTCTTTCTAAATCCATGTATGGGTTTTTTCTTAGTTTCTCTTTATCGTGGAATGAAATAGAGTCTAGTTTGAGCTTGTATAATCATAAGAAAAAGAAAAGCGAAAAAAGAAGAAAAACAAAAAACTCATTTGATGTTTTGTTCAGTTGGGCATCAGCTTGTTTGTTATCTTTAATTTTGCTCTTCAGGTTTCTTTATTTGAGCTCTTTGGCGGAGAAGAGACGCAGATCAATTGACGTATCTGATCTAGAGGTCTTATTTGGCGGATGCACTCAGCTGGAAGTAAGGCTTCTTGAAAGTATAGCATAATAAAGATATAAGTTAGTTGGTGTTACCTTTATCAAAATAAAATAAAGATATAAGTTAGTTGGTGTTACCTTTATCAAAATAAAATAAAGATATAAGTTAGTAGGATAATGAATAGGCTAAGCTATTACTTCACTATATAAATAATAGACTAATCAGCATTCTTTGTAAGTTAAAAAACATTAGCTAAGATATTGTTTGAACAACGTATCAAACAAATGACAAAAAATTGAACTCAAGCATAGCATTTAAAGTGGTACTACTGTAACTTTAACTTAGATGGGGGGTATCAATGTTGTAACCGTCCCAGGGTAAATATTCTCTTTTGCTAGAATTCTTCCCTTTTTATGGTTTCTATCATAGCCTTTATGCCAGGGTGGATTCTGGATGAGTTTCTCTGTTTTGGTTCTCTCACTTCACGATGGTTTGGGCTAAGAGTAACCAATGCTGATACCTAGTCCAATTTCATAATAGTAATTGGCTAGATAAAAATAGGTTAAGGGGTGGACAGTTATTCCAGCATTTCACCATTAGAATTTTGAGTTTTCTTTTGCTTTTTCTTCTTTCTTTCTTCAGGTTTTAAGAAAGACAGAAGCATTTTGAACTTTATGCCTAACTTTCCTTGAGAGAGTGGGAATGAACCATAATTCTTTTAATAAATTAAATAGATGGGTCCAGTGATTTTTACAAATGAACTTATTGGCTTATTGCAAATGACAATATGTCCGCTTGTAATTTAGAGAAAGTAGCATATCAAATTAAACAAATAAATTTATCATGTGACAATGCCAGTCATCTATACCTTCTGTTTATGAATACATGTATACTACTCTCTTCATTTATATGACAATGTTTAATTGGGCATGGAATTTGAAAAAGAAAGGAAGTCTGAACTCTGAAGAAAATGAATCGAGTCTAACTCAAACCAAAAGAGAGCTCATGACATGAGGATTGTGCAATACCAGGTAAGGAGACAAACAACCAATTCTTCCATCATTATAGGACAGTGGACACTTAAACTCCCCCGCAGGTCCAGACCTTCCTTCTTCTAAATATCCAAGTGAAGAGAGTCTCGTCCCCTGTGACATCATCCATTATAGCTCGAACCATCTCAAAATCTCACGCTGTAAACTAGTTCTATGTGTCAACGTAGGAGAAGGTGGTTCACATCTTTGCATGAACATTTGCACATGAAGCACCATATAATAGAAATGTCAAATTTTAGTTCTTAAATATTGAATGTCTGGCAGTCTCTTGTCCCTATTTCCAAGTTGGTGGAATTAGATCAAGAACTACGGACCATATTTTACCCTATCTTTATCAACTTACGTCTTTGCACGTTCGCTTCATCTTCCTCTTCTCTCACAGTACGTGCACAACCTTCCACTTGTGATTCCGTGTCAAATAGTGGAGGTGGATGAAAGGTTGGCATATGAAGAAATTCCTATAGCCATACTTGTTGGACAAGTTTTGTAGCATGTTACATCTTTTAACATAGTTTGATATTATTCTCAACAATGTTCAATACCTTATTTAACATCCAAACATGCCAAAAGTTGGGTTTTTGTATGCTATGTTGTCATCAAAAGATTGGTCAAAAAAGATGATGGAGCTGCACCAGGGATTAGCTCTTAGCCCATTTCTATTTGCCTTGGTGATGGATGGACTGACGCGATAAATTCAAAGGGAGGTGCCATGGTGTATGTTATTCGCAGACGACGTAGTCCTGATTGATGAGACCCGCAACGAAGTGAACGCTAAGCTGGAGGTTTGGAGACAAACTCGGGAGTCTAAAGGGTTTAGGCTGAGTAGGATCAAGACAAAATACTTGGAGTGCAAGTTCAGTGACAGGAGCGACCATGAGACAGGCGTGGAGGTGAGGCTTGGTACCCAGGTCATTTCAAAGAAAGGGAGTTTCAAGTACATTGGGTCTATTATCCAAGGGAATGGAGAGATCGATGACGATGTCACACATCGTATTGGGTCAGGGTGGATGAAATGGAGGTTCGCATCTGGAGTATTGTGCGATAAAAAGGTGCCACCAAAACTTAAAGGCAAGTTCTATAGGGTGGTGGTTAAACCGACCATGTTGTATGGGGTGGAATGTTGGCCGGTTAAGATTTCGCACACTCAAAAGATGAAAAGTTGCGGAGATGAGTATGCTAAGATGGATGTGTGGGCATACAAGGAGGGATAGAATTAGAAATGATGATATCAAGGACAGAGTGGGAGTGGCCTCGGTGGAGGATAAGATGCGAGAAGCTAGATTGAGATGGTTTGGACACGTGCAGAGGAGAGACATAAATGCCCAATGCGAAGGTGTGAAAGGTTGGCTCTGGACGGGTACATGAGGGGTAGAGGTAGGCCGAAGAAGTATTGGGAGGGGTGATTAGACGGGATATGGCGCAGGTGCAACTCACTGAGGACATGACCTTAGATAGGAGGTTATGGAGGACATGTATTAGGGTCGAAGGATAGTAGGTAGTCCAGCGTAGTCCTACCTACGCTTACAAACTGGTAGTTGTAGTATTATTATTTTAGGCTCGCTTAGTCTATCATATTGCCTTATAGTCTCTTGTCGTTTGATTTAGGCTGCTATGTGTATTTTGTTTGTGTTATTTACTTGCATTAGCTATTGCTTCTTTCTTTTTCAGAATGTGTTGTCATGACTTACGCACTTTGTGTGTCTTACTTTGCTTGGGCTTGCACTTTGTCTTGAGCCGAGGGTCTCTCGGAAACAGCCGCTCTACCTACAAAGGTAGAGGTAAGGTCTGTGTACACTCTACCCTCCCAGACCCCACATTGTGGGATTTCACTGGGTATGTTGTTGTAGTTATTCTTTTGTTCCACTCTTCTTCTCTCATCACCCACTGTTCTACTGTATTTAGGGAAATCATAACTACATTTTTTACACCCAAAGATGTGGCCTAGCGTCAATGAAGTTTGTTTAGAATCTTGAGGTTTCAGGTTCAAATCCCAGTGGAGGCAAAAACCTAGGTGATTTCTTCCAATCTGGTGAGGCACGCCAAGCTGGCTGGAACACCAGCTTTGGTCTTCTAAGGCACCACAAATTAAGCGCACTTACTTTGTTTTAGTTTTTGGCATTTTAACTTTCTCACTTGTCAAAACCATGAGAGAGACAGAAACTGGCAAGTTTACATAGTGTTAGGTTGACGAGTATTATGGATTTTTAGTTTTCTATTCCTCCATAAACAGACAAAATGGTAAAACTTATTGGCAGCTTTGTGATTGATAATTTTGCTAATTTTTTAGATAACATAGGCTTAAAGTGATTCATATTGGAAATAACACCTAGGTTCTTTTCTTAGATTTCCGCTGATTTTGAGAAACTCGGGCTTACGTTTTGGTATAATGACGTATCTTCATGAATCTGCTTAACCTCAATTTCATTCGAAGCTGCAGAGCAACACCATATCCATTTCGTCGTCAATCCTTTATCAATGATCCCGTCCCTCTCCCTTTGGAACTCCAACCTACCATCACCGTCGAAATCTCTATGTTTGTACTTCACTTAAGCTTGTGATCTCCCCTTCTGTTGACTCATAAGTGGGCAAGTAGCTAAGCTGCTTGTGATCTGCTACGCTCCTTTCTTCCATCACTACTGTTTTGTTTCGGATCCATTTCCCTGTTAACTAATCAAAATTTGTGTTCTGTTTTTGGTTTATATGGCGTCATCATATGCAGTTTTGGCCATTGGCTTATTCGTAGAGATTCGAGTGGGAGTGATGAATACATTCTTTCTGTTTCTGAATAATTTTCTGCAAATTTACAAGTTCAAATGATAAATGAAAAACTGAAACTCGAAAGTACTCGTGGAGAAAGCAAATGGCAAAAGTTCCCTGAACAGACCTTTGTTTTCGTTAGTGGTCTTTGTTTACCACCCACCTCTTCTAGCAAGTAGGATGGAAGACTTAGGAGGTCTGGGTTTTTATTGCAGTTCCTTTTATGCTTTTTGTGCTAATCATGTTCTTTTGCTTTGTAGACACTGATCCTGATGTTTGATGTCTCAATGTTTTTGCGGCACAATTTTGCTCGTGTTTGGGCTATAGCCCCTGCAACTCTGTCATCTCTTGAAATGGGTTACATTTCTTCGGTAATGGTAACAGAATTGCTTAGCCCGCCTGTGGTAGCTTATCAGTCAATGGAGCATATTCAGCCATCCATATTACTAGGACTACAGAAGTTATGTCTTTCAGTGGATTATATTACTGACACCATGGTCAGCACAATAACTAATAATCTCAACTGTTTGACACATTTGGACCTTCGAGACTCGCCAATTATGGAACCAAGATTGGCATTTGATCTTACCAATGCAGGTATTCAACAAATTAATCTGCACGGGAGATTGAAACATCTGTCATTGGTGAGAAGTCAAGAGATTTTTCCAGCTTACTTCAAGCGAGTTAATGATCTCGGTATTCTTCTTATGGCTGATAGATGCTCAGACATGGAAAGTATTTGTCTTGGTGGTTTTTGTCAGGTTACAGACACAGGTTTTAGAACCATTTTGCATTCATGTGCTAAAGTTTACAAGCTGAGGATCTATCATGGGCCCCACTTGACTGATCTTGTATTTCATGACATTGCTGCAACTTCACTTACCTTGACACATGTAAGTTTAAGATGGTGTAATCTTTTGACGAACCATGGTGTTGCACGATTGGTTTCCAATGGAAATCTTAGTGTGCTTGACTTGAGGGACTGTAGGAATGTTGGGGATGAAGCCCTTCGAAGGATTAGCAATCTTTCAAAACTGAAGGCTTTACTTATTGATGGTTCTGATGTTAGTGATATGGGATTGTCCCAGTTGTCAAAAGGGGCAATGAGTGCGCTTGTAGCGTTGTCTATACGAGGGTGCAAGAGACTAACAGACAATTGCATTTCCTTTCTCTTTGATGAATCTTCTAATTGTGAATTGAGAGAACTGGACTTGTCAAACATTCCAAACCTATCTGATGCGGGTGTACTTTTGCTTGCAAAAAGACGTATTCCCCTACTTGAGCTTAGAATGCGTCAATGTCCGCTGATAAGTGATACTTCAATTATGGTGTTAGCATCAATGAAGGTTGATGAAGAAGGATGGTATGGAAGCAGTTTACGGCTGTTGGATCTCTATAATTGTGGGGGTATAACTCAGCTTTCATTCCAATGGTTAAAGAAACCTTATTTCCCGAGATTGAGATGGTTAGGGGTATCTAGTAGTGTCAGCAGGGATGTGCTGGACACTTTATCCCGGAATAGACCATTTCTGCATGTAGCTTTTCGTGGGGAGGAGCTGGGGACGACTGGCCAATGGGATAATTCAGATGATCTCTATATGCATGACTATGATGAAGTTGATGAGTTGGAGCAATGGATTGAAGGAGAAAATGAGGGTGATGATGAAGACATTCAAGAAGCAGAAAACAACGCATATCCCATGCTGTAGGATGCCAGTTATTTTATATAAATGTATGATAAAATCAACATCTCTGGTTTTATATATGTTGTTACAATTTTACATCCGTACCTAGCTCTACTGTTGTAATTGTATGACAAATCTTGATTCCGAATGTTGTATAGATTGTCATAACATAACGTTATGTATCTGGCTTGGCCTACCCTTGTAACAATCAGTTTATCAGTTTGAATTGTTGATTCAATTGTTCAAATTAAAGCTTTGATGTGGGAATAAGCTGACTCTTTGCATATATTTGGTGAGCATCATCTAGTGCACTGCTGCAAAGTGAGAATGTAAACTGTCCACGAGTAGTACCTAAGTGGGAAAATCTATCTTGTTTCCTTTCACATTTTGGCCATATCTGTTTCTTTTTATCCATTTAGCTGATAGAATTAGTATTTGTTGCTGGCTTTTATTCATGTCCAGACAAAGTGGATTTTAGCACAAACACCCAAAAGGACTGGAATTTTGATGTATAGATGACAATGTGGCTGGCAGGATATCCAGTTATGGCACTGGAGAACTTGTCAGCATATTTCCTATGGATAAGCCCAACAACAAAACGTGAAGACTTTGCTCCTATCAAAACAGTTGGTATTTGAGTGACGAGGTTTTTGCGGAAAAAAAAACGTCTATTCATTAATAACAAGATAGGAATAATAAATTTGGATTCCATATGACCTATAGGTAACGGGTACTCGTGTCATGACAGAACGCTACGTTACACCCCTTTGAGTTGCGATCATGAATGTGAAATTATTGGTGCATCGAATTTTTTTCCGGTAAAATACAATAAATTCCACCTAAGGAACTCTCTTTTAATTTAAACTTGCACGGCTAAACTTCTAATTAGGGAGACTCAGATTTGAGTCTTTTTCTTACTAAGTTGAGACTCAAATTTTAATCAGTTACTATCAGAAAACAAGTTTGTTGACATCTCAAGATTTTACCAACCCGATTTATCTATTTAATGCCTTAATTGGTGATTGATGTAGAGCTTCTGTCATTACATATAATCTTAAATAAAGAGAAGTCAAATATCACATATAATGTATTTTGTCTTTAAGCAACAATTAATTCCAATTCCATTTAATTTCCTATATTATCCATTTATCCTACTAAAGAAATAGCTTTAAAGAAACATCTACATCTCCAGGTTCGGAAAAAAAAAGGAACAAATATTGGATGATAGGTGATTGAGTTCGTTTATATATATATATATTTTTTTTTGATAATTCAGGTTTTCAGGCTTGCGCCTGACTACTTCACTGGTATTACCCAGACGTCCTGGAGGTAATAGCACCGGTCCTTCAACACTATTACCAGGTAAATCGCGGGATGTGCTCCGGTTGCCAGTTTTCTGGGAGCGTACAACTGATCAATGAGACAAGGTCAAATTCCCCAACATGCAGAGTTTCTTCGTGCTTGCGGGGAATCGAACCCACGCTGTCCATGCCAGAGCGCCTTATAGCGCCCAGGCTTTGCCACTGGACTATGCCCGGAGGACAAGTTCGTTTATATTTTGATTGTTCGAGAAATTTGTGATACGAATATTGTAAAATGAATATAAATAAACAAAATAATAAACTGTTGACGTCCATCTTTAGCATCGATATTTTACTTTGATGGGAAAAAATATATATATGCATCAAACTGAGAGTTAGCTATGTATTGTTGTTAGCGGTGGTTTTTTTTTCTTTTTGCAATATAAGGGGAGTATTAATTAACATACGTGACTGATTAATATAGTAAAAAAAGACATTTATTAGCAGGACTATATTCTCTTTCTTGACTAAAAGTAGTAGTAGTAGTATTGTTAATTGTTGATTAAGTTTATAATGTGAATAATATGTAAATCAAATGGTACTTATAAAAATAGTGTCTAAATTCAATGTACTTTAGAAACTCATCTAGATTCAATGAACGTACACAAGGCCACCTTCCTTCTTAATTAATTGTATACGCTGCGCCGTGCCAATAAATACATATCGTTGGCCTTTAATTTTTCCATTTATCTCTTCATTTGTTTGGATTTATTAACCCTTTTATCAAATAAAAAAGGAAGACTTCATAATTTGGTTTCACAAATTCAAGGGAGAATAACTATCCTAACAATTATTGAAGGCACGACCTAACACTTATTTGTTTCAACCTACCTATAATGTTGTCAAATTTGTCAAAAGACATTTCCTTTCTTCCTTTAATATTGCTATTATCTTTCCATATGTGTAACATGAATAAATAAAAAGGAACGTGCTAGGTGCAAACATGTGTTGTGTGTTTTTCTTAATTTAATTAAATAATATCTTGTTCTTTACTTTTTAAATTTATTTATTCAAAATTGGAAGAGATTAGATCAAATTTTCCAAGGTGGAACCAAGATCCAATTAACAAAATCTAATTGTGTGAATTTAGTGAGTCTCAACTCATGACTTTTGTTTCTTTTATTGATATCCATGCAAAAATCAATCAAATCAACTGAATTAATTGGGACCATGAGAGCAAGAGACATGTGACCCCTGCAATAAATTAGTAAAAAAATTCATTTGCCCCCCTTTCACTTAATTATAAGCTTTTCAAGATTGTCAATAGAATATGAAACTAACATTTAATTTATTGATTGTGAGTTTCATTTTCTTTTGGGACCTCCTTCCTCCCATGATCCTCTCATTGTTTTAAGTAAGCAATTATGAAAACTTGATTGGAATAAAAAATATTTAATCTTGTGAAATCGTTCTATAGACTCGTCTTTCCGAGTCTTCCGGAATCAAATTTTTTTTTATCCAGTAGCATTCTTAATTAGTGTACCGTTTGTAGATTACAATGTTCGCAGGAGAAATAAGTAACTGCTAAGTATTACAACAAACTGAAATTTTAATAAACTAGAACAAGAAATTGAGATTACAAGCACTTTGATTTGTTGGGTCGAGTGATAGCACTATGTCTTTAAGACAAGATTGCCCCGTATTTATCCTTTTACGTTCTGGACAATAGTCTCCCACTATAAAATAGCAACTCAACAAATGAGCAAAGGAAACTCAAGTGTTACTTTGAAGAACTTAGTGTAATGAAATGATGTTGGAAAGTAGTAGGAATATTTCTGTTTTTCGTTTGTATGTAGTCTCAACAATTGAGCCAAAGGCTTCAATATATAGTGCATGGAGGGGACTTGTGAACTGCTCAACTAATTATTGTTAATGGTCATGTAATGACAATTAGTGAGGAGTAATTCAGCCAAGTAAATGACTGAATTAAATGTGCAACGTATTAGAGCTTTAGTGAGGAGTTATTCAGCCAAGTAAATGACTGAATTGATGTGCAGATTAATGGAGGTTTAACGTTCCCAAAAACCAACGCAAACAGCACAAGTCATCTTTCCAATTTTATCTTACTTAAAACTTTAGGGACCAAACTGTAAATATGAAGCAATTTTGGTCCAAAAAGATAATATCAAAAGAAGCCCAAGACCGGACGGGCGGGCGGCGCGTGTGTGGACTTAGCCTCGAACCAAAGCACATCTAGGTCCTCCCTCCTTCAAACATATGGGTTACCCCTTGGGGTCCCAAACTCTTAGCCAATTTTGAGACTTGTAAACTAAACAAATCTTCCTTCCCCCACCAATGAGGGAGAATTGGTCTATACCACATTTTCATGTTTCAAACACCTCACTTCGTGGACCAATATCTCTTTCATTTCTCAACGAAATTTGAAGATCCTTGGCCCTACGGTCATCTACTCACTTAGTAGATTATGCACGTGTGAAGAATCAAAGTCTCCAACATGCGGAACCCTAGTGTTTAAGTCATTAAATATGAGTGGACGCAACTCCCACCAAAGGCAAATTTCCAACACCATTCAACTAAGCCAGATTTTTACGAGTGACACGGTTAGGCTATATGCTTAGCCTAGTATTCTTGGAGCATACATTTCTTCCCCCCGGACATTATAGTGAAATAACGTGGTGAGATAAATAGACGTCCAATCCTACAACAACCAGTTGCTCGATGTATGACAACTCTTAAAGAAACGTGATACAAGCATGTGGAGAATCGGTACTATTACTGATATATATATATGATCAAAGGATAATGTGGTCCTTGCTTGTTACCCTTTGTTTTATTACAGCTCAAGAACACACATTGAAAATGCGTGTCCTTATATATGATAGCGGTATGTCGTTTGGTGTGAAAATAATTTTAAAAATATATTTTATGTTTTATTTTCAGATCTTTTATATATAAAAATGAATATCTCTCATTAAAAGGGACACAAAATTAAAACCACATTTGTAACTGACTATAAAATCAAGGACTCGTTTGGTTATGGTATTGGAATAATTAATTCATACGTAAAATCTCACACTAAATAATAGTATATTTGTTGATTGGTGGCATAAGAAACATTATCGTTGCATAAGTATTTAATATTTGGTTGGTGGTATTAAGCAATACACGTCTATTAAGTTATATATGAATTTATATAGTATTATTTTATGCAAAAGCAAATGAGTAATAAAAATATGTATATTAACAATGCATAAATTAAACTATATTTAAACAAATAAATGCACTAAAAATAGTATTTCATAGATAATAATATTTTTCTTATTATTAATTATCGCATAAAAATTTCAGTCATTACTGATCACACTATTATAGATAATATGTGAATGATCAAACGACCATTTTTCATGTTCTTTTGTGACGCATAATCTTTCCATAGCAATAATACACGAGTTACACTACTAGATTCACAATCAAAAGTTTATATTAACTTCTACCATGAAATCATAAGAAGTGACACAACAACATATCAAATGTAATTTTATAAATAGAGTCTGAACATAATAAAATATATGCATACTATCTTTATGAGTAGAGAGATTGTTCCATATACGGACTCTCTCAACTCAAATTTATTAGTACACACTAAAACTAATATAAGACCTATAAACTTGGAAAGTTCAAAATAGTGTAATTTGATTTTAAGGCTATGGAGTTTAATTGCATTATTAAAGAATGCGGGGTTCAAAAAATGTAGGGTCGTATTATCACGAGCAGCCAGCTAATTGAAGGCACATTGGAAAAACATCAACTCAACTTTTCTAGTTATTGTTGGTCATAATTAGACCTCAATCTCTCTGACTCTATTCCACGTTAGCATATGGAAAATATATTAATTTGACCGGATAAGGTTCGTATCTATACTTTATTGTATAGCATGGTAATATAACTTGGGCAACGCCGCATATTCCACCGGCTACATGTCTCCGCTTAAGCTTTGTGTAAATGACCTTTGAAGACTCCCAAAGGTCATGTATAGCCACGTGTACTTCCTCATCCATTCACGTGCTTCCCTCCTAACAAGCCGCTCGATTTGATCGTGCTTCGTGCGGTACCTTTTTTAATTTAAAAATGATCTTTTATAAATTATGATGAGATAAGTAAGATAATTTATTTTATTTAAACTCAAACTTTTTTTCCTTATTAACAAATCATATAATTATTAGATGCAACGTCATTGAAGACGATTAGAAAGAAAGGTATAAAGTTGTGCCAAGTCCAGAAGAAAAATATAATTTTATAAAAAAGAGACAAAATAGCTGAAAGCGGTAACCCCATTATATTTCTGAAATCTAAGTAGTGTGCTCTTTAATTACACATAAATAAATGATGTTAAGCTTAGTATTAACTCTCAATTATATGTAATTAAAATTAGAACATTTGAGCACCTAAATAACTATGCTACCGCACAGAATTCTATATGATACTATTGTAAAAAATGATTTTCTTTTTAGCTGAACTTCTAAACTTGCAAATATAAATAATGCATGGAACACATTTAAAATATGAGAAAGTCGATCTTCTTTCTTCATTTTTATCAAATTGCTATGTAGAATTCGGTTTCACATACTTTGTAGTTGTTTGTTATGCAATTCTGTGTTCACCTTTTTCTCATATAGAATTAAATATGAACGAACTGCAACAAGACAGAGAATTAGAAAATATGTAACGTTTAATTTATATTAGAATTTTTCATTTGGTTAATTAATCGATAATTAGGGTTTATTCCTTTTGTTTATGCGCATCTAGAGTTTGAGCAATCAGGTCCACTTTATTGGCATGGGATACTGGATTATTCTACTCATAAACTTCTCATAATAATATGATTAATTAAGCATAAAGACTACACATATCATCCCAGCCTCTTTGCTCCTTTATATTTTTATAGAAATTGCAAGTTGAAACAAATCTCATAGCATCGAGTCGTTGTTTTCTTTTTCATTTTGTCAAATAACTTTGCACTTTATTTTCCTTAAAATATTAAAGAAGTTTAAAAGTGTAGATAAAAGACCCTTTTTCTCGTTGATGGAGGATCTTACACTTTTAGCAAAATTACAATGGAGTATCTGAAATAGGATGTTTTGGTCAAATTTGATCGACAAAAATGATAATGATGATGTGTGTTTGCAATAAATAAGAAAAAACAGAAAAATAAAATAGCAAGAGTTGCATAAAAAGTAACCTTGGAGCTAGGTGCATGCATGGATATCAAAGGTAATTCCTCATTCAGGAAAAAATATCCCTAATATTAACTCCATAAAACACCTAATTAATGGAGTACCACTCTCCTTACGCCAAAGTCAACAATTAAATATTACAATTTTCCGGCACTTTTTTTTAAAGTCAAAGTTTCCCAGAGAATTAATCTCGTCATTAGAAAGAGGGTTTAGTACGCCTCAATCTTCAATTTAATTAAATCTAAAGGCTTAATATAATTAACAAATGCACTTCAACTTTAGTTCTAGCGTTAATAGAACGATAATTACTATGCTTCAAATTCAGTCTCAAGCTTTAGCTGCAGTTAACTACATAGAATTTGTACGTGATGAAACTTTTTATTAAGGCATTTGTTAAGTTATAATTAATCTTGGTCTATTTTGCAAAAATAAGAGTTTTTATTCATACATTTGCATGAGTAATATTCATGTGTTGATGACTCGATATGAAACAATAAACATTTTTTGATTGTATTATGTTGTCACATAGACCAATAATTTGCAAAAAGTATTAAGGATCTCTCGCTTTCTCATATCTGCATTTCATATATTTCCTATGAACTTAGACCAATAAGGCATGCTCGTTTTCGACCCCAAAGTTCACAAGCAAAAGGAAGCCCTAACATTGACCTTTATAAAGTCTCTTATTATAAAAGGTCAAAAGAATCATTTAATAGGTAACATTTTCCTGATAAGTATATAGTGGTAAAGTTTATAATGCGCCCACTCATTTACTTATTGTAACTAAGAAGTAATATGAATTTAGAACATATATAGTTTAGATAGTTTCAAATTTAAATTAACAATTATTGTATTATTATTCTTTAAATCAAAATCCATGTATTAGTATTAATTCGACAATAACAATCTCTGCATTATATCCATGGTATAACAATCTATGTATTACATGAAGTGATTTGAATATATTATCGAAATGATTAACTCCCTCTAAAAAGTTTTTTTTGTATAAAAATCATATTATTTGATGGATTAGAATAAATTTTTAAAGGGTGTTGTACTTCTTTCAATCAATAGCGTTATTTCAGAATATTCATAACAGCCTTTCTAATATAATATCATTTATTCTTTCATTTATAAACAAGTTATATGTATATTACTATCCAAACAACCGATTATTATAGTGTAATTTTTTTAAAAAGAAGCACCTACTTATGTACAATTCGTCTTAAAAGAGTATATACATTCACGTTGTTGCGGCAATTTACCTGACTTCTTACAATTCCAGTGGATCCGTCTATCGATCCCGTTTATGTGAATGCTCATTGGCTATTATTGCGGTGACACTTTGGCTTAATATCCCAGCTACTATTCCCGGAGAATATCCATAATATATGTTCTTTTAGGGGTCGATGGGTAAAATGGAATTTACACGGTATAAATTTGATCTCAAATTTTGATCCTGAATATTCTATATTATTTTATCAAATTTAAAATTATTTTATTCACCTTTCAAAGTTGAATAAATTAATCTAAAATTATAATTCCGAATAATTTAGTCCGCAAATTAAACAATCCCTGACATTTTTCTCTCCATTAATTTTACTATTATTATACTCCCTCCCTCCTAATTTGTTTAAAAGTTGATAGTTTTGGGGGTTAAATAGTTTTTTTCTTTGATTATGATTTTTTTCATATATTGTGAATTATTAATTATACAGATTTATAATGCTTTTTATGTAGTTTTTAAAATATATAAATTTTATTATAAAATATTTGACTTCTAAAATTATATCCATATTCAAACAAATTGGGACGGAGGATGGGGGAGTACTTATTAGTTATTAGTTATTACTACCACTTGTGGGTTTAATCATCACGAATTAAGCCATCGCCACCTAAATAAACTTTATTGCCATAGTTGAGATTTGATAATATGAAGCAAGATTATATAGGGAATGTAATTAACACGCAAAAAAAGTGGGAAGATCAAGCAAATCCACGTCAACTTGACTGTGCGCAGTTACATATTCATCTTTCGAAAACCAAACCCCTTCTCCGCCTCCGGGTCAAAAAAAGGGACAATTACGTACAATATATGATTCATTCATAAGGGGAAAAAACCCGATAGGACTAATAGAATGAAAAAAACCACTCCACCGCCGTTTGTTTCTTCTTCAGCAAACATGCATCTTTGATTGATACGAATAAACATTACTACTACATACATATATTCATAAAGTAGAATTCAGTTTACGTAAACTGCACCGGTACTAGGAAAATGGCGATGGAGGATAATAAGGAGAGTTGTGGAAGTAGAGTTACCAGTGGTCGTCATCAGAGAAAAAAATTAGAGGTTTACAATGAGGTTCTTCGGAGGCTTAAAGAACAATCCAACAACAACCACGAGGCTTTACAACCTGGCTTTGACGATCAACTTTGGGCTCATTTCAGTCGCCTTCCCACTCGGTATTATAACTTTACCTTTTTTTTTGTAGACAGATAATATTTTGACATATGATCTCCAATATATGTGTGTTTATTTGAATATTGAGTGTCGTTGTTATTGTCGTATATGTAAAGCAGTACGGGAAGTAAATAAATATTATAAGTGTTCGAAAGGATAAACAAGTAGCCAATATTCAGAACTGTCGCAAGCTTGTTGAGCGTTGGATCTTGATAACCTGAAATCAAGAAACACTAAATCTAGATTGTTACAACTGTGTGCTGAGTCGAGAGATGGCTCTCTGTCTTTAAGACAAGATTGCCCCGTATATATGTTTTTACGTTAACGGGCAACAATCTCCTAAGATAAAACAACACTTAATCAACACTACAAAGCAAATAGGTTGATTATGACAAAGAAAACAAATACGAAACGACTTGCTGAAAAACGGAAAAGGAAGGAAGAGTTTTCTGTTTTCGTCCCAACGTTTCTGCTCACGTTTTGGACTGACTTTCTGTTTCTCTTCTGTTTGTCTCTGTGTATATATGTTGTCTCATTTTTTTCTGTATCACACAATTGAGCCAAAAGACATCAATATATAGCATAAGGGGAGACCTCTCAACTGTCAATACATGGTTGTTTATGGCCATTGAAGGAGGGAATTAAACAGCCAAGTAATGGTTGTTTTATGGCCATTGAAGAAGGGTGTAATTCAGCCAAGTAATGGTTGTTAATGGAGGGATTAATCAGCCAAGTAATGGCTGGTTAATGCACAATAACGCCCCCAAAAATCAACTCCAACGAATCGTCATTCCCAAATTCAACATTCCAGAAACTCCAGGGATCAAACTGTAAATATTAAACAATTTGGGGTCTATCAGAAGAAGCCCACGACCCACGACCCGTGACACAAGCCCGGACCGAACGGGACGGGCGGCGCGCGTGTGGGCTTAGCCTTGAACCCAAGCACATCTAGGTCCTCCCTCCTTTAAACACATGGGTTACCCCTTGGGGTCTCAAACCCTTAGCCAATTTTGAGACTTATAAAGAGAGCAATTCTTCATTTTCCCACCGATGTGGTAGATTTGTCCCACACCATATTTCCATGCCTCAAACACCTTACTTCGTGGACCAATATCTCTTTCATTTCTCAACGAAATTTGACGATTCTTGGTCCTACGGTCATCTACTCACTTAGTAGATTATGCACGTGTGAAGAGACAAAGCCTCCACCATGCGGAACCCTAGTGTTTAATTCATTAAATATGGGTGGACGCACCTCCCCACCAAAGACAAATTTCCAACAATCCCCTCTTGAAAGAGATTTTGGTGCACACACATGGTGCCTACTTTCAGCAATCTTTTAGCGAAAAGATATTGCATCAGGAGAGGTGGCTTCTGCTTTGAACCTTCCCTAGTTGAATACCACCGGACTTACTTACTGCGCGGTGAACGCGATGTCTTGAACCGTCAGTGTTTAGTGTAAGTCAAGACAATGATACCAACACAATAACTTTCCTTATTCGTTTTCTTCTTATGGTTTTGTCCGTTGTGGCCGTGGACACACTTGGATTCTTAAGTGCGTTCATTTGAGGCAGCGTGTCCTCGCACTTAAATAGGTGATCTTCTACAAGGTATCCTGCTATACCCCACTTCACGAGTGTTAGGAATCATTAAAAGTTTTCCCAACCTTAACCTCAACCGTTTGAGAATCGTTAAAGGTTTGGAAGCTTAACCTTTACCCACCATGCAGGTAGCACTTTAATGTCTATCGCGGGAACAACTTTGGATTCATGTTTCCCTACAGAAATTATCATCCGAGGTGCTCTTGCTTCCACCAAAGCGCTCAACTGAACCTTTTTGCAACTTAGTTTTCCCATTGAACCAAATTCTTGGGATCTCCAGTCAGTATGGTTGGGTTACCACCGCAAAGGTTCGTATTGTTTGGATTTTAAGCCCATTCCCCTAGACAAGCAGAACACTTGATCTTCGGGTAGTCCCTTAGTTAAAAGGGTCCGCTATATCCTTTGATTAGTAATCAAGGAAGTGACACCCGTGATGATCAACTGTCATACGGTCTTATGTCTTCGACAGATCCTGACAGATATGTCCAGACGCCGTCATCGTCCTTCCTGAAGCCGACCGGCTAGCCACAATGTATAACTGCTGAAGGCACGGGTTTCTCCCAATAAGGGACGTCCTCTAAGGAGTCATGAAGTTACTCAACTTCTTTCATGCTTTGTATAAAGCGATAAACTCTGATTCCATCATGAATCGGCCGATGCAAGTTTGCTTAGAGGATTTTCCAAGACCCACCATACACATTTACTTGTGGCTTTAGTGTTCTTCACATCTGATGTCCAGTTTGCATCACTGTGTTCTCTCAGAACCGCTGGACATCCAGAATACCATGATCCGTAGATAAGCAAATATTTCAGATATCGTCATATCCGACTTAACGCCTTCTATTGATCATTTATTAAAATCATCAGTGAACCTTAGTTCAACTGATCTGCTTTGTAGGCCGATACCAGGTCGGTTATAGTGTGTAACATACATTGAACTACATGTGGCCTGCGCATATCGCTCTTTGTATATGGGTGCACCATGATTTCAATCGGTTCTATGATTCATATCCATTGGTTGCTTCAACGAGACTGTCAACTATCTCATAACTGAGTTTGGAGTTAGACCAGTCCGTTAGATGTCTTAGAAATCCAATTCCTAAGATGTCATCTGTGATACCCATATCTTTTGTTTCAATATAATTTTCACTCTCAGACTGTTGGTTTTCCAACTATTGGCTTTCTAACTTCAGAGTCAATGTTTTTGTAGTCAGATTCATTGTTTATGTTTAATCTGAAACTTCCATGACCAAAATGTAAACATTTCAGGGACCAAAATGAAAGTTCAGGAAGAAGCCCAACAATCCAAAGAAACCTACTCGATTCTCCCTTCCAGCCTCTCGATTCACGAAGGTTGTTTCAACATCCATGCCACGCAAGACTGCAATGACCCTGGATGTTAAGCTATTCACAGGGAAGCACGTGTACAAGTAGTCGAGGCCTTATACTTGTCAGTAGATCCATCTACTTTGTACTCACTTTTGAGTATCATTTTTCACAACCCAAAGGTTCTTTTCCCGGAGGAAGATCAACCATTACACAAGTATGGTTCTATATGATAGAATCTATTTCTCTCTTTAGCTTCTTTCCAAAGCAACGCTTTTGGAGATGACACTTATTTGTTAATTGTCCATGGTTCATTCTCAACCATACAAGCTAAAAGGCATGGAACAAGTCTTTGTCCCCTCTTTGCTCCGTCTCGGTTTAACATCTATAATCCCTGAGTTCTGTAGATCTGGAATATTAAGTTCTGGATAGACAGCAACTTTCGAGTCCTATAGATCCGGAACGTCTAGTTCCGGACAGTCAGGCCCTTGCAGGTTCTTGTTAACCTCGAGCAATTACTCATTTTTCCTTTTCAAGGAAAGTTATCTTCAAAGAATTCAGCATTCTTTGATGCCAAGAGGCGATAAGCACTACTGTTATTTGCAGTTCCAGTGAATATGCAATTTACAGTCTTAGGTCCAACTTGACCTGTTTCGGTATTCTAACTTCTACCACCCCACCTCACATCACAACATTTGTATGTGAGATCCTTTTCATGTCTCACACGGAGGGTTATCCTTATCCTTATGCGGAGTTCTATTGAGAATCGCATTAGCTGTAAGGATCGCCTTGCCCCACATAATTTGGGGGTACGGCTGTGCGCTTGGCTAACACCGTTAGACTGAGGTAAGTAATGAACAGTCGTTTAATGAACGATGCTTCACATTCTCCCCCTCTATCACTACGAATTCATCAATCCGTAGGCTCAGTTGATTTTCAACTTCTGCTTTGTAGCGCTTATCCGCTTCAACAACTTCATCTTTGCTTTTCAACAAACAAAGAATACAATACGTTGTACCATCATCAATGAAGCTCACAAAGTACTTGTCTCCCCCCTCTATTTTGTATAAACTTCAAATCACTCATGTAGGTGTGACTAAGTTCTAGAGGAGCGGTGCTTCTTTCGCTATTCCTTTGACGGAATTTGGAAATGTGAGTTTGCCTCTTCGCCTACCTTACATTTATTTTGAGGGTTTATGTCGACAAAAGGCAACAATCTCAACTTCGTTAGCTTTTGAATGACTTTCTATTTAACGTGTCTTAATCTATGATGGCATAGATGCACGGATTACAAATATATCATTCATTTGGCTACAAACATACTATATCATTCTTAGTTATTATAGACCTGTTGGACTATTCTCAAACCAGCTTGACCAACATCGTCCCTTAAACCAAGTTTGGGACATGTATCACCTCATCTGAGAGTGATCCCATTCCCCGAAGTCCTATTGAGGACAACCTCTCCAACCCCTTCTACTTTAGAGGTGGCGTTGCTTCACATGAACAACCTCTTTCTCGTGGTTAGGGCGTAACCAGATCATATGTGATCTGGATACTCTGGCCCACTCCATTTGCTTTGGCAGACTGAGTGTCCAATTTCTATTCTGCCTTTCTTTTGGCCTTCAGATCACCTGGAAATTCTGGCCCACTCCAGTCGCCCGTAGGCTTTGTACGATTGAGTGTCCACTATCATCCTATCAAAGGAATTTTGGCCCCACTCCAGTCGCCCGTAATCTTTGTATGACTGAGTGTCCAATATCATCCTATGAAGGATCTTCTGCCAAATAGTGTGACAGGCTCAACGTCTTTAGTTTTTAGTCTTCTTCCCTTATGATTGGTGCCCAGACAATTCTTAGCGCTTACTTAAGAGTGGTAACAATTTTCGCACAGTCAGTGGATCTTTCTCCCTCGTATGTGCGAACATACTTTACACACTTTTAATAATTACACTTAAAAGAATGGATCTTTCTAAGTCGTTTACAAAATCCAATCTTTAAACGGGAAGGAAGATGAGATTAAACTTCTGATTTTAAAGCGTAAGGAATATAAATTATTTCGGAAAACATTTTCATATTCCTCCTTACTTTAAGCCCTTTTTAATCAGACATCAGATAATCTTATTCTTGACAATGAAGAAAAATTACTTATCCCAATTTCGGATTCTGGCCCACTTCAGTCACTTCATCGGACTGAGTGTCCATTTCCTCCTTACCATAATTCGGATCCTTTGTCTGGGACAGATATAAGTCTTCTACTACAAGATAGAACCACATCTTCAGCCTTCTCCTCTTGTCCCAGTTGACATCCTCAGCCTCTCGTGGCCGCATGTTCCCACCACTCTCAGGAGCGGTGACACCATGAACACGTTGACCTTCAATAGCATAATCGAAAGTCTCTTCTACCAGAAAACCACAGCCATATCCAGATTTGGTCACACAACTTTCGACCGACATCTTTCGAACACTAATACAAATCTTGTCTTAAACTTGTCGGATATGTAAAGCAGTACGGGAAGTAAATAAATATTATAAGTGTTCGAAAGGATAAACAAGTAGCCAATATTCAGAACTGCCACAAGCTTGTTGAGCGTTGGATCTTGATAACCTGAAATCAAGAAACACTAAATCTGGATTGTTATAACTGTGTGCTGAGTCGAGAGATGACTCTCTGTCTTTAAGACAAGATTGCCCCGTATATATGCTTTTACGTTAACGGGCAACAGTCTGGCAAGATAAAACAACACTTAATCAACACTACAAAGCAAATAGGTTGATTCTGATGAAGAAAACAAATACGAAACGACTTGCTGAAGAACGGAAAAGGAAGAAAGAGTTTTCTGTTTTCGTCCCAACGTTTTGGACTGACTTTCTGTTTGTCTCTATGTATATATGTTGTCTCATTTTTTTATGTATCACACAATTGAGGAGGGAATTAAACAGCCAAGTAATGGTTGTTTATGGCCATTGATGGAGGGTGTAATTCAGCCAAGTAATGGCAACTCCAACGGTAGGCAGAGTCGTTCCCAAATTCAACATTCCAGAAACTCCAAGGATCAAACTGTAAATATTAAACAATTTGGGGTCTATCAGAAGAAGCCCACGACCCACGACCCGTGACGCAAGCCCGGACCGAACGGGACGGGCGGCGCGCGTGTGGGCTTAGCCTTGAACCCAAGCACATCTAGGTCCTCCCTCCTTTAAACACATGGGTTACCCCTTGGGGTCCCAAACCCTTAGCCAATTTTGAGACTTATAAAGAGAGCAATTCTTCCTTTTCCCACCGATGTGGTAGATTTGTCCCACACCATATTTTCATGCCTCAAACACCTTACTTCGTGGACCAATATCTCTTTCATTTCTCAACGAAATTTGACGATTCTTGGCCCTACGGTCATCTACTCACTTAGTAGATTATGCACGTGTGAAGAGACAGAGCCTCCAACATGCGGAACCCTAGTGTTTAATTCATTAAATATGGGTGGACGCACCTCCCCACCAAAGACAAATTTCCAACAGTTATTCGTATTTGTTGTGCATTTAGGAGATTTGAGGAATTTTGTTCGTTAGTTTCAATTTTCTTATCATATTTATATCCAAGTTTTAGAAGTTGATAATAGTATCACTTATTGTTTCGTTAAGATTTCGTTGAACCAAATGAATTTGATAAGCAGTTCAGTACTGTTCGCCTGAATGTGTGGGCTTTTAGATGCACGAAGTTGCGAAATGCTGAATACTAGTGCCACAGCCAAAATTGATTGATCAATTAATTGATTCTTTTTTTTTTTGTATTCAAGGTATGCATTAGATGTGAATGTTGAAAGGGCAGAAGATGTACTCACACACAAGCAATTACTACATCTTGCACGTGATCCAGCTAATAGACCTGCCTTTGAAGTCCGGTTGGTACAGGTAAGTTACTTTGTCAAGATAACACACCTTATAGTTGCTTTTGCTTTTGCTTTTGATATGGTGTACATTAAAATATGCCTTTTATTGGATTTAAGGAGGTGTATTAAATGTTCTTTTACTCTTAAGTAGTTTATTAGACCAATGCTAGTTTATTAGGCCGTGTTATCTTGGTCCTTTGTAATTTATTTTATAGTTGCTTGTTCAGTATCTAATTAATCCCAGTTTATGCTAGTTGTGGATTGAATCGAACTTGACATCACGCAGGTTGCTCTCGTTCCTGATGAAAACTCAACAGATTCTGTTTATTCGAGCTCTGCAAAGAAGGAAGTTAGCAGAAGGTAATTGTACTTTTTTGACTACCTAGTGATTAATTGAAGCCCTTTCTGTTGTTTAAGTCTCCTTCAGTATACTTTTAAATTCTTAGTTGTCATGGACTATGCTAAATAATTACCTCCCTTTCGATATGTAGTATCCATCCTCCACCTGCCTTTGGTTCTTCTCCGAATCTTGAAGCCCTTGCTTGCGAAGTTATCAAATCTGAAGTTCAAGATGAGGATGCTGCTGCTCCTTGTGCGAATATTTCACGGTAAAATTTTGAGATTTCACACTTTTTTCTTAGTTTGTGTTACTACATTTATCCTATATAGCACCCAGTACTGCTTTTAGGGTAACACAGGGAGGACACCTATAACACTCCTTGAAAAACCTATCCAATTTACGCCAAAATCTATGTATCTCATCATTACTGTGATGTCCAAGTATGACTATCACCCACTTGACAATTCTGGTATCAAAATTCATTAAGTACTTTCACTTCTTTCCCGTTTATTTCTCATGCCGCTTTGATGAGTATGAAGCATAAAATTTAAATAATTATGCAGGCCCATGCATGAAATAACATTCTCAATGGATGACAAGCCAAAGCTTCTCAGCCAGGTAATTGATGCGCTTAATTTATTCAATACACTTTGTGCTTGATAGAGATGTATTCCATTTGTTGGTAGACGTTAGATACATTAAGCATTTGATTTGACATTAAGGAAGGCCTATTTATTATTGAAACCAATTGTTGACCAGTGAACATGTATAGTTTTTAGTTCTTTATGTAGTGATATAATTCAGGGACCTTGATTTATGAAGGGCAAGGCTTTGTGTGTTCCCTTTGTTTCATGAAATAGACAACTCTCATCTTACTACAGATTTCAAAATGTTGCATGTCTGGAATGCGCAAGTAAAGCAGACATGCTCATATTTTAATGTGCACTAGACTTCATAAAAATTGCCAGCCTTCTTGGCATTGTTAGGTTGTGTAGTGAGAAAGGAATGTGTATTGCTAGAAAACAAGTAGTGCTTAGTATTAGTTTATATCTCATGAAAATAAAAATCTGAGACGATGATGAACCTCTGAATATGACAGTTAACTTCCTTACTAGCTGAGCTTGGGCTGAACATCAAGGAAGCACATGCCTTTTCCACTGTGGATGGCTACTCCCTAGATGTCTTTGTTGTTGACGGTTGGCCCTATGAGGTATACCTCTGACATTATCCTCATTTGCTGACCAGGTCACTTTGATCTGGATTCACGCCTGTTATGTTTTGTGACCTAATATCAGGAAGTGACAGAAAATGTATGCATGGTGTAAAGTTCTGTTTCCATTATCACCTACCATGGTTTCTAGGGCATGGTCGGGGTCGTCTGTTATTCCTTCTGATCTCATGTCCCCTATGGAACTTTTGTTTCTCTTTCTTATCAGGAAGTTGTGCGACTTCGAACTGCATTGGAGAGGGAAATCTTGAGAAATGAGGTACTTTCCTGTTATTTTGTTGTATACAATGACATTGACATTGTGCCGAGATTTCTGTATATGTTTTTTCTTCACTAGTCAAATCCAACTAATGCATACAGGAATTTGGCATTGATTCTTTAAAAATAGAAGTATCATTCTCCATTCAGAATTACTTCCAGAACCTTAGACTTTCTTAAAGTTGTTTAGCACTGGGGTCCTTCAGTCAAATATTATTTCCTGGCGATCAAGTGCTGTATCATGCTGGATAGAATTTGTTTGGCAAACCGTGCTGTTATTACTGTCACTCCTTGGGACTAAAGCCTTCTGTTGTTTTTACTTATTTTTTATGGTTCTTTTTTTTCTTTGCCGAGACAATTGTTTTCAAGTCCTAAGTTTAAATATGTTGCTAGATTCAGTTTTCAATACAGTTGCTTCTAGCAATGTTTGGTTACACAAGATGCATGAACATCTGAAAATCTAGTTCAGTTATTTATATGAATTATACAATAATATGAAGATAGATCCACAATTGCATTTTGCTCCCTGTTAAATTGTGAAATGCTAGCTTACGAGCTCCTGCTTTTAGTACTTTTAATGTGTTTCATATTCAATAAGAGAGAAAATACCATGATTTCTTGCTAGAGGCGCCCTCATGATCTTAAGGGACATCTGCTTAAAAGACATGGCGTAATGGATAAAGAGTGGCTTGCACATGATTGGACTCCCCAGAATTAGGTTCAATTTTATGTTTGTGTCCAAACCTATCAGCTTCTGGATGCTGCCATGAGATCCTGGAACAGGGAAAGGAGCAGTCATGAGTTAACCATTTGTTAATTGTACATCTGATGCATCACACATGAATGTGCACTTATACGGAATTATATTTTAGGGCTTCAAACCTAATGCCACAGAAGTTACTCATGCTGTCCTCACTCTTGTGCTTATAATAAGCAGGTTCTCGTGACCCGATGGTTTGCTATCTGTAACGACAGATTCATGTTGTAGTCAGGGGCGAATTTACATGTAAAAATGGGTCACGTGAATCCATGGAACTCGACAAAACTCGGTATATTATGTGTATATCTCTTATAAATATAACCAATATTAACTTAAGGAACACATGGTCAAAATAGACCATGTGGAGCACTGGTTGGACGTCGAGCTTATGATCTCAAGGTTGTGGGTTCGAATCCCCTGACCTTTTGCTGTGCGTTCTTTAACTTTATTTTATTTCTTCATTTCCCCTTTTTTAATGCAAATAAAAATATAGTGGTGGGGATTTGAACTTGGAACCTCAAGGTAAATTTTGAGCCCTTTAAACCACTAAGCCGACTTCTAGTCTTGTGCTTAGGGGATTCAAAATTTATATATGTCCATAAAGAATAAAAATATTACCTTATATATATCGTGTAATTTTTTGCCAAGGGGATTCGGGTGAACACCTTCCTCCCCCCACCCCCTCTCCCGTAAATCTTCCTCTGATGGTGAACCCATCCTCTTGAAATCCTGGATTCGCCTATGGTTGTAGTCTTGTGGATAACTTTTGAATTATATTTCCTATCTCCTGGAATAATATACTAGAAGTTGTACTAAGAACGGATCTCTTGTTTTTTTCTTAATGATGATACTTCTGTAGTTACTAGGATAAGTCGTTTCCTTGCTCTCCTTCTGAGTAATATAAGTTTTTGCCAGTTGTCTGTAACTTTTGTGTACTTGTCATTTAACAAGGGTAGCTCCATGCAGAAATCATGGCCAAGCCCATCACAATCACTAATAAAGCAGGAGCAAGACTTGATCAAATGTGAATTTGACCATTTGACAATACCTTTTGATGGCATTGATGTCTGGGAAATTGATCATCAGCTTCTAAAATTTGAATACAAGATTGCATCTGGTTCATATGGTGACTTGTAAGTTTGTTATGAGCTAAATCATTCCTCTGACCATTTTGGTTTCCTTGAGACTTAATCAATTCGGTAATTGTTTCAGATACAAAGGTACATACTGCAGTCAGGAAGTAGCTATCAAAATCCTAAAATCTGAGCGCTTGAACACAGAATTGCAGACGGAGTTCGCCCAAGAAGTGTATATCATGAGGTCTGTCTGGTTACCTCCCTATGAAGCTTATGACTATTATCTTTGATGTATTTATCTGTGCTTAAACTGTTTTCAATTTCCAGTATCCTTTACTTTTCAGGACAAATAGAAGATTATGCACCATATCAAGTCGTTATCTTTCCTCTGATACTGTGTTTCATTTGTACTTGCAGAAAAGTTCGTCACAAGAACGTTGTACAATTCATAGGGGCTTGTACTAGGCCTCCCAACTTGTGTATAGTAACAGGTATTAAATGTCGAATTCAGGTCCACTCAACTGGCAGATTTGTTTCAAAATCCCGATTGTTACTATTTTCAAGACCATTTCCCCATATCTGTTTCAGTCTGAGTTTCTTATTATTGTTTATTTTACATTTCTTTGGCTGTAGAGTACATGTCTGGGGGAAGCGTATATGACTATTTACACAAACAAAAGGGCAGTTTTAAACTACCTACTCTGCTTAAAGTAGCGATTGATGTATCCAAAGGGATGAACTACCTGCATCAAAATAATATTATACATAGGGACTTGAAGGCTGCCAATCTACTGATGGATGAAAACGAAGTAAGACGCTACCTTCAATTGGACTGAAAACCGTATACTTTGTTTGTGCTGTATTATTGCTAAATGTTTCAGTTGCTGTGGTATATTAATGATTGATTAATTTGTACTGGTCTATTTTGATCATGTCTAACTATGCTTGTAAATATTGGTTTCTTATTTTCTTTTGCGCAAATGTATAACCGTTGGCTAGCACTCAAGGGCCAACAACATGAAATATGCTTATTTCTTTAACGAATATAAGATGTCACCAAGGATACAGAAAGCTGCTTATTTTATAATACCTCTAATTACATTTTGTTATTCACTCTTGTGCTTAGCAATTATGGGTCACTTGAACTTGGGACATTTGACCAAGGTTTTATTATCAGCCTATAGGAAATCTGCTAAAGGCGAATCATTGTGGTCGCTGTAGATCTATAAAATAGTGATATGACTCTGTTTACTTCAAGTTTTTTTCATGAAAATGTGTTGCTTTTCTAGAAAATATTTGAGACCACAAAAAAGTTTTAAGGCTATTTTGTTAGTAAATGCTATGATGGAATGGAAGTAACAAAACATTTGTGAGTCCAAAGCCTCCTTGAATGAAAAACACCAAGGGTCTAAAAGGCTGACATGCTGTAATTCAACATGTAGTTTCAGTTACCTCTATGTCTGAGATTGTAGAATGACTCCACTTCTCCCTACAGACGTAGTCTAACATTGGAGACAAGGTGTGCAAAATGAATTAAGGATGCAATTGCTTCCTTTTATCCAAACTTTTCATTCGTTACGTCGTAATTTTCAATTAAGCTTCACCTTGAAATTCAGCTCATAACATCAAGTTCAAAGGTGCCAAATTAAGGCAGTAATCTTTCATTTATCCTGTAACATTTCACTTATATTCTAGTTTTCAACTAAGTTTCACCTTGAAATCCCTTTTAATTTGAGTTAAAACATTTGGTCAACGTACCTAGGCTTACTAAAATGTGTTTTGGGCATGCATGGTTCTATTATAGATTTATTTGTTGGCTTGTAATTAGTGCTTCATCGGCCTTATGATATTATAAAATCAGTTGGTGGAATATTTTGAGGCTAAAATTTGATTTGAGTTTCAACTGAAAGAACCACTCTGTGATGCTTGACCATCCAAACGGGCTCTAAATGTTAAATTGCCCAATATACCTCTTTTATCAGCTTTATATTTTCTGAAGTGGGTATCCGAAAATAATTATATTCAAGCTGTATCTTTTGTTAGTTTAGTCAAGGTCAATATAACCCAAATTAGTCAGTTGCTTATCATGTTTTACCTAATGTCTTTTCAGGTCATTAAAGTGGCCGATTTTGGTGTTGCCAGGGTAAAGGCACAAACCGGTGTCATGACTGCAGAGACCGGGACTTATAGATGGATGGCCCCTGAGGTATGCCTATTGTTACAAACTAATCTTAAATGCTTACATTGGGAAGAGAACACAGTTATGGAGCATAAGTTTTGTTATATTTCCATCATTGGAATTGGAGGTTGAAATTATGTAGCACCTATCAGTTTTTATTTTATTTTTGTTTAATTGGAGTGTTGTGGTTACAAGCACTGGATATCAACTCTCTGCCCAGTTGATTGATGAATTCAAACTCTAATATGTTGACTATAGTGGTGGCTCTGGTGAAAAGGCTGTTTGAAGTGTGGCTGTAGAAGTGTGAGGTATGTCGTTGGTTGTTACTGGCCAATGGATCCAGAATGTGTTAGGTATAGCTCCTAGGTGTCAGTGGTGGTTGATGAAACTTAATGAGGTTGTGCTTAGTGGGTACATGCAGCGGTTATCAAGGATTTTATGGCTGCTTGAGGCAAGTCCGTGGTGTTAAAGATTGCCTGTTATTTGGTATAAGATGTGTCATCGTTAGAGTCACTGAAGTTGCTTGAATAATAGTTAAACTAGATGGAGCATGGGAAGGGTTATAGAAACTCAGGCAGTAAACAACCAGTTAGTTATTTGTGACACTCGTGAGTGCTTTTAAAAGCGAGAGTTACGTCCTTATTTTCTCCAAAAAAATAAACTAGTTAGATGGTTAGACTAGCTGCATTGGCTTATTTCAGATCTTTCTTCTTGAAGGTAATAGAACACAAGCCCTATGATCACAAAGCAGACGTATTCAGTTTTGGGGTTGTGCTATGGGAGTTGCTGACAGGAAAGGTACTAATATGTGATTGGCAATTTTTGAATTAGCCCGTGTTGTTTGTATTCTTGGTTTATACTTATGTTTACTTGATGTGGTTTACCCAGCTTCCATATGAGTACTTAACCCCATTGCAAGCTGCTATTGGAGTGGTCCAGAAGGTAATGTTTCTTTTATTTGGTTTTCTTTGTAATGTCATATGACTATAATGGTTGATTGCACATTGCTTGCTCGTCACTTGCATGTGGAGACGCATAGAAAAGCTATGCACAAATTATATGGTATTAATTTTCTAATTGCTTCCAGGATTTGCGACCAACTATACCCAAGGACACTCCTCCCAAGCTTGCTGAGCTGCTTGAGACATGCTGGCAGCAAGAACCAACATCCAGACCTGACTTTTCTGAGATAGTAGATATTTTGCAGCAAATAGCAAAAGAGGTATGTGTTCTCTGTACAGACATTAATAATTTATTTGTTTTTCTTTGTGATAAATGTACAGTACACATCATGAATTGGATTTACTGGGAGTTAAAAGGGGATTAATTTGCTTTGTTGAAACATCTTTTAGTTAACTTTAAATTGATTATTTTCTGTCAAATCACCAACTCATGCTGATAATATATTTTTTCTTAAAACATGCTTCTTTCATTTATCATGGTGTTGTTTTTTGCTTTTAATTTTCATAATTTGTCCAAGGTCTCTGCCCCCAGACACATTTGAACATTTAGCAGTCTATTATCTCGGTAACACTTAAATATGTGATCAGGTTGGACATGAAAGAGCAGATCGTTGCAAGGAGAAGTCAGCTGGAGGATTTTTTTCATCTCTTAGACGTGGACATCATTGAGTAGATGCAACGCTCAATACAGAATGTTGATAATTTTTTTATTTACTCCTAATTACATGTTTTAACCTTATAATTTATCCATACTGTACAGATTATTTTCCCTGATCAATGTCCCAATAGTGAATAGTTGTTTTTTTTTCAATTCTTTGAACAAGTGCTTGTTATCAACTGTCTTTCGGCTGCTTGGAAGATTTTAGAATTGGACCAAATTAGATCTAATCTAGTTTTGAGAGTATTCCATCAACATTCGCATCATTCATTTTCCATATGTTTCTTCTTTCCTTAAAGTAAAGGTTTATTTCACACGCTTAACTTTAGATTTTCACGTGAAACTTCCTCTGAGTAGTGAAAAATTTTCATCACCAAACACTTAGCTTCTTGAGAATGGTTGGTTCAACATCAATTATTAAGTGTTAAACACTACATATGACTTGCAATCTGAACAAAAAATAGACTTTATTTATAGTTGTATTCAAATGTGTATTTGGGTTTTGTTCTCGTGTATATTATTGTTTCAGCTTTCTAGTTATTTTGTGTGTTTAACTGTTTGTTCATACTAATCTTAGTATATGTGCATTGCGTGTATCCTCATATTAAGGAGAATAAACTTTATAAATAACATAAATTATTATATAAAAATTAACAACAAATTGCAAGTTCCAAAATGAAAAGTGCTAATTTCGTTTTAGGGTTTGATCATTCTAGTGGTTCTCTCGTATTATTGAGAATAAACTTTTAATAACAATATAAATAATGACATAATATAAAAATTAACAACAAATTGCAAGTTTCAAAATGATTAATGTTAATTTTATTTAGGGGTTTGATCATTTTAGTGGTTCTTCCTTCAATTTGTTTTGGTACTTGCTTCATTGCACAGAAGTGTTATAGGAGTAGCGCTTCATTGCACAAAAGTGTTATAATCAAGGGATTAATTCTTTTGTGGTATCAGAAGTTTAGATTTAAAATACCTCCCTTTCCAATTTTCTTCATCTACTCTCGGCTCAAATTCCGAGAACCCTTCTCGGTTTCCAACCATCTTCTTCTTCCTCTCTTCCCAAATTTTCTTCAAAATCCCTAATTGTCATATTGTTCTTTCGTTATGTTTACGTCAAGGAACATGTTTCATCAAGCCCTTACAGTTTCCAACATCAGGAATCACATTCATATTGTTCTTGAGATGGAAAACGTCCAATACGCGACATGGGCAAAATTATTCAAAATTCACGCACGCTCGCATCAAGTCATCCATCACATAATTCCCTCGACACCTGGTACACATGAGGTGCCTAACCCCTAGGAAAATCCTACGTTATGGATGACACTTGATGTTACCGTTCTCCAGTTAATTTATTCCACTTTTTCTACCAACCTCCTACAAACGATCATTGAGCCCGACGCTACTGCAATGGAAACTTAAAATAGGGTGCGTGATATATTTCAAGATAACAAGAATTCCCGTGTTGTCACCCTCGAGCAGGAATTTTCACATGCCAACATGGAAGATTTTCCTAATGTTTCGGCCTATTGTAAAAGGCTGAAGGAATTGGCAGACCAACTCCGCAACGTTGGTGCACCAGTTACCAATGATCGCCTTGTTCTCCAAATGGTTGCAGGCCTATCTGGGGCCTATAACGGCGTTGGCACACTACTTCGTCAAAGTAACCCTCTACCACCCTTTTATCAGGGTCGTTCCATGCTCATGTTAGAAGAAGTCGCCTTAGCTAAAAAGGCAACTACAGGTGCAAATTCTGTCGTAATGATAACCACGTCATATGACCCTCACTCATTCTCCGAGAATTTTGGTCAATATCGCAAAAACGATGGAGGCAAAAAAGGTCAAAATCGTAAAAATAATGGCAAAAATTATTGTGGTAACGGATGTGGCCGAAACAGTGGTGGCAGCGGCAGTGGGCCGCAGGCCAACTAGTCCCAGCCTAGGCCCCCTGACCATGGAACTGGGCCAGCGGCTATTGGCCCAACAGTCCCTATTTTCCTCTCAGTCCTTACCTGGGTAACTAGGCCCAGTTCCAGCAACAGGCCAGGCCCAGTTTCTTGGGTCTGAATACTGGCAGCAGATTCACTTATGGGCTGGGACCACAGGCAGGTTTGCTTGGGCCTTGGCCTTCGCAGGCGTTCCAGGCAGTGGGACCCACACCAACTTTGACATATATTGAGGCCGCAATGCATACATTTGGATTAAATCCTCCGGACGTGAATTGGTACATGGACACCGAAGTCACTTCTCACATGACGTCTAACCAAGGTACTCTCTCGTCTTATTTCAATTTGAGCAAAAAATATGGTATTATTGTTGGTAATGGCAATTCAATTCCTATTCGCGGTTATGGACATACAACTTTGTCTCCGCCACATCCACCTCTAGTTTTGAAAAATGTCCTCCATGCCTCTAACTAAATTAAAAATTTGGTGTCTGTCCGAAAATTCACCACTGATAATTGAGTTTCTGTTAATTTTAATCCCTTTGGGTTTTTTGTGAGGGATTTCAAGACGGGGATACCTCTAATGAGATGCAATAGTAGGGGCGAGCTTTATCCTATCACAAATACCACCACTTCCGCGAGTCAAGTCATGCCGTCTACTTTTGCCCCCCCTTGCTCCTTCCTTGTGGCATGCACGTTTGGGTCATCCGGGGTCGTCTATTATTTCTTCTTTGCATAAAAATAACTTTATTTATTGTAAGGGTACGCGTAGTACTTCACTTTGTCCTTCTTGTATGTTAGAGAAACATGTTAGATTACCATTTGTAGCCCTCACTTCTAGTACTTTGATGTCGTTTGACATTATTTATAGTGATTTATGAACATCACCCGTGTTAAGTTCTGTGGGTCATCGTTATTATATTCTATTTTTGGATTATTATTCTAATTTTTTGTGGACCTTTCCTTTATCGAAAAGGTCTCATATTTTTTCCACATTCTTAAAATTTAGAGCATTCATCCGTACCCAATTCGAACGGGGAATTAAAAGTATTCAATGTGATAATGGCAAGGAATATGATAATGGGTTGCTTCGGGAATTTTGTGATGCTAATGGCATAATTTTTCATTTTTTTGTCCTTATACGTCCTCACAAAATGGGAAAGCCGAACGAAAAAATCGTACCATTAATAGTATTGTCCGAACTTTATTAGCCAAAGCTTCTGTACCCCCTTCTTTTTGGCATCATGCATTGCAAATGACTACTTATCTCCTTAACGTACTTTCTACCAAAGGATTAACATCTAAATATCCCCTTAAAGTTCTCTATAATAAGGATCTTTCGTATTCTCATCTTAGGGTCTTTGCGTGTTTATGCTATCCATTTTTTCCGTCAACTACAATTAGCGAACTTCAGGTCCGTTCTACCGCTTGTGTGTTTTTGGGTTATCCGTCTAATCATCGTGGTTACAAATGTTTTGATTTATCATCTAATAAAATCATAATTAGTCGCGCACATTCTTTTTTATGAAACCCAATTTCCTTTTGCTAAAGTGAGAAGTCTCGTGCCGAGTTCGTATAATTTTTTAGATGACGAGGTCTCACCATATATTATCCATCATTTTTTCGACTTGTCCCGTAACCAAAATACGCCAGCAGGCCCACTGCCCGCTGGCCCACAGTCTACCGCAACCATTGTTCTTCCCAGTGGGCCTATGACACGGTCCAGTACCAATCTCGGTATTGTTCTAGTGTTTCAGCCCAATCCCAAGCCTATTACTATTCCGATTTCAGTTGTTGGGCCAGCATGCCCAATGCATACGGACCAGTCTGTCACCCACACAAACATTGCCCAAAATCCACCCAATTCTACCTCGAGCCAAGGGCCCGTTACTCATAGTCAACGGGGTATTTTTAAATCAAAACGACATTTTAATCTCAATTCTAATGTCTCTAAATCCCCACTACCACATAACCATGTGTCTGCACTACATGACCTGAATTGGAAATTGGTTATGACTGACGAATATAATGCTCTTATTAAAAATAAGACGTGGGAGTTAGTGCCCCGTCCATCTGGTGTTAATATTATTCGATCTATGTGAATTTTTACTCATAAAGAAAATTCTGACGGTTCTTTTGAGAGGCATAAGGCTCGTCTTGTAGGTGATGGTAAAACTCAACATGTTGGCATGGATTGTGATGAGACGTTTAGTCCGGTGGTCAAACCGGCTACTATTCGTATTGTTCTCAGTTTGGCTCTCTCAAAAGCATGGTCTATTCATCAGTTGGATGTGAAGAATGCTTTTTTACATGGTGATCTTAAGGAGACGGTATATATGCATCAACCCTTGGATTTTCGGGATTCCAATCATCATCATCATGTTTGTTTGCTGAAGAAGCCCTTGTATGAGCTTAAGCAGGCCCTACGGGCTTGGTATGAAAGGTTTGCAGATTATGTATCTACTATTGGTTTTTTTCTCACATTCGGTCTGATCACTCTCTATTTATATATCACCACGGTACTTCTCTGGCATACATTTTATTGTACGTAGATGATATTATATTGACTGTTTCATCTGATAATCTGCACAAGTCTATCATGTCACTTCTGAGTTATGAATTTGCTATGAAAGACTTGGGATCCTTAAGTTATTTCTTGGGCATTGTTGTCACACATCATTTAAGTGGTCTATTTTTATCTCAAAGTATGCTGCTGAGATTATTGAGAGAGTTGGTATGTCATCTTGTAAGTCTACTTCCACTCCGGTTGATATCAAACCGAAGCTCAGTGCTGCGTCAGGCACACAATACGGGGATCTCATCCACTATCGCAGTCTTGTAGGGGCACTTCGGTATCTTACTTTCACAAGACCTGATATTACTTATGTAGTTCAGCATGTATGTTTATTCATGCATGACCCACTGATTGAGCACATGCATGCGCTCAAACGCATTATACGGTACATCCATGGCACACTTGATTATGAATTGCATTTATATCCTTCCTTCGTCTCTACTATTGCGTCATATACAGATGTTGATTAGGGTCGTTGTCCTGATACCAGACGCTCGACATCTGGTTATTGTATGTTTCTTGGGGATAACTTGGTCTCGTGGTCTGCAAAACGCCAGGCTACATTATCGCGATCCAGTGCAGAGGTCGAGTATCGAAGCGTGGCTAATGTGGTGTCTGAATCATGTTGGCTGCGTAATCTTCTATTAGAACTACACTTTTCCATTCAGAAAGCTATCTTGGTCTATTGTGATAGTGTTAGTGCAGTCTATCTCTCTGGCAATCCGGTCCAACATAAGCGCACTAAATATATCGAGATGTATATTCACTTTATTTGTGAAAAGGTAGCTCATGAACAAAAAAAACAAATGAAGCCTTAGTGGCTCCTGGCTAGTGCATCTAAGCGAGGTGTTTTAAATATAGTTTAATATGATCTTGGTCCATTGACCGGAAAAAGAAATGGCATTATACATTTCTCTTTTTGAAATCTCTCATTTTGTTAATGCTATCTTAATCTAACAAAAGAAAAAATCGCTAGCCGAAGTGCAAGAAATAGAAAAGGTCAAATTCATAAGTGCCCCGTATATTTGTCGGATTATTTCCTTTAACACCTGATCAACACCTAGTTTCAATTTAACACATGCACTATTCAAGATCTGTAGTCATTAGACACTTTTTGCTGATAAAGCATATTGAGAGGAGTTCAGTGAAACAGGGTGCGTCATTAGGAAAAAAGGCCCCAAATAATTATAAAATAAATTTTGAGCAAAAAAAAAAGAAAAACATTTTTTAACATAAACTCTACCCAATATAATTATAAAAAACTTTTTTTATCTAGACTCTCCCCAACAATTATATTAGTTTCCTGAATTTCAGTGATATGATTTTTTTTCTCAATAATCTATTTGTTATTGAATTTGATACCAGTTCAAGGCCTTGGATTCGATGATATCTGTGACAAGCATATTGGGGTTGATATCAATTATAGTATTTTGCTTCAAATACATTAGTCAACAACAGCTACAAAACAAAATCTGTTGCTCAACTTCTCATTTTTCTCCAGCAAATTTCATCTTTTACTACACAAAAGAGAGTTTGTTTTCCTTTGATCTTTTTCTTCTAACAAAACCCACTTACTCATTTTTGTGTTTTTAGTGGACATCTCGCCCAATTTTGGTGGAATTGATATATGCGGATTTCTCTTCTTAAACGACCAGTAGTTTGCTTTGATCGATAAAAGAAGAAATAATTTTATAACTGGAATGTATTTCTTGTAGGGAAAGGAGAGTGGAAGAAACATAGAAAAATGGGAATCGAAAAAGAAAAGTGGGAGAACAAGTTCTCTTACGTGAATGTATTTCTCGTAGGAAAGAAAACAAATACAAGCCGGAGGTGGGGTAGACCAACTATGTTGTATGGGGCGGATTGTTGATCAGGTAAGACTTCACACATCCAAAATATGAAAGTTGCGGAGATGAGGATGTTGAGATAGATGTGTGGGCATACAAGGAGGGATATGATTAGAAATGATGATATCAGAAATAGAGTGAGAGTGGTCTCGGTGGAGGATAAGATGCGGGAAGCGAGGTTGAGATAGTTCGGGCATGTGCAGAGGAGAGACACAGATGTCCCAATGTGGAGGTGTGAAATGTTGGCTATGGACAGGTTCGGGGGTAGAAGTAGGCCGAAGAAGTATTGGGGAGAGGTGATTAGACGAGATATGACGCATGTGCAACTTACCGAGGACATGACCTTAGATAGGGGGTTGTGGAGGACACCGATTAGGGTAGAAGGGTAGTAGATAGTTGATCGTAGTCCTACTTACGCTTACAATCTGGTATTGGTAGTGTTAGTATTGTAGGTCTGCTTAGCCTATCATACTAATAGGTGCATTATTGCTTTGTAAGTCCATGTCGTTTAATTTATGTTGCTATGTGTTCTGTAGTGTACTTTGTTTATCTTATTTACATGCGTTGGTTACTGTTTCTTTTTTCTCTCTTGCTTTGCTTATGCTTGTGATTTATCTTGAGCCGATGGTCTTTTGAAAACAACCGCTCTACCTACCAAGGTAGAGGTACACTCTACCCCAGACCCCATATTGTGAGATTTCACTAGGTATGTTGTTGTTGTTGTTGTAAGCCGGAGGTGGGGTAAATTATTATGAAAAGTGTAGAGCAGTGTAATTCTCCCTTGGTTGGAGGCTTCTCATTTATTCAATATATATAAGTGTTTACAATTACAAACCTAACTGTATAAGGATCTCTACTTTACATAATTACACTAGAATAATAATTACAGAATATATGGAGAGTATTTATTTATTCTCAATCACACCCCCTCAGTTGGAGAAGGAGGAGGTCGGACGCTCAAACAGGATCTGAAGTCAAGGAACAGCTGCCGAGGAAGTCCCTTAGAGTATATATGTGTATTGATAGGAAGAAGGAACATGTACACCCGAACATGGCCCATGACAACCTTCTCACGAACAAAATGAATATTCATCTCAATATGTTTGGTTCGCTGATGCTAAATCGGGTTATGAGATAAGTAAACAACAGATATGTTATCATAGTAAATAAGATATATATTACGTAAGGGACAATGAAGCTCTAGAAAAAGGTTTCTGAGCCAGTAGATCTCTGCAACAATGTTCGCAGCGCCTCTATATTATGCTTCTACACACGAACGAAAAAATGTGGCTTGTCATTTGGCAGACCACGAGATGAGATTATCACAAAAAAATACATAGTAGCTAGAAGTAGATCGCCGTGTGTCCAGACAACTGCCCCAATCAACGTCTGTATACGATATCAGCCTGGTCGGTGCAGATGGATAAATATGTAATCCGTAGTCAAGAGTATCCTTAACATACTGAATAATACGTTTACGAGCGGTAAAGTAAGGCTCCATGTGAGCATGTATGAACAAACACACCTGCTGAATGACATAGGCATTATCGGGTCTAATGAAGGTAAGATACTTAAGTGCATCAGCAAGACTTCTATAAAGAGAAGAACCGAGCACCGGATCCCCGTCATCGGCACAGAGTTTCGACTTCGAGTCGACTGAAGTGGGCATGATCTTATAATTTGCCATTTTAGCCCTGTAAACAATTTCTTCGGCGTACTTACGTTGACACATGAAGACTGCATTTTCGAATTTGGTCACTGAAATACCAAAAAAATAACTCAACTTACCCAAGTCTGTCATAGCAAATTCGGATTTGAGCAGGGTAATGATCTCGTGTTTCAGCACATCAGATGAGGCAGTCATAACAATATCATCCACATAAAGCAAAAGGTATGCAATGTCATTACCGCGATGAAAAATAAAAAGTGAATTATCACTTTTATTGCACACGAACTCGATCTACACGATGAAAGTGGCAAAGCGCTCATATCAAGCCCTAAGGCGTTGTTTCAAGCCATATAGTAACTTTTGAAGACAATAAACATACTGAGGAGCATTTGGATGCACAAAGCCAGACGATTGATGCATATATACAGTTTCTTTCAAATCCCCGTGTAAGAATGCATTTTTCACATCAAGTTGATGAATCAGCCAGTTCTTTCCCATAACTATGCTCAAAACAGTGCGAATGGTGGTTGGTTTAACCATTGGATTGAACATCTCACCACAATCAACTGGCTCTTGTTGCCTCGTGCCATTTGCCACAATTCTCGCCTTATGGCGTTTAAGCTCACCACTATCTCTGAATTTGTGATGATATAACCACATGCAACAAATCAGATTAACCCCCTAGTCTCGGGACAAGATCTCAAGTGATCTTTATAGTGAGCGCATTAAATTCCTTACGCATGACCGCATTCAAATTCGGGTCAAGTTTGGCTAATTTTGAGTTTTTATGTATATGTGAGATAGTATGAGTGAAGAGGTTAAAGCGGACTTTTGGTATGAAAATCTCATGCTGGGCACGAGTTTCCATACGGTGGGTCAGAAGCGGGACTGTTTGGGTCACGGACAGTGGGGTGGTTTGGGACACAATTTATTTTGTGATTGACCCATGGTGGGGTAGTGACTGATTACAGTGGGTGGTTAACGGGATGGGGGAGGGCAGTCGACGATGGGGCAATGGGCTGAGGCAGTGACGTGATGTGGGGTAGTTGACGGTGGGCAGTGACGGGACGGGATGAGTGGCACGATGTATGATGTTTCTAATGAGAGGGGACGTGTCTGGATCATCAAGAAAGCCGTAATCAGAGACTTGAATTTTTTGGATGTTTGCAAATGGAAAAATGTTCTCCTCGAATGCGACATGTCGAAAGACTAAGATTTTATTTGTTAACAAATCATAGCATAAGTACCCCCTATAATTTGACGGAAAACGTAAGAAAATGAAAGGGGTAGTTCTAGGTGTTAATTTGTGAGGGGCCGTGGAGACGCGATTCGGGTAGCATGTACAACCAAAATTCGAATGTGATCATAAGAGGGGATTCAACGGAAGAGAATTTCGGTTGGAGTTTTATTTTGAAGTGTTCGTGTTGGTAATATATTAAGGAGGTATGCCGCCATATGTAAGACGTACAATGGAAACATGTAAGAGCATAATGCAGATATTATTGTTGATAGTGCGTAAGATTCTTTCGGCTTTACCATTTTGAGGAGAGGTATGGAGGTACGAAAATCGAAACACCATGTCGTGGTCCGCATAAAATTTATGAAAGGGAAGGTTGTCAAACTCACGATCCTTATCTCATTGAAAATTTTTGATGGTCTTTTCAAATTAGGTTTTAACATATGCTTGAAATTTAAGAAAGATTGTATAAACTCGGGACTTATATTTTAGAGGATACACCCAAAGAAAGTGGGAGAAATCATCCAAAAACACCAAATAATATTTGTGACCCAGTTTGCTAGTAATGGAAAATGTCTACAAATCCGCATGAATAATATCAAAAGGAGAAAACATTACACTTAATGAAGATTGAAAAGTAAGTCTAACATGCTTTTCTAAAGGACAAGAGTAGCAAGCATGGGTAAATTTAACGTTATTACATTGAATGAAACTCAGACTTCTAAGAAAATTTAAAACTAGTGCTCCCGTGTGATCGACTCTATTGTGCCAAGTGGATGGAGAGATGACAACTAGATAGGTTGGTGGATTGACACTTGTAACAGAATTGGATGAGAAAGGATATAGGTCCCCTACACTATTGTATCTTGTAAAAGTTGTCTCGTACGTAGGTCCTTTACAGAAAAAGCAAAAGGATCAAACTCAATAGATATGGAGTTGTCACTAGCAAACTTCCTAACAAATATTAAGTTTTAATTATGTTAGGAGCATATAAGACATTTTTTAGGGTAGAGGGTGGGTGATGTGGTTGTGTTTGAGTGGTGTCATAACCTTGAATTGGAATACGATTGTCATTGCCAACCAAAATAAATTGAGGATTGTTCAAATTGAATAGGTGAGGAAGATTAACAGAGTTACGAGTAAGGTGTGATGTGACACATGTATCCATGTACTATGCAGCATCGGGTTGCTGGTGATCCATAGTGTTGTAAGCCCGATCCACTACACCTAATTCTCTAGTGGTAATAAAAAATAAAGAGACGGGTTTCCCGCCAAATCGGACGAACGCAGGCAACCCGGGAAATATGAATTCGGGTCGATCCAATTGAATTAGGGAAGACAGAAAAATTACAGTTTGAAAAAGGAGGGAAGCAACTCAACTCAATCAAACAAAGAGTGCACAATCGCGACCATGGCGAATCTATCGAGTTTAGTCCACGAGCTTCGAGAACGCATAGCAGCTTCATCATCTACACCTCCAAACATACGAAACGACGACGCATTGGAAGTCCGATTTCGTGCCGTACTTCCCAATCTTCTCAATGCCTATGTCGTTCCTTCTTCTTCAGGTCTCTCTCTCTCTTTTTCTTATAGAATCTTCTTTTGTTACTCTATATATATCTGTAAATAATTTTGATTCTTCCTTTTTCTGTTTGTAGCGAACGAGAGAGAGGTTTTTGCAGTGCTAAAGCTCATAGCACACACTGCTAAGAACTTTCCTGGAGTATTTTATCATGGCAAGGCTGGTGCTGTTCTTCCGGTTATAGGACGCATATTGCCATTTTTGGCTGAACCTGCTTTCCGGTAGTTGCTTTGAAACATTATTTTTTGCATTACATTTTCATATGTGAGTAACTGCTCCCTGACTAAAAAAGTAATTCAAAGTTGTAGGAAACCAAATTAGGTTTAATACCGTTATAATTAGGACTGGTGCTAGCTATTTTCACATAGTAGGTAGTGTGGAGAATGTAGAAAGCAAAGATTTATTAGATTATGAATACATTATTTTCCTTCAATTTCTGAGTGTTGAGGCCTAGGAAAGAGAGCTGGAGATGTTAGGTTTGAATTGTGGCTATAACTCTCCATTTGAACTCATTTGCCCCAGCCTTGGTTGGCGGCAACTGTGCTTGTGGTAGTGGTAGATTGCCATGTGAATTAATCGAGGTGTGCCTAAGCTGACCGGACATCAATGATAGAAGAAAGCTTACTTGAATTTGTTATTCTTGCCTTGTGATACTCTTATTATCTGTTGCTAAGAAACACGTATCCTCTTTAGTCATTGGAATTTGGACCTTTGATGAGAGTCCATTTTTTCTTTCTTGCATATTCAATATTCTGAAGAGATAGGGAGTTATAATTGAAGTTTTTATGAGAGTAACCTCAGATTATTTCCATGTAGTTAAGAGTAACAGCTAACAACCATTCTGATCGTTCCAGCTCTACACACAGATTATCACTATTGTTATAAAAAAAGAAGCTTGAATCTGTTAGTCTTGCCTTGCGATAATCTTTAATTATCTGCATGCTAAGAAACCCATAGCCATGCTGTTAACCTCTTTGCGATGAGAGTGATGAGAGCCTATTTGTCCCCTTTTTGCATGTGTCAAGATACTGAAGAGATAAGGAGTTAGAATTGAAGTGTTTTTTTTTAAACTAGTTAGAATTGAAGTTTTATGAGAGTTACCTCATATTAATTCCATGTAGTTAGGAGTAACAGCTAATAGCCATTCTGATTTTTCCAGCTCTAGACACGGAGTGATTATTGAAACAATTGGCGCACTATTATCCACTCTTCGTACAGGAGATCGAGATGTTTATCGGCAATTCTTTATGGACACGTTATTGGTGGTTGAAGGTACACATTGAAAATTGTTTTCAAGTAGTTCCAGTAGATCCACGAATTGCCATATATATTGATGGTAGATAATCAAACAAAAGTTTCAGTGTGAATAGAGTCAGCAAAGTTTAGTGCCTTTGTGAGATAAACTATCCATAGATACATTAATATTATTTCGATCAGGTTAAAGGGAGCTCAAAGAAGAAACATCAATGCGAAGAATGAGTGATGAGAAATGCCAGATAAGACGGGAAGAGATAAGTCAAAACAATGTTTTGACTTGTCTAAGATAGAGTTAAATGGAAACAAGAAAATAGATTACTGTGACTACCTGGTGACTGGACAAAGTTGGCTAAATGATTTTTGATTTATTTGGATTCTATCATAATTATAGTTAAGATTGAGATGTGTGCTTGAGGTTTCTAGATTGTTACTATGCTCTAATTGTCATGAACATTTCTCTAGAATTTCACTTGCACAACTAATATGGTGATGTTATGCTTATCTTCATTGAGCTTGAGATATGTGCTTTTTTCTAACATCTTTTCTGAAACTCAAACGATCTAGCAGACAACTTTCCTCCTCATTTGATTGCTATTACCAGAAAACCTGACTTGTTTTTTCTCCATATAGATCTTGTTTATGTTGCTTCATTATGTGATAAAGCAAGCTCTACAGAACCAAGAGAAGTACTTTTGAGGTGTTTCAGTGAATCATTCGGTGGAGGTTGGAGCAACCATGACACAACGATATTAAGTGATCTCCCCTTGTGTTGTAAACCTTCCGAGGGCAATGGCGTTCTGATTAATGTCAAAGGCAAAGAAAGGTGGCAGCCTTTTACTTCTTCTTCCATCAAGATTCTCTGTAAATGTTTAACTGAAGGAACTCTATATGTTGAAGGACTCCTTGAGACCTCATCTGTTTTGTCTGCATGTACACTTCTGTGTTACGGGGATGCTGATGTGCACATGGTTTGTACTTTCATAGGAAGCTATCTTCATAACACGCTTTGTAGTTATTCAAAGCTTGAGGTCCTTTATTCTCTGTTCTTTACTTTTTTATCTGATATTTTTCTTTTCAAAATTTCAATCAAGGCATGTTTTGACTTTCTACGAATCACTGGAGCAGCTATGAATCATGAAATCATTCCTGCCGAGAGATCGATTCAATTGATCACGGCCATATTACGCGGAGATGAGGACGGGCTTCCAGTCTTCAGGTAACGTTACTTAACTTTTGACTTTGGAGTTCTGACGCTGCAGAGGAAAAAGGGCGAACCTCCTCTAATAACATTGCTATTCCTCTCCGCATTTGGCACAGTGAATATGGATACCAGCAAAATGTAGTAGGCGTGCCACTTATGTTAAAAAAAAATAAAAAATGAAGGAGATGGGCCTATTTGACTTCTCTGCTTAGTATAAATTCAAAATCCTTTTGTGTATTCTTTTGCCATCAATCCAGGGATATAGGATATTTGTTTTGCTAGTTTGTGGAGTTAAGTTTATGAGAATCCATAGTGTTTCTTGATCTAGGTTGAGGTTATCATCCCCACACACTTTAGCAATCACATAGCAACTTCGTGGCAACTTCTTCCAGAAATGGTTATGAACATCTCTTAAACTCGCACTGGAAATGGTCAGGGCTCAAAGCTTAAGTTTGTTGAAGAGCAACATCAGTGTTTAACAAAATCTTGAAGCCATCACCAACCCATTTTCTGAAGCCATAGGAAGTTACTTGAGTCGCCAGGTGAGACATTCGGTTCACGAACTGGAAACCTGTCTCCACAACAAGCTCCTCAATTTGACCCGGTCCGTCACGCTTTGGACATCGCCACCGGGATCGTTGAGGCCCCATGAAGACGGCTCTACTTCACTGGGAAGACGCGATACTCATTAGCGAGCGTCTTTTGTAAATACGTAATTATCTTGAATATATTAACCATTTCTTTATTTTTCGATCGCCTGGAAGGGACAAAAGAAAGATCTTGTTGTTTCTTCAAGGCTGCACCGTCCGCTCACTAATCCCTTATCTTTCACTTACTTTCCTGAGTCATCGTTTGCTAGTACCGGAGCAGCTTACTCCTGAGATGGATTTACCGATTGAACTAGATTTATCCGCCTTTTTCACCCAAGCGTATTTCCCCGTGCTACCGAGTTTTGAGCATACTATGGATCCATTCGACGCTCTTTTTGATAATATATGTGAAAGAATAATAGTGTTAGTCCAACCATTTTCAGTTCAAATGGAATTCTTGGTACCGGTCAAGCAGAAATAATATGAATAGCCAGCCAATACTATATTTATAGATTGAGCTTATGAGCAGGGAATCTCCGCAGAATGGAGATTGCAATTCCATTTTTTATATGAAAGGGGTGGCATGTGAAACCAACAATCCCATATTATGGAATAAGAGAGTGGCACTTGCGGAAATAGGTTTTTAGGAAGGGATTGATTGAACTAAGGAAATGAACTAATGGACGAGGAGGAATAATAAGTCAATCTTGGTCGGAATTGAACTGGGGAGAGCGCCAGGAGAACGTTTTTGAAAAATCCAAACACCTCAGAGAGGTAGGAATTTCTCGAACGAACCGCACTCCTTCGTATACGTCAGGAGCCCAGGAATAAAAACGTCGTCTTGGCGTTCCCTGTTGCTCCGATCTCCCCTACGCATGCAGAACACGACGATCATTATAAATTCACGAATTAGAAATGCTGTAATATACTCTTTCCCATAACTTCTCATACCACTAGCAGCCCGCATTTCCGACCCGAAAGGAATGGAAAATGAAAGAAGAGTCTGAAAGCTTTATTATACAGATATTCTTCTCTACATTCCTTTTTTTCAGCTGCTTCATTAGGATAAGGAATGGGACTTCCAGGAGACATCATAGATGTAACGAAAGAAGCGAGGTTTCTATTTAATAAAAGGTAGCGTAGCGCGGATCCTCGAGAATCCGCGTACCGCCACGGGAGAGCATTCCTTGGAGGATTTTCATTTTAGGCAAGCAAGCTGTAGCGCGAGTACCCTTTTTTTGAAGGGCTTATCGCTTCTCCTACTGCTGCTCCCGGCCCCGCCCCGCAGCCGACCGATCTGCTGCCAACACTTTAGAAAGAAAAAGCACAAAGCTTTCCTGTTGAATGAGGCTATCTCTTCTATCGTTCAGAGGCCGCATCGGGACTACCATAGGAAAGCCCGCCCCCGCTAGCTAACATAGACATAGAAAGAGATTCCCGGATAGCAGTATGCAGTTAGCTCGACTCCAGGTATAGCTCTTAATGGGCATGTAGCCGTAGGCGGGAACTCTTCTTTTTATCTTGTTCTTGTTCGTATCAGTATACACGACCTTTCCCTCGCGTTCAGCTATAGAAAGAGCCCCTGAATCTAGAGCTGCTTGTCATTCCAACCCAGTTCCATGAATTGAACCCCTGAATCTAGAGCTTCTTGTCGTTCCAACCCAGTTCCATGAATTGAAGTTTTAAGTCTAAATTTCCATGTACTCTGTTTATTCTGAATCTCTCCTTGCTTGATTTTTCGCGTTTGCACATAATGTCTTTTTCGCTGCAGCAATATAGCTTATGATTCGTCCATTGGTGGATGCCTTCATGTATTATACTCCAATTGTCCTGCTGACATTGTTAGATCGACATCTGCCGATTTAGTAAATATCTTTCCCCATTCGTTGCTTAAAACAAGAAGTCTTGACCTGAAGGTGCACTGAATTTTCTTCCTTCTTCCTTCTGTTTATATATCTCTATCTTTAGCAAGTAAACTACTTCGCTGTATAGTCTAAGCAACCTAAATGAATTGATTTTTGCCCTCTGATTAATTGTTCTAATAGTTACAAACTTGTTTCAGGATGCTTTATGTCTTGCTTATACTCGTATTGCAAAGAGTTGCCCTCCTCATATCTGGAGACCTGAATCTCTTATACATTTGCTTTACTCACCCACACCTATCATGCCTTTAATCGAGTGCTTTCAAGTGGCTTTATCTAGGCTTTTTCCTGATCTTACTAGAGATGAAAGTGTTAAAAATGGCGGAAAAGGTTTATCTGACGTGCATGAAAGTCCAAGGGCTGCAGAGAAAAGACCAGGTGAAGTCTTGGAGATTTCAAATGCCAAACATCAGAAAATTGATGATGAAAATCAATATTCCAATATGAAATGTGAAGATATGATTAAGCCTAGCTATGGATTTGGCTCTTTTGGGGAGAAACAATATGCTGATCATATGCATAACTCATTGACTCTGTTTATTAAACTTCTAAAGCCTCCAAGTCAAGAATCCAGTTCTTTGGGCCCAGAAGTTGCATTGACAGCTCTTAGTACACTCTGTATTGTTTTCTGTAGATATCCTCAAGCGGAACTTTCAATTAAAATATTCCATCAGATGTATGAATGGGTCCCTTGGGTGTGTGAAGAGGTTGGTTGTCAGTTATGCTTGTTCATTTGAATTATGCACTCCTACGTCCCCATAATTATGGTCATTGTCATGCAGGCAAAGCAGAAGTTTCCAATCCCTATTGATTTGCATATCTTTCTAGAAGCGATTCACAACCTATTGACCATAGCAGGTAAATGGTAGATCTATGCTAATTCATTCTGCATTTCCGGTAACTTTTCATTGCTTATAATCTATCAGGAAAAAATATTCATTGCTTGTAAAAACAAGGTCGAGTGAAGAAATAAGAGGTCCAACATATTTTGTTAACAACTCATGCCTAGTCAATTTGTTACTCTATGTATCTGTGTGTCAGTCATACGTCATAATTGGCTATTTTTGATTGATGTGGCTCTTTTAATTTGTACTGGTATTCAAATTCTGGGAAATTGGAATCACTGACAATTTTTGACTTGCTTGATCTTTCGATGCTGATATATCTTGAAGACGACATATCAATTAAACATGTTTCAGTTTGTTGGTTATTAAGGCAGTAGCATGTTTTGTACTAATTCTTAAACTTCTGCCAGAACAAATATTACTGCTCAGTCCAAATTCTTAAGTGATATCATCCTTGTGAAGTAATTGCAGTGGGAATAGGTTTTTAATTTAGGTTGTGACATCTTGGTAGTTTACAGATTAGTTTTATCGGTTTAGTATTTGATAATTCTCTCCCGTTGCTTCTTCTCATTGTGTTCCATTTATTGAACTAGCTTAATGCTACTGCGCATATCAACATAACTGGTTGCTATGATCATTATCTACATAACTGGGGATACCTTTGTGTTTTCAATGTGAATTGCCGCTGAACTCTACTTGCTTTGTTTCATAGCAATTAGAGTAATTGGAAAGTTATCTGACTATTTATGATACCTCAAAGAAGGTGTCTGTGAGTCAACGAAAAGATAAGTATCAACCTTCCATTAACTGCGTTCTTTCTTTCCTTTTTAATATGTAAAATCTATTTAGGCTCCCTTTCCAATGAAAGTACATATTTCAAGACCAAGGGTGACAACTTAGCACTTATGCAGTCATTGCTAAGGCTACCATGGACCAGATCTCAATCTACTGATACCTACTCATCATCAAAGGCAAAGATCCTTTCTCTGTGTGTGCTGTCTAAAATTGGGCCTGTACTGCAAGGTGGAAACGATCTTGATATATTGGACTTGGGACTCCGTGATACTGCTGAGGATGTTAGAATTGAAGCTGTCATTTCCATGCCGGTTATATTAATGTGGTCTGGTTTTGGTTTACTGAATCACATGTTCAAGAGGCTGGAGTAAGTAAGAAAAAGCTATATATGTTATGTTATAATGTATATTTTGTATGAACAAGACTGCTTTACATAACAATCAAAAGAGGGTTTTTAACTTTGGAATATTATAAGTTGTCACGTGGTTTTGCACTTATCTGCTTATATCAAATTAGACGTACGAGCTTGTGCATATGGATGTGTGAATGAAGTTGGAGTAATTTCATCAATTTTCTGCTTCTCCGTGTCTATAATGTCAAGCAATCTAGCCATATCATTAATGTATTAGTTATTTTCTTATATTGGTTTGCAGGATCCTGGAAAAAGAGTCACATGGTCGAATTAACAAAGTAATCCCAGGGTGTCTTGGTTATTTGGCATGCCTTTATGGATCCTGTACAACTGGTGTGCTAAGGGAATGCCAATGCAAATTTTACTTGCCAAAGGGTAGTATAAGACTAAATATGACAATGGATGACCTTGTGGGAGGATTTTGGTGTTCAAAGTGTGACATAAATGCTGGATTCGTGAACCGATCAAATTCAACTGTTTTGCGTAGTCCTGATATACACAAGAAAGAACCTACTACAGATCATGATTATGTTCATTTAGAATCCATCTTCTTCCGTCTTCTTTTTGATGAATCATCAGAAGATGTTCAATTATCTTGTGTAGGTGTGCTTCAGAGAATACTCCTCCATGGAACTGAAAATATTCTGCTTAAAACAAGATCTGAATGGTTAAAATGTGTTGATTTCCTACTGATTCACAGGAATAAGGCCATTCGAGAATCCTTTTCCAAACAGATTGGTTTCTTCATTGAGGAACCTATTCTGAATTGTTTGTTCTTGGACGAGGAGGGCCACGAGGCTGCTAGCAGATCCAAAGAACAAAATTTCATGGACAAAATAAAACACGCTGTGGAAACAGCGGATGATCCTCTGGTTTTGGCAACTCTTCTAGAAGCTACAGCTGAGATTATGAAGGTGGTTGATGTGCAGAGTCAGTCCTTTATGTTCTCTCTTATTTTATTGATTGATCAGCTTGATAACCCCCATGTGACAGTTAGAATAATTGCATCAAGGTTGATAATTAAGTCTTGCTACTTTCATCTTAGAGGAGGATTTGAATTAATCCTTTCTCGATTTCTTCATTTTCGAAATGACTTATTTGATTACCTGTCTATAATGCTTGCTAGCCGACCAAAAATAGTTGAAGAGTTTGCGGTAGCTATTCTTGGCACTGATACCGAAGAACTTGTCAAGAGAATGGTTCCTGTCGTCCTCCCGAAGTTGGTTGTTACTCAGCAGGATAATGAACAAGCAATTTTCACTTTATATGAGCTCGCCAAGTGCTTAAATACAGATATGGTGCAACTAATTGTTAATTGGCTACCTAAAGTACTTGCTTATGCTCTCTATCGAGCCGATGGACAAGAATTGCTCTCTGTTCTTCAGTTCTACCACGAGCAGACTGGTTCTGACAAAAAAGAAATTTTTGCTGCTGCACTCCCTGCTCTTTTGGATGAGCTTGTATGCTTCACAGATGAAGATGAGTCAAATGAGATAAGTAAAAGGTAATATAGCTTCAGAAAGTACAAAGATATTACATTGTTGAGTTTGTTAAAGCATAGATTCTAATTTCTGCATTCATTTTCTGTTAAAGAGGCAGTTTTCGGCCTTTGTTCTTTATTTCTTATCTTTTCTAATTTGCTGTTCTTTTTCTTTATTTCACTCATTTTAGCTTTCCTCTGAGGGTGGGGAGCAGCTGAGGTGAGGTTGGATAATTCTGTACTTTTACCTTTTTTCTAGTGGGTTATTCTTTCTGGAGATGGAATCACAAATCGATAGTATCTAAAGCAGGTAGAGGTCCTGGTTTCTAGTATTACTATCATGGTGCCACCAGTTAATTGTAATATTCCATTCTGCTTGGCCCAAAAAAAGGAATTGAGTTGCAAACGATGGATGATGTTGGAGATGGATTTACACCTCTATTTCGTAACCACTTCTTCCTCTTTTGGTTTGGGGTAGGGGGTGGGTGGGTAAAGCAAGGATATAATTTACAAAACCAGCAGTTGAGGTAGTGCTGGTTATTTCCTATGTTAAAATCGAAGGGAACTAATACAGTCTAGCACATATGTACAATCACTTACAATTACAACATCAACAGTACACGAAAAAATAAGAATTATTCAACATTTTAGTTTCAATATTTGCTTGAATCGAGCTACTCCTCAAGGCACCCCTGGTTCCTTTACCCGCATAAATGCAGAGTTGTCTGGTATGCAATATTTTTCAAATGGTCTTGCTGTATCCCAGAAATAGTTAACAACATATCCCACAATCCATTGCCACCCGATGTAAGCAAAGATGATTATGATCCTTCAATTAACGCAAGAAACATCTGTTTCACGACATAAAACCCCTTTTCAACAGCTCTGTTTCTCTAGAAAATATGATAAGACAAGGCTTAGAGAAACTCTATATTTTAAGCAAGTTTCGATAACTAGCCTTAATAGTAAGTTCCCTATTCTGTCACCTTTTCTTTTCACAGAATCAGCCTTTTGATAAACCCCCTCTGGTCCATTTTCTTTTGCAAAGAAGTCAGACTCTCAAGCTCCCTATCTTCACAGTAGCTACTGAAAGTGACTTTCCAGATTCCATCTCTTCGTTAGTCTATAGTAGTATCTGGTTAAGTGGAAAATCTGAAAAGATCATGAGTACTTCTTCCTTCTCAGGAATGTGACCGAGCAAATATCCTGCCAAATTTTTTCTTTCTTTCTTTCATCTCCCTATTCAAAGTATACATCTGTTCGGAACTCTTCCATAAATTCCTGATAACTCCCGCTCTATATGTATTAGAAACAACTTTACCGCACCAAGAACTTTCCAAAAGATATTTAGCATTCGTAACCTTTCTCCACAAGGCATCTTACAACAACAACAACAACATACCCAATGTAATCCCACAAGTGGGGTCGGGGAGGGTAGGATGTACGCAGACCTTACCCCTACCTTTGTGGGGAAGAGAGCCGGTTTCTGATAGACCCTCGACTCAAAAAAAGTGAAATCAAAGCAGGATTGAAAGGAAAATAGCGACAACAAAATAGCAAGATACAACAAGTAAAAGTACAAATTGAAGAATAAAATACTACGCGAATACTAAATACTACTAGATAAGGAGAAGATGAGAGGATCAGACTAGCCCCCCTATCTCTCCCACATAAAAATACGACAATGACTACCTATTACCCTTCTACCCTAATCCTCGACCTCCATACCTTCCTATCTAGGGTCATGTCCTCAGTAAGCTGAAGATGTGCCATGTCCTTGAAACCTCCTCTCTTGGGTATGACTTGTGTATCATTCATTTAAAAAACATCCTATCAAGATTATTTAAAATGAAAAGTAGCTAATTGTACTCCAGAAGTCGTGAAAATTACTGTCAGCTTACATTGTATGAATGATGTTGCTAATTTCACAGGTTAATGAAGGTGCCTCATGTGATAAAGGAAGTTTCTGGGATTCTAACTGGTGACGAAGATATTCCTGCATTTTTAAGGAATCATTTTGTTGGTCTCCTTAACAGCATTGATAGGAAAATGCTGCATGCTGAGGATATATCACTGCAAAGACAAGCTATCAAGCGAATTGAGATGCTGATAAGTATGATGGGTTCCCATCTTAGCACTTATGTACCAAAACTTATGGTTCTTCTCATGCAGGCTATTAATAAGGAATCACTTCAGGGTGATGGTCTTTCTGTCTTACATTTTTTCATAAAGCAGATAGCGCAGATATCGCCATCTAGCACGAAGCACGTGATTTCTCAAGTTTTTGCAGCTCTGGTTCCATTCCTGGAGAGAGAAAGTGAAAGTTCCTCCTCCCATTTGAATAAAATTGTGGAGATCTTGGAAGAACTCGTACCTCAGAATAGAGCAATTCTAAAGGAACACATTGGGGAGTTTCCTCCTTTGCCTAGTATTCCTGCTTTAGATAGGGTGAACAGAATGATAAGTGCAGGACGTGGAATAATGACCTTGAATGATCAGTTGCGGGACATTATTGATGGTTTGAATCATGAAAATTTGAATGTCAGGTATATGGTTGCATCTGAGTTGAGTAAATTGCTCAACCTTAGGAGGGAGGATATCATGGCTCTAATTACTAAGGTAGGAGATTCAAACATGGATATAATGAGTGCTTTGATCACATCTCTGCTTAGAGGATGTGCAGAACAATCAAGAACAATGGTTGGTCAGAGACTGAAGTTGATATGTGCAGATTGTCTTGGAGCACTTGGTGCAATAGATCCTTCAAAAGTCAAGGGATTTTCAAGCATGCGATTCCAAATTGCTTGTTCAGATGATGATTTAATTTTTGAGTTGATTCATAAGCATCTGGCCCGGGCCTTCAGGGCTGCTCCTGACACCATTATTCAAGATTCTGCAGCCTTGGCAATTCAGGAACTACTAAAGATTGCAGGCTGTGAGGCATCTCTTGATAACAACGTTGTAGCTTCTACTTCACAGACAAGAGGGAAACGACCGGTGAAGTTGCCTGTATCCGTGGTGGATGGTAAGTACACTGAAGTGCAGGGAAGGGGTCAGAGATTGTGGAATCGTTTCTCTAGTTACGTGAAGGAGATAATAGCCCCTTGCTTAACCTCCAGATTTCAGTTGCCAAGTATGTCGGATTCAACATCTTCTGGTCCAATCTATCGCCCTTCAATGTCATTTAGAAGATGGATATTTTTCTTGATCAAGAAATTGACTGCACATGCGACAGGTTCTCGAGCAAGTATTTTCTATGCCTGTCGTGGTATAGTCCGCCATGATATGCAAATAGCAATGTATCTTCTTCCATATTTGGTCCTCAATGCAGTATGTGATGGTACTGAAGAGGCACGCTGTGGCATAACAGAGGAGATTTTATCTGTTCTCAATGCTGCTGCATCAGATAATAGCACTGATGTTGTTAACGGTATAAGTTCAGGGCACAACGAAGTTTGCATTCAAGCTGTATTTACTCTTCTTGATAATCTTGGTCAATGGGTGGATGACGTACAACAGGATCTTTCACTTTCCCAGTCTATTCAAACTTCCAGTTCGAGGCAACAAGCTCTCAAGTCGAAGGAGAAGACCATCAACCTGTCAAGTGATTCTGATCAGGTGCTTATTCAATGCAAACATGTTTCAGAACTCTTGGCTGCAATTCATAAAATGACTCTTGCAAGGGCATCTTTCAGATGCCAAGCTTATGCCAGGTCCCTTTTGTACTTTGAATCTCATGTTCGGGAGAAGTCAGGATCATTTAATCCTGCCTCTGAGAAGAGTGGCCTCTTTGAGGATGAAGACATCTCATTTCTGATGGAAATATACAGTGGGCTGGATGAGCCAGATGGCTTATGTGGATTTGCTTCCTTACGCAAGTCAAACAGCTTGCAAGATCATCTATTGATAAATAAGAAGGCAGGAAACTGGGCAGAAGTATTGACTTCCTGTGAGCAGGCTTTGCAGATGGAACCAACTTCTGTCCAGAGGCATTCAGATGTTGTCAACTGCTTGCTAAACATGTGCCATTTGCAGGCCACGGTCACCCACGTAGATGGATTAATATCTAGAATACCTAAATACAAGAAGACTTGGTGTATGCAAGGTGTTCAGGCTGCATGGAGGCTTGGAAGGTGGGACTTGATGGATGAATATCTTAATGGGGCCGATGAAGAAGGTTTAGTATGTAGCAGTTCTGAGAGTAATGCATTATTTGACATGGATGTCGCTAAGATTCTTCAAGCAGTAATGAAGAGAGATCAGTTCTCCGTTGCTAAGAAAATTACTTTGTCGAAACAAGCTCTGATTGCTCCTTTGGCTGCTGCAGGCATGGATTCTTATGCGAGAGCTTACCCCTTTGTTGTCAAGCTTCACATGCTTCGGGAGTTGGAGGATTATAGCTCTCTCCTTGGTGGTGAGTCCTTCTTAGAAAAATCATTCGTTCTATGTGACTCAGATTTCTCAAAACTAATGGAAAGCTGGGAAAATCGGCTCAAACTCACTCAACCATCTCTCTGGGCCCGGGAACCACTCTTGGCTTTTCGGAGATTAGTTTTTGGTGCAAGTGGTCTTAATGCTCAAGTTGGGGAGTGCTGGATTCAATATGCAAAGCTCTGTCGTTCTGCTGGTCATTACGAAACAGCAAGTCGAGCAATTCTAGAAGCCAAGGCCTCAGGTGCACCTAATGTTCACATGGAAAAGGCTAAGCTTCTGTGGAGCACCAGACGAGCTGATGGTGCCATTGCTGAGCTGCAACAGACCCTTCTGAATATGCCTGTTGAGGTTGTAGGCTCTGCAGCAATATCATCAATCACTAGCCTCTCATTGGTTCCATTGAACCCACAGCCTCTACTTTGTGGTACTCAGTCTTCCAACGAGAATAGAGGTGTTGCCAAAACTCTCCTACTCTATTCAAGGTGGATACATTACACTGGTCAAAAGCAGAAGGAAGATGTGATTAGTCTGTACTCTAGGGTGAAGGAATTACAGCCCAAGTGGGAAAAAGGATACTTTTACTTGGCAAAATACTGTGATGAACTACTTGTTGATGCCCGAAAACGGCAGGATGATAAGGAGCCATGTTCAAAAGCAGTCCCAGCAAATTTGGCCCTTGTTGCTGCCGCCAATATGAACACTGAGAGAAGTTGGTGCTCATATCTTCCTGATGTGCTCTTATTTTATGCAAAGGGCCTTCACCGGGGCCACAGGAATCTTTTCCAAGCCCTTCCTAGACTGCTGACACTGTGGTTTGATTTTGGTAGCGTTTATCATATAAGCAGATCTTCAGCCAATAAAGAATTGAAAACAATCCATGGGAAGGTGATGTAACACACATGCTTCCTTTTTTGTTGTGATGCTGATATCTTTGGATTCTTTCCATAACTTGTCCTCTTTTGCAGGTTATGAGCATCATGCGAGGTTGTTTAAATGATTTTCCAACATATCAATGGCTAGCTGTTCTGCCTCAACTGGTTTCCAGAATTTGCCATCAGAATGAAGAAATTGTTCGGTTGGTGAAATACATAATAACAAGTGTTCTCCGGGAATACCCTCAACAAGCCCTTTGGACAATGGCAGCTGTTACAAAATCTACGGTTCCTTCAAGGAGGGAGGCTGCTGCAGAGATTATAAATGCTGCAAGAAGAAAATCCAATGAAGCAAGTGTCAGTTCTTTGTTTGCGCAGTTTGCTATGCTCATTGATCACCTAATTAAGCTATGTTTCCATCCTGGTCAAACAAAGGCAAGAACAATCAATATTGCGACTGAATTTAGTGCTTTGAAGCGGATGATGCCAGTGGAAATCATAATGCCAACCCAACAGTCCCTTACTGTTAATCTACCTACATATGATGTGAATACACCTGAATCCATTACATCTGAAATCTTCTATTCAGCAGACCTTCCTACAATTTCAGGAATTGCAGATGAAGCTGATATTCTTTCCTCGCTTCAGAGACCAAAGAAAGTAAGTCCTTCTCTTTTTGATGCTTTTACATTTGATTTTCTCCGAAGATATTCTTCCTTCTATTTTGTTGAACCATGATGTGAAGTCCTTCAGACTGGAAAGAAAGGAATCTAAGAAGCTTGGAAAGCAAAGTTGAGAACATACATAAACTACAAATGTCTCTCTTATGGCTTTTTGGTTATAATATAAATGAAAGGAGATAGAATTTTGGAATTTCTTAGTCACTTTACATTGTGAAGAAGATGATCACTACTGTAAGCACCACCTGGGTGCTGCTTTTTCCAGTACTAAGATTCTCCACTTACCTATCAAAATAAAAAGTCTGCCAGGCTTCTTTAATGTTCCATTGAAATGCTTCACCTTCGACTAGTAATTCTTCTTTCTTCCTCTTTAATTATAGCTAACTTAGTATAGATACTAAATGTTTAACATAATGCGATGCCCTATTAATTTTATACACCAAAGCTGTTGCTTAGCCCAAATAGGGATACAGCAGCTATAGATGACTGCTTGATCACTGATATTTTCTTTTATAAATGGTGAGTTATTATTAATTCTAGCACCCAAAAAATGCTATTTGGAGCAAGTACACTGTATAAGATTTACCCGCTATTTTTAATTGGGTAAGTAGCTAATAAAATCTCACATGATTCCATCTAAAAAGTCTTAACAGTTGATATATACTATTTGTAACCTCTTGTTTACACCAAAAAGCAGATACCGGGAACTGATATACTTAAGTTGATGCACTGGTTTTATGCTTCCTTGAAAAAAGTTACTATTTCTCTCCATAGCACCCAGAGGCCAGAGTATGCCGAATGGGATTGTGCAGAGTATATATTACGATTAGGTGGATCTTCTTGCAGTGGCTCATGGTATTATGTCCTTCATATTTGAGCAAATCCTCTTTTTCCTTTTTTTTTTTGGGTTTTGCAGATTATTCTTTTGGGAAGTGATGGAATTGAGCGCCCATTCCTTTGCAAACCCAAGGATGATCTCAGGAAAGATGCACGTATGATGGAATTCAATGCTATGGTTAATCGTCTACTATCTAAGTGCTCTGAAAGTCGTAGGAGGAAGCTTTATATTCGCACATTTGCAGTGATACCACTGACAGAAGATTGTGGTATGGTTGAGTGGGTTCCTCATACCCGTGGGCTTCGACAAATACTCCAAGACATTTACGTAAGCTGTGGGAAATTTGATAGACAGAAAACAAATCCTCAAATTAAGCGTATATATGATCAGTCCCTGGGTAAAATGCCAGAAGATGAAATGCTGAAGAACAAAATCCTTCCAATGTTCCCTCCAGCTTTTCATAAATGGTTCTTGAATATGTTTTCTGAACCAGCTGCTTGGTTCAGGGCTCGGGTTGCATATGCCCATACTACTGCTGTTTGGTCAATGGTTGGTCATATAGTGGGCCTTGGAGATAGGCATGGCGAAAACATCCTCTTTGATTCAACCACTGGTGACTGTGTTCATGTTGATTTCAGCTGCTTATTTGACAAAGGTTTGCAGTTAGAGAAACCAGAACTGGTTCCTTTCAGGCTAACACAGGTAAGAAGAAGAGAACACAGATCTTTTGACATATTAGCATTGGTGAATAGTTTGAAATTTATCTTGGTAATCAGGTCGGAATTGAATTTTGTGGGGATATTCTCGTTTTGCGACTTACTGGTTACATTGACTACATGCAGAACATGATTGATGGCTTGGGCATTACTGGTTATGAAGGGATCTTTCTAAAGGTTTGCGAGATCACACTTTCTGTATTACGGGCACATAGAGAGACGCTAATGAGTGTCCTTGAAACTTTCATCCATGATCCTCTGGTGGAATGGACCAAATCTCATAAATCTAGTGGGGTGGAAGTCCAAAATCCTCATGCACAGGTTGGAGCTTTTGTCACTTGTCATTAATATGTGTGTTACAGTTTCAGTCATGCTTTTTTGATAAGGCAGTTTCAGTCATACTTTTGTCTGGTAAATGATATTAATTATTTTTGATAGGCAAAATTGACTTTTGTTTTGTGGCAAACGTTGTTTTACCTTATCTTCCAAATTTTGGCGCTTTTGACCTTTTAACTGATCGAGATACCCAATCCTGATACCCACTTGACGGAAAACCTTACTGTGCCAATCAAATCAAACTGAAATGAGGTATTCTGACCATTTTAAACTCTTTAAACAATGATTCACAATTTTTTCCAACTTCACCTTTCTTGTGCCCAAACCCATCTTTTCCTCTCCTTATCACGTTCCTAAATCTATACCCTAGACGTATGCGTGGAGCACAGGTGCTTGATGGTTGGTTGGCTATGTCATGTTTGGACGAAGATGTTTGAAAGTGTCATGAGATGAGAGTAGGGGTTGGTAGTAAATAGGGAGGCAGTGATGGGGTTTGGGGTGAAGGTAGAGGGCAGTAGATGGGAAGGAGAAGGTGAGCAGATGGATGAAACGTGGAAGGCTGGCAGGAGTGGGAAGAAACAGAGGTCTTGTGGGAGTGAGGTGCAAGAATGGAAATCTTGCAGAAGGAAGGGGTGGAGGATGATTTTGCTGATGTATGAGCTTGTTAGCCTGTTGGCCTAGAAGAATAGAATACCTCACATTATTACTAGTGAATGACGTGTGATATTATCTGCCAAAAATTATTGGGTTAGAAGTGGCATTAACTCTGAGTTAATAGCTGCTGTGCAAACAAAAACAAATAACTACCCCTCACTCCCAAGTCGGCTATATGAATCCTTCTCCATTTACAGCTCAACTCATGTTATCATCATAACAAATAAAAATAAAAGTGAAAAATAAGTTTATTATGTATAACTAATAGTAGTAATAATAATAATAGAAATTCTCTAGCAAGACTAAAACCTTTCCCAACTTGTAGATATCACCTATATATATCTTTTTTTTATGACTGAGAAATCTGTTTGGAGCCAAGTGCCAATCCTAATATCACCGATATAGATATTTTTCTTCCATTGTGTCCTATTTTTAGCTAAATCTGCATAGGTTCCAAGCATTGTAGGTCTTTCACGACAATTTCCTTCCATATGCTTTTAGATCTGCCTCGTCCCCTTTTAATACCTTCACTCACCACTGTTTCACACCTAAGAATCATTGCATTTATAGGTCGACGCAGGACATGACCAAACCATCTCAACCGACCTTCTTTCATTTTATCCTCAATACGTGCTACTTGCACCTTCTCGAGCGTGAGTTCATTTTGTATGACCACATACCCATCTTAGCATCTGCATCTCTGCAACACTCAATCTTGTGGATATGTTGGACTTTAGTGGCCCAACATTCACTACCATGTAACGTCGCCGGTCTTAAAATTGTTCTATAGAACTTACTTGTCACTTAAGTAGGCATCCTTCTACACCCTGGTAGCACTTTCCCGTAGCTGATGTGCAGTAGAATGATGCAAGCAGTGCCATAGACAGGGCCATAAAGTGCATTTTATTCCAATTTCCGAAAAATGCAAAACAACAACCAACAACAACAACAACAACATACCCAGTATAATCCTACAAGTGGGGTCTGGGGAGGGTAGAGTGTACACAGGCCTTACCCCTACCTTAGGAGGTAGAGAGACTGCTTCCGAAATAACAACCATCTTCTTCTTTTTAATTAAAATCAAGTAAGGAAGCTTCGGGTATCTTGGGTCTATACTTATAAAAAAAAAGTATCTTGGGTCTATATTGTTCAGTCACACATCACAAGAGGTGGATGGGGAAGTGAGGATTGATACACAAGTCATCCCCAAGAGAGGATCCTTCACTGTACCAGGCACATTATCCCAGACCATCTCAGAGTCTTCTCCCACTAAAGTCGTGATGCTACCTCACAATGCAGAAGAAAGTGGTCCACGTTCTCCCACCACAGCCATATTCTGCTAGTTAATCTAAGTGTTATCCTTTTGTGTTAAAGTTCGTAAGGTAGCAATTTCTTGTGGTGATGCCTTCACAAGATTGTTATATATTTAATGTGTTACGACAAGTAAAAACTGGGTTGAGTGGGTGAATTGCATTGGTTGCCTTAAGCATAGGGATTCTTTCTACTATTACTCTAATTGTACTTTACCTTATAGTATTTTTTACTTAACTGCTAAACGGATTTAGTTGAAATTTTCAGCGAGCAATCAGTAACATAGAAGCACGGTTGCAAGGAATTGTTGTTGGTGTTGGAGCTGCACCATCGTTGCCTCTTGCTGTGGAAGGGCAAGCTCGTCGCCTGATTGCTGAAGCTGTTTCACATAAAAATCTTGGCAAAATGTATATATGGTGGATGCCATGGTTTTAAACCTCTGTGATGCCCATTATTTGCAGTACATATATCTATGTTCTCTTTGAATTCTGCAAAGTTGGTTGAAACCTTCAGCGTCGAATTCTGAAAATTCGTTGTGACCTTGAACAGTAAGGCATCTCTGGGAAGATACAGTCTGTAAGTAAACCTTTTACTTTTCTAAATATAAAAAAAGTACATGCTCTGCCCTTTCAAATGTTCTGTATAGTGCTCTTCATGTCCATGTGATCATTCGATGAGCTTGTGTGTACATGAAATGATACAGGGTGTAAAAGGATTTTGGAGGCTCCTCACATGGTTCTTATTAGCACTTTTGTACTGCTAGTTTTCACAAATCTGCTTGGGAATTTTGAGACGGCCCAACTCCTGATTATGTGATCTTTGTTTGCACCTGTAATTGGTCCGACTGATTGCTTTTGGGAGCTTTAACGGAAAGTTAAATTTCCTTACTGCCTAGTGTCTGAAAGTCAATGCCAACTCATTCAGTCATAAGAACAAGAAATCTCAAGTGTTCATCAGTCACCTTTTTCCAACAATGGCTTTTCGACAGGGAAGTTTGATAAGGAAAATATTTTCCTTATGATGGTGGTGTCCAGGCCAGCATTGGTGCACCTCGACTAATTCCATTGGTACATGTTACCTCCCATCAGCACAAGTAGCAGATAACTCTGCCCTCCAAGGCTTTGGTGATGCCAATGAAACATCTACTATAGCCTGAACTCTCGAAACAACCGTACGATTGCCATAAAAAAGACAAAATGTGTGATTTTTATAAGGGTTAGACATGGGACCTATCTGCAAATAAAAAAACTACAGTAGTCACATATTTGCATAATTGCAATCAACATGTCTTGTTGATTCTTGATTCATCTAGCTAGTTGTGCAGGTATAAGCAATTGATTTAGGATAGGACTGATTATCACAAAAATCTTGGTCATTTCTTCGTGGCGTAACTTCTGGATAACATATGAGAAACTAGTTGAAGTGGCTTTCACCCTTATTGCCCTGGAAATCTTGAATACACTTCTGAAATCTTATTTCTTTTTCTGCTGATGGATCTCACCTTTCTTCACACAGGAGGATGTGGTTGAATAGTGACTTGCAGGTTGTAATACACTTTCAGAAGACAGTATGACTATATTCTTGTAAGAAGATCCTCCAGTCTTCCTTGGAATATGCTCACGTGCACTGAGTAGATATTCCAGCACCTGTAGAAATTTTGGTTGATTGGTTGGGTAAGAGCAATCTGTGCTACAACTTGGTTTTGCAGCTGTCTTTATTTTACTCATGATTACTCGTGAATGCTCCATCCATACTTGCTCAATGACTTTGGAGTTTGCTTATGAAGCTATCAAGAGACAAGACTTCTGTATGCTTCTTACACATTTGCTTGATATCTTGCAAATCCCTCTGATTGATTACTTCTTATCTACGCTGTTGCCGTTTGATTTGTTCAGCCGGACTTGCAATTGCTGAAGATTATGCCCACATGTATCCCCAACTTCATATGATAAACCGACCAAATATTAGGTGCTTGAATAGCTCTTGAAGAGCTGATGGTTCAATGGCCGAAGATGATTATTCGACACGAGTTACATACTTCTACTAAGCTGTCTAGTTGATTATGACGATAAAAAGCAGTTGAAGGGTATTAGGGAAATGGCGACGATTAGCAAAATGGTTTTGAAAAGCCACCCTGTTTGCCAATTTGGCGTGGATGTAACACCTCAGACGATGAGTCAGCCATGGCGCAGTTCGAATTTTAGCCCCGCCTAAATAGTGAAAAACCCTAAAAAAGGTGATGCCGGAACGTAGTATTGTGGTGATGTATTCCAATGTTGTGACTTGAATAATGCGTTGAAATGAAGGTGGTGATATCGGTCTTGCAAAAAGTTGCCATCTTTCTTAACCCCTATGCCCTTGAGCCCCATATCTAAATTTATTTTGCTTTTCCTTGAGGGTGAATTATGGTTCTTTTGATCCCTGCGACTAACGAACCTATGTAACTTTATTTGTCCCTCCTATGTAAAATATAAACCTTAAAATTTTTAAAACCGCCGGTCCTCTAATTGGTTTTCAAGCCTATCCATTTTATACTGGTGAAACACACATCCATTTTGAATAGAATCAACATATAATCAATCCACGTTGATTGTTAAGATTTATACCAGTGGAACACAAGCATCCGACTTGAATTGAATCGACGAATGGTATGAATAAAACCCAATTTTCAGAATATTGAGTTCTTGAAATGGGATATTTTGAAATTCTTTACTAAAAGGAATGAGTTCATTTTTCAACTATGATGGGAGGTAGTAGCGGTTATCAAAATAAGAAAGGGGAAGAGGAAGGGTATTTCTCAATTTATAGGGTAATTTTAATCTAACCAATAGATTTGAGGTTGGAGTTGTGTGTGTGAATGTAAGTGGGGAATATGACTTATTTGGAATAAAAAAATCAGATCTGATAAGAAATTCTCTTTTTGTGGCGTTTGGAAAAAGTAATTCAAAGTTATAAGAAGTCAAAATTAGTTGAAATTTGTTATTTTAATTCATATCTGATTAGGATTTATAGTCAAATTTATATAGAATATGTTTTTCTATTTTCTATAAGTAGGTTTTGCACAATTATAAATAGGGATATTACTAACTAATTTAACATATTAGTGAATAATAGAAATTGTAGAGAGTATTCAAAGATTTATTAGATCCTAAATAAAATAGTTTTTTTCAATGGCGAAGTTGAAGATCACAGAATCCACTAGAAATAAAAATTTGCTTTTACTTGATGACATGTTATTGAAATTCTAGGAAGATTACCGCGCAAGTCACTGTAGGTATGTAAGTCTGTTTGCAAGGATTGGTTCTCAATCATCTGTGGCCCAGAATTCATAACATGGTACAAAAATCGACTAGAAAAAAAATCAAGGCTTCTCTTTTCAATTCGTGATGGCAAGGGGTTGTTTTCAAATCGGAGATATTTATGTGCCTCTTCAGATTTAATAAATATCGAAGAGTGGCTAAGTGTGCCGTATACCAAATATTATGGTGTCACACAGGTTATTAATAGCTTTGTTTGTTTTTACGTAGCATGTGGTGTACATCTTTGCAATTTAAATTTTAACCACCGGTGAGATGTTGGATCTTCCTTTATCCCATTATGATGGTTGGTCCCTAAAATTCCGATATTTTTTTGGGTTTGATCCGATTAATGCTACTTATAAGGTGCTTAAAATAAATTACCATAAATTTGAGATTCTTACACTAGGTGAAAATATGTGAGGATTCGTAGAAGAGTGTTGATGTAGAATATTTACCTTTTAATTCTGAACCGGAAGAAGCTTTTTGCGTCGACGGTGTTCTTTATTGACCACAAGGATATAATAATAGAAAGGTGATTTCTTCTGGTTATTGATTTCTCCCTGATCAGTTAAATTCAAGTTATACAATTGGTGCTGCCTTTCAATTCAGGGGATGTTTGGCTTTTGCAAAAAATTGTGGCAGTCATTTTAATACATTCTCTCTTCAATCGCGGTGGGAAAAGCGCAATTAGACATTCGAATTACATAGGGTCTGTTTGAAAAGCCACGTGGTAATTGAAATTGGTGTAATTATCGGGGTAATAATTATACAATCTAGTAATTACATAGTAAAATAATTACGACGACATGTTCGTTTGCCATAACGTAATTACATTGTAATTGTAATTATAAGCGTGTTGTTTGGTTGCACAAATATAATTACATAGTTAGATATTTGAAATTTCTAAAAAAAAAGTTTATTGTCAACAACTAAACGTTAATATTTGACAAATATATGTTTATATAAGTAATATTACTTAATTTTATCTATAACTATTTTCTCAAGATACGTATTATTTCAAAAATATAGAACTAAATAATTCTAAATTTGTAACTACTATTGTAAAAAAAAAAATGGATATGTACAAAATAAATAATACTTTAATTGAACCAATTAATAAGAACTTCTAACTAAGCACACATTTTGCAATGACATCATGGACAATATATTCAACAAAAAATATATTTACAACCATAATTTCATGATATTATTTAAATGTTAAAAAGTAACCTAGCAATTCTAACGTCAATCAATATAAGCTAAGTTTGCATATAACATCATCCAACAACGAAATTCGTTCATCTTTAATGATATTATAAGTCAAGCTTGTGGATGAGTTATTCGTTCTAAGATTAGGAGGTATAATTTATTTTTAAAAAAATTAAAATAATAACATATCTAAGTGAAAAGAAAAAATAAATTAAAAAGATAACATAGCAAGTAAAATTAAAAAAATAAGAAAGAAGTAAAATATGAGAAATTAAGTAGAAGCACGTGCAGTAAAGGTTAAGAAATACGAAATAAAAAAATTAATAAAAATGTAAAAATAATTTTTTAAAAACAATTTTAAAAGAAAAAAATAGAAATAATTTTTTTTAAAAAGAAAAAATATTAAAAATAACCTTGTAATTACATCATGTAATTACCAGCAATTCTCATCCCCTTGAGAATTGTAGAGTATAATTACACCCCCTCAATTACACCCAATTAGATGAAACATGACAATACTATGTAATTACACCCAAATTTAATTAAAGTGTGGCTTTCCCAACAGGCCCCTAGTGAATTGATTCTACAGTGGAACAACTTGATCCCTTTTGCAAGTCTTTCTACTGGTGAAATTATGCTGGTAGATGTCTATCGTTTCACGACTATTTATTCTTATGATCCTGAGAATCAAAAGTTTGAAAGGCTTGTTGTCCCTCAGTTGAAATTCAAAATCTACTCAGCCCGCATTTCTTCTTTTGAACCAAATTTCAGTCCACTGAGTCTTATTTTGAAGCATGCTTAACGACTTTTATACCTTTTTTTCCCCTTAATTTGAGATAACTCCTTTCCGCCGAGGGTCTCTCCGAAACAGACGTTCTACGTACCAAGGTAGAAGTAACATCTGCGTACACTCTATCTTTCCACAGACCCCACGTTGTGGGATTTCACTGGGTATGTTGTTGTTCTTGTTGTTGAGATAACTCCTTTCCAGTATTGTCATTACTTTTATGTACTCTCCATGTTGCAAGTGTTAAGTTTATTACTACTAATATATTGGTGTGTAACAGATTTAAACTGCTTTTGCCTTTTGTTTATATGGTATTTGAAAATGACAAACTTGGTATGTCGTAGAAGGGATCAGAATTGGGATTCTGAAACAAATTCTTAGAGCACAGGCTCATCAAGCTTGCAGCTTTACAGATGAATTCTCGGCGCCTCTGAGGTACTTTATTCTCTTTCCTACTTCATTTTTTTTGAAGTTCCGATGCAATTTTATGTATTATTTTGTGGAGTTGTATGATATGCTGAATTTTTTGATCTTTACTGTCTCAGTTGTTTATTGCATGAGTTTATGATCATTGAAAGATGCCGAGCTGAACTTGTGACGCCTTTCTTATTCTCCGCTGGAAATATATAAATTGTACTCCTAGTATTAAGCTGTATGATATTCCCTGATTTTCTCATTATTATACTTTTACTGATTGTTCAGATGAGTTTAGCATCCTTAAAAGATGTAAAGGTGAAGTGTTTTCACCTATTATATTTATAATTATTATTGGTGTTAAAACAATATCATTGTAGTAATTGTTGTTGCTGCTAATGCTGCTGATGCTTTGTGTCATATCATGATTATGTAGCATTTATGCACCCAATGATTTGTCCTAGCTATCAATAAAGTGGGTTGAGAACCATGAGATCTCAGGTTTAAATTTCAGCAGAAATAAGAATACAAGGTAATTTTTCTTATTTGTTCTAACCTTAGCAAACAAAGTTATCTCGTACCTGTTTGTGGTGGGAGGTGACATGTGTCCCATACAAATTAGTCGAGGTGCGTGCAAGCTGGCCCGAACATCACGATTATAAAGAAAAAATAAATTATGTAGCATTTGTTATTTCACCGAATGGAGCTTAGGATAAAGGTAGAGTAGGTTGTTTTGCTGTCTCTCAGCTATTATGTTATTTCCTTTTCTTAAGTTTGCGTTCTTGAGAAAATTTGAAAAATCTATTTCATCAACGCGTAGAAAGAGAGAGGATTGTAAAGAAAATAACAATACTCAAGGAGGAATATATGTATAAGTGAAAGATCCATTAATGACTATATGGAAGAAATTTATCAAGCTAGAGAGAAGGTAGGAGGCGTTATTCAATAACTCAAAAGCTCTTGTATCTTGCTACAATCTAAGCTATCTCTAAACCTAAGAAAATATGTAACAGAGCACCCCTATTTATAATACTAGAAAATCAACATAGACTAGAACTAGAAAATTTATTCCTATATGACATCCAAAAATAAATTTTAACTAAACTTGAATTAAATAATCTATCAAATATCAAATTTTAATTATTAATCTTGATTGAGTTCCAACATAGCCTCCCTTAAATCAAGATCTTCAAACTTGAGCGTGCCATGAACAATATCATATCTTGCAGAAGTCAACCACCTTAAACTCTCGAACAATTTCCTGAAATATGTAGCATCAATAAAATTGCAGGCCATCTTTGATCAACTTCAATTTCTCTTCAAAATGATTCAAAGTTAATTTGAACTTCTCCATGTTAAACGATCTTCGAAATATCATCATCACATTCTTTCTTCTTGTTGTACCCTTCAATAGCTAGTCTTGATTTAAAATCATCTATTTATCCAATTGATTTGTATTTGACCTTACGTGCTCATTCAACTTCACTTCGCCTTTTTGTATGTGGTAGAGTAGTATCGTCAACTAACAATTTTTCATGCTCTTCAAAACCTAGAATGTCTAATAATGGCTCAAAGTTTATTGTATCTTCAATATCCATAATCATGCACATCAATTGCGGATCTGAACCCTTAATTTCTGCTTCAATTTTGGGTAGATCGTCAAAAACTTACTTTTGGTGAACTCTTTTGTTCTTTCATTACTAGTTTCACTTTCAATACCTTCAAACAATTTTTCTTGTGTGACGATGGATGATATTTCTGTTTCTATTTTAATACCCTCACCTTGTATACACCAATCATATCTATTACATGTCTCATTACTTAAAACAATTTTAGCCTCTATCGAAAGAGCATAAGTTCCATCTAAATTATCCGTTTTCGCCATCCCAGAAATCATTGATAAATCAATTTGGATATTATTGGAGTCTGTTTTGCAATCAAATACATCTACACCACAACAAAAATTACCTCTATTTTCTCTTCTTTTCTCTACTATCTCTGAATTCTGACCTCCTTCATTTATTTCTGCCATATTCAATGACTCTTCTTTTTCTTTTGGTTGATCATCCTTTGTTTGCAATCTCATACGTCACCAATTCATCTTCTAGATTATCAAGTCTCAAAGTATTAATTTTCTAGGTAGGCTCAAGAACTGTCTTTTTGGTGTAAACTCTAATCTTAGAGATTGCAATATTTTTTAAACAACTTTAACCTCTTCCAATTTTTCTCCATTGACCTTCATATCATTAACAATTTCTCTAATTCTTATAAAAAAATCTTTGACAGGTTCCGTTGGTTTTATCCGGGCCAACTCATACTGCCTCTAAAGCTCTTGAAGGTTTTCTCTCTTCACGTTTGCAACACGTCAATATGATTTCACCTATATTGTCCAAGTCTCCTTTACTGATTTTGCATGCAAAAATTTATTATATACATGCGATTGGACTTTGCTATTGAGATAGTGAAATGTCTTATAATCCAATTGTCTATTTTTCTCCAAATGTATAGCGGCTTCACCAGTCAATTTTGTGTCTTTTGGGGTTTCTACGAATCATTTATCAATGATGGACCATAGTCCAACAACTTTAAAAAAATTCTTCATCTGTTGATACCAACTCTCAAAATTATTTTTACCGTCAAACACAAAAAAGAAACAATTTGATAAATATGAAATATTCATATTCTTTTATATGTGTTGAATCTCACACGAGACTTTCGGATCTCACACATGCTTTGATACCAATTTGAAGGAAATAAAAATACTCGAATGAATAATATCAAAGATCCAACAATAGATTTATAGAAGAAATTTGTCAAGCTAGAGAAAGGAGGTAGGAAGCTTTACTCAAAAACTCTTGTATCTCGTTACAATCTAACCTACCTCTCAACCTAAGAAAATCTGTAACAGAGCACCCCTATTTATAATACTGAAAAACCAACATAGACTAGGACTAGAAAATATATTCCTATATGATATCGAGAAATAAAGTCTAACTAGACTTGGATTAAATAAACTACCAAATATCAAATTCTAATTATTAATCTTGATTTAATTTCAACAGATTGTAAATTTGAAACAAAATCAATTTGCTTAATTTTTGCATCGACTGTAAATTTGTCCAGGGATACTTAGCTAAGGGTGAAGTGATTTTTCAGTGCAGGGGCAGATCTAGGGCACCCTCTAATAGAATTGGGTTGCTGGAACCCGTGTTGGTCCTGCTGAAAATTATAGGATGCCTTCGGCTGCTGCGGATAATAGATGGGGTTGGAGGCCTAGGGTACAGTATTGGGCCACTGTCCTGGGCCAGTCCAAGTAGCTGAAACCCCCGGCTGTTCGTTGGTATTTTTGCCTCCACGTCCTCCTCGGCCACGGCCACGGCCACCTCTTCCATTCCCGCGACCCTTACCTCCTTTGCCACCGTCGCGACATACCGTTGTTGGTTGTCCGATGGTGGTTGGTCGATGGAAGGGACGACGTTGATTGTGGATGTATCAACAGATAATGCTTCCTGGTTGTATTCGTCTTGTTTAGCACGACATGTTTCTTCTAATAACAATTGTGACCGAGCCTTATTGAAACTTGGTAAGGGATCAGCTTGTTGGATCATCGTGGCTAAGGTATCATACTCACCCTTCGGAAGACCTGTGACTAGTTGAAGAACCATATTTGTTTTGGAAACGGGCGTACCCACGTTTGCTAATTGGTCCGCCATTAGTTTCAATTGCTTCCAGTATTCGGACATTTTAGATAAATTTTCAAGGCGTGTATTATTAAACAGTTCCTCCAAATACACAGCACGAGTATGCTTATTATCTTGAAAAAAATCTTCCAACCGAAGCCATAATTCTTGGGCTGAAGCGCCGGTTTTCAGGATAGTGAGGAGCAAGTCTTGAGAGAAAGTACCATATATCCACTGTATGACAACGGCATCGAGGCGACACCATGTCAAGTCATCAACCTTAATGGGGCGAGGGAGGGCGTCGTCGATATGGTCAAGCACGTTATAGACACATACATGAATGTGAAATAGTTCAACCCACGTAGAGTACTGACCGTTCTCTTGATCAAGAATTATGGGGATGAAGTTCTTGATGTTGGTAACAGTGAGTGCTGGATGAACAGAGGGTGAGAAGGATGATTTTGATATGGCAGGAGTGACAACAGATGAGCTTGAGGTTGCTGTGGGAGGGGTTGGAGGAGTCATTATAGTGGATTATAGTTATGAAAGAAGGAGAAAAGAAGGCAAAGGGGAACAAGGGTGGTTCTCGGCCAAGTGAGCACCCGCCGGTTGGTTGCAAAACCTAGGTTGTCGGTGGAAAAAAAGAAGGAGTTGGGGTTTCAAATTTGGCTCTTGATACTATGTAAGATTGTATTAATCTCTCTTGGGGAGTCATTTCATTAATACATAATATATATAGTTGTACAAAGGTGAAATCCTAATACGGTAAGCATCCTAATCTATCATAAATATACAACAATTATAATTACACAATATATGAAAATATTTAGAGAATATTCGCTAATATAATATCCTATAGATTATGGTGCGCTATTTATGTTTCACAAATGTTCTAAATCGTATAAAAAATTGACGTTGTATATCACAATGGTAAATGTGAGCTCATGCGATGGTAATTTCTTGGTATTAGTCTCATTATTGTTGTGTTTTTTTTGGGTGACCCTATGAAAAGAAGGCCCCATGCAATTACAGTTGGCCTTTGGTCATAGCTTTAGAATTACAGTTGGCCTTTGGTTATTCATAGCTTTAGACTTGTGGTCTAAAAGTTCTCCTTTTTTTTTCTCCTTTCAAACCCTTGATAGCTTGTAATTTTTCTATTTTGAACTTACCAAAAACTTACTATTGAATTCTGTTAGGACCATAAACTTTTTAAAATATGATCATACATGCTCTTAACATCTTATGATACCACGAGATATATTTACTTATTCTCTACTAAAAACAAACGAGTTTATTTTTCAATATGAGAGGTAGAAGATATTTATGAAATTAATTGAGATGCGCGAAAATTAATTCGGATATCACGATAATAAAAAAAAGAAGAAAGGAAGGGTGTTTCTTAATTTATTGTTTAATTTTAATCTAATTGATAGATTTGAGGTTGGAGAGTAAGAATATAGGGTGAGTTCAGTAGGGAGGAAAATATTTTCTGTAAAATATTTTTCAATTTCTTATGTTCGATTGATCAAAATATTTTATTAAAAAAATTACTTAAAATGAATCTTAGTATAAATAGGGAAATAAGTTACACAAATAAATTCACGTTGACAGTGTTCTCCCTAGTCTCTATCATATCTCATCGTCACCTCCCTTTTCCACCACCCTAGCCATCCCATCTTTCATAATATTTATATATATTATATACAAAACTTTTAAAATAATATCTTTCACTTATGTATCAAACACAACAAAATAAACAATCACGCCCTATACGTAAAAACAAAATCTCGGGGAGAAAAGGTAAAAAAGGGGAAAAGCGAGAAAAATTAAAATAGGGAGAGAATTCAAAGCTGTGGAGTCTCTTCAATTGTTTCCCTTGTGGCAGTAACAACCAAAGCGTATAGTAGCGGCGAGATCCTCTATGATGTAAAGTTAATCAAATACAGTATTAATCATTCCGATTGCAATTGGCTCGTCTGCATATATATAGAATTTGAGTCCCAGTAATTTATATTAAACAGTAGAAGAATCAAAATTCAGTGTATTTGTGTATGCGATGATGAGAAGTAGCGTCGATTGTGCAGTTGTGGATGTTTGGAAACGTGAAGTCGGTGAACTCTCTTCCAGAAACTTCGCACACCGTCTCGGTGCCTCTGAGGTACATTCTTCTCTTTCCTTTGCAATTTTATGTATTATATTATTATGTGCAGTTGTATGATATAATCACTTTTGATTATTATTACTGTATTAGTTGTTGTTTATTATTAACTCCATCTCAATTTATACGAAGGTATTTGACTAGTCACATAGTTTAAGGATGAAGGAGAGACTTTTGAAACTTGTGGTTTGCGCCTATAATCATCTCATTAAGGTAAAATGAATGAGAAGTTTAAAGTTAAATTGTTAATGAATATAGAAAGTTGTTATTCTTTTTTTGGACCGGCTAAGAAGGAAATAGTGTCACATAAGTTGGAACAGAGGAAGTATGTTTATTACATGAATTTAATTTTCCGCTGGAAATACATAAATTGTACGCCTAGTATTAAGCTGAATGATATACCCATGTTTTCTCATTATTATTCTTTTACTGATTGTTCAGATGAGTTTTAGGATCCATAAAAGATGTTATTGTGAAGTGTTTTCACCTATTATATTTATCATTATTATTGCTGTTAAAATAATAACATTGTAGTAGTTGTTGTTGTAGCTACTATTGCTGTTGCTTTGTGTCGATTAATGCTTAAATCTTTAGTGTTGCTGACAGCTGACCATATTATTGTTAGGGATATAGATTATGTAGCATATGTTATTATACTGATTGGAGCTTAGTGAGTATGTTTTTTTGCTTTTTCTCGGCTCTTACCTGATTTCCTTACTTTAGTTTTGCGTTATTGAGAAAGTTTGAGATATCCATTTCTTCAGCAATTAGAAAGAGAGAGAGATGATTCTAAATTTGAAACAAAAGCAATTTGCTTGATTGTTGCGTTGACTTAAGGGTCAAGTGATTGTTAAGTGCACTATTATTCTCCATTTGTGTCCTTAATTGTTCTGAATATATACTGAATATGACGTCAGCTGTAGAGCTTATTTTCATTTGAATAAAGATTCTTTTAGCTGTGTCCTATTTATGTTCCAAGTAAGTCTCAGAACCCAGAGCGTGCTAACTGTTGTACCAGGATCTCGTGCTCCGGCTTGATGTCTTCCGGAAGCTGGAGAAGCACAGGGGCTGCGTGAATACGGTTAGCTTCAATGCTGATGGTGATATAGTCATATCAGGCTCTGATGACCGAAAGATCATACTCTGGGACTGGGAAACTGGGAAAATTGTGCTCTCATTCCATTCAGGTCATCATAACAATGTCTTTCAAGCAAAAATAATGCCATACACTGATGATCGAAGCATTGTTACTTGTGCTGCCGATGGCCAGGTAACTTCTTTTTGTTGGTTTCTTTCTTCATGATGATTTATGTAGGTCATTGCTTTTCTATATGGTATGCTATCTTCGCCTTACATTTAATTGTTCTTTTCCTTGATATTCCTGATAGGATGGCACTTGTTTCCTTCTTAGGGGTTGCCAATGTACTTTGAAATTACAAAAGGATTATAGTTCATTTCTGCTACTACATCCATTGAGAAAAAAGACATTGTTATTTTATCCTTTGAAATGATAACAATCATGCAGGTGAGACACGCACAGGTTCTAGAACATGGGAAGGTGGAAACAAAGTTACTGGCGAAACATCAAGGACGGGCTCACAAATTGGCAATAGAACCTGGAAGTCCTCATATTATTTACACTTGTGGAGAAGATGGATTAGTTCAACATGTGAGTTACTCCTTACGTGGTTCTTGTAGTTCTATAGTCGTTTCCTTCTTCTCTGTTTCCGTTCAAGTTGTTTTTGTGTTAGAAGGACTTGGATAATGTGGTGCAGGGAGAATGTATTAAGAAAAACAGTTGATACAATTCTCATGGATTAAGCTCTCTTGAAAACTGACATTTTGGATATTAATTAAAAATAATTTGCATCATGTGTGCACATGGTAAAAATAGAGAACAAAAAGTTAAAATAATTCATTTATAAATGTAGATCTATTATGTTTAAATTGTCTAATTTTGAGAAATTATAGAGTATTGCTTCTTTTCATCTTTTTTCCCCATTTCCCATTTCTCAGAACAACATCATCCTTCTTCTGTTTGGGAACGATATATATATATATATATATAAACATTAGTCGAGGCAAAAACACCAGGTCATCCTTTTTCAAATCACTGTAGAGGCAAAAAAAAAATTAGGTGATTTCTTTTCATCTGTCCAAATCTTGGCGGATAGAGTTATCCGGTACTTGTGTTGGTAGGATGTAGTAGGTAACTCGTGGAATTAATGAGGTGCGCAAGCTGGTCTGAAATACCAGTGATTAAAAAAAAAGAAACAGTTATAAATCAAACTCTTAAGGAGTAGTATGTTGCAGTAAAATATGCTTTTTCCATCTCAAAAAAGTATGTTGCGGTAAAATAATGGCATAATGTCCTTTTTTTTGCTGTAAATGATTGCTAAAATGTTAAGGGTTTTACGGGAATAGGAAGAGCTAAAACAGAAAAACTACACACTGAAATACCAAGAGATTGCGATCTTGACAAGTAGGTATAGACGTGTTTGAGGTTCCCCTCAGCTTCTTTTCGATTGAGCGTAATATGGCTAATGGTGTGATTCACTGTGTTCTTACAGATAGATTTGAGAACAGACACCGCGACAGAGCTTTTTACTTGCCAACCCCTGCGGGTGAGGAGATATATGTCTGTACTTCATCTAAACGCGATTACGATAGATCCAAGAAATCCCTATTTGTTTGCTGTTGCTGGATCGAATGAATTTGCTAGCATTTTCGACATTCGCAAATATAAGTGGGATGGATCCACTGATTTTGGCCAGCCGGTTGACTATTTCTGTCCCCCACATCTAGTTGGTGATGAGAATGTGGGGATAACAGGCTTGGCTTTCTCTGACCAGAGTGAGCTTCTTGTTTCATATAATGAAGAGTTCATTTATCTTTTCACAAAGGACATGGGGCTGGGACCTGATCCGTCACCTACTTCGCCATTGTACAATGACAGCGATGAGAGTGAAATAGGCCAAGATCATGAATCTGATGCATCTGCAGCTGACATGAAGTCTGGAGCAAATATTGGTCCACAAGTCTACAAGGGACACCGGAACTCTGAAACAGTAAAGGGTGTGAACTTTTTTGGGCCCAAGTGTGAATATGTTGTGAGTGGATCAGATTGTGGTAGAATTTTCATATGGAAGAAAAAGGGTGGAGATCTTGTTCGTGTTATGGAAGCAGATAAGTGTGTAGTGAACTGCATTGAATCCCATCCTCATACCGCAGTGCTTGCCAGCAGTGGAATTGAGAATGACATAAAAATATGGACTCCAAAAGCCATTGAAAGAGCTATTTTACCTAAAAATATTCAAAAGGTATGTGATATCAAATAAAAACTCAATTATGATGCACGTAAATTTCATTATTGTAGGTTCTTTAGCTTGTTCGTCTTAACCATTTTGTTGGAAATAATACACGAGTCCCTTCTGTTGATAGACGATGTAAGGAAAATATTTTAATTGTTCTCAATATCTCAAGATTTTATCATTGGGTCATTAAAAACTTGGTTCACCTTTTTCAGGTATACCCAAGATTGTAGGGGTAAATAGTACATCAGCAAGTTTTTTTTTATTTTAGCTGCCTATATATTCTGATCACATGAGTAAAGCTAAGCTAGTAATTGGAAAACATTTAGTGGGATTGCTACTTATTTATTATATTACAATACGACAAATGGTCGATAATTATATATATTCAGACTTCGTACCTAATAGATATTGAAACTAGTAGAAATATCATCTCCTGAAATTTTAATGGTTCTTATTTCAATTGCATCCCTTTTTAAACCTCATTTAATGTGATGATATTTACGAACACTCTCGAACCTAAGTTATAGGAGAACTGGATTTTTACCCAAAAACTTTTCTGAGGATGTGTAAAGATGTTAAGCATTAAACTAAACACTTATTGTTGTAAACTTATTTCAAGCTCGTTCTGAACATTTTAATAAGAGATGAACGTAAGGCTGTTTCAACCCTGAAGGATGTTCTTGTTATTATTATTGCATATATCCAAAATTATCCAAATATTATGGTAGCTATCATCCAGAAAGCCATAAAGCTATAGTGCATGGATGAGGTTCCACCGTTCCAGTTGTTACAGATGATTGGATGTTATTTGTAGAGAATCATATTTCTGTGTAGATTCGTCGCTTTTTGCATACCTCTTGTATTCTTGGGAATGTTCCTGCAACATTGCTAGAATTTATCACCTTATTATGAAAAGAAAGCCACAAAGGTAATGAGGTTTCCTTACCCAAAAAAAGATACATGAGGTTTCACTGAAGATCTTACTGAGAAATGATCTTATGTTACCAGAAAAAAAAACAAAGAACGGAACTAAGGAATGATACTTGGAAAATATTTAGTGAAGTAGGATCAGGTGAATCTGGAAACCGGAAATTTTAAAAAGATTTGGGTATTCTTTCCGGGGGATTGTGGGGTTTAGTGGGCTTGGAAAGATTGATTTCGTGATTTATTTTATTCCTTCAACTAATTTAGATTCTTCTATTTCTGGAGTGTAGTCCTAATCCATGTGTGTGCATTGTTCCATCGTTAGCTTTATGCCACACTCTTATATTGACATTGTGTATGTCAGAAAAAATTTAGAATAAGTACTCTTGGTAATGCGTTAATCTGTCCCGCTGTAGTCAAATATCCCAAAAAGGGTATATCGTTTAAGCTAGAACCGACAGAGTCGTGGTTTATCTTTGTTTGTTATCCATTGTGGTCCTGATCCCTTTCTTGAGTGTGTTGAAGTTCATGCATGTGGTAAGGATATTAACCATGACTTATCCAAGAAGAAAATGATATTAGATCCCAAATCTGTGCTATTGATCTTATGGAAGCATAAGCAGCTCTATTTAACTGCTAATATTCTATCAATCAAGGGTTCAACCCCTCGCCGATTTCATTTGTTCGGTTATGGAGGCGATGAAGATAATAGCTTCTACTTATTTGGTGACCGAAGTGACGATGATTATGGTGGTAGTAGTGACAATGAGGATGAAGATGATAGTGATATGGATGAAGATGAAGATGATTTCTCCGATGGTATGGATGATGACGACGACGACGAGGAGAGTGACGATGATGATGGCAATGACAATGATGATGATACTGATGGTTTTGAGGATTTAGATATCCACGAAGCTGGAAATGGTGATGAGTTCTTTGACACTGTAGGAGACCCTGATTTTGACGATTCCTTGGATAATGACCAAGATGATCCTAGCGATTCATGCTATGACGATGATGATTCCAATGACAATGACATTGATGAATGATGATGTTGCAACAGTAACAGGGATTATGTTACTTCTCGTGAAGATAATAATGCCTCTTACATGTGCTGATGATTTTGCACTTTCTGTTTCCAGCAGAGACCTAAAGCGAGGGGCTGGATGCATCACATGGCTTCTCTTTGTTGGGTGCAGTGGAATGTCCTCTGCAAACAAGTGTTAAGGCAGTCTATTCTCAGAAAACTCTTAATTTACTTAAATGTGACAAATACGATATTTTTCAGACATCTACTGAATCTTACTGCTGGATAGCGTGTTAAGTATTAGAAGAACCTGTATCGTTCGCTGGATATCTCTCTTTTTAACTTCGTTCTTCTTAATTTTTGTTTTCGGATAGGTGAAGAGATTTGATCCACTTTCAGGTCTATATTTGTTCTTAGAAAGGATGATGCTATGATGTTTTTACCCTTTTCAGGCATAGTCTTTGCTCTTAAAATGATGATGCTACGATGTTCTTTCTTTCTCAATATAGGTGTCTCATTTCATTTGGCATTGATATGAAGGCAAATTATAGTATCAAAAGCGTAGAAATTGATTCAATATTACTAACTCCCAGCACTTAGTCTACTTACAACAATAACAATAACGACTATGTCTTACTCCCAAATAAATTGGGATCAACACTTAACCTACTTATTTTAGGTGAAAACCTACAACTCTTTCTATAGATCAACGCAGGACTTGCCCCACGAAAAGTTGAGCGAACATTAACCATGTAAGTGTTGAAAGCTTGCTTCCAATATTTATGACATATAAGATGTGTGGTGATATTCCAGAAGTTATTTTTTGTTTAACTACTTACTCTATTAATACAGAACTAAATGCTATGCCTCGTGTTAAAAAGAAAAAAAAGAGAAACAGCGATAAGAATTTGGATTGGCAGTGGATTACAACGTGAACTTATGCTTCTTGATACTGGAAGTCGTCACGTTTGGTGGCAATGTGGTCCATGTGATGAACAAAACAAATGAGCCATGTACTGTATGACTCAACTGTATCCAGTACTTTCGAACAAATTAATTGTGTCACCGACACTTCAAGTTGGGCAGTACAGTTTGGTGCTCAAGACAACTATGGAGATTCTGGATATAATGGTCATGTCACTTCTGGATTTATGGCTTATGAAAAAATAACATTTAGTTCAATCCAAGATTATTCAAAAATAATATTTGGTTGTGGGAAAGATCAAATGAGAGGGCTTAGGAAATACCCTAGAAAATTCAGTGGAGTTACTGGTCTATATACAAATGGATTTGAGAAATATTCATTACCATCACAACTTGGTACCAATTATTCTCTTTATGCATTCCTAGTTCAACTTCAGGGAAGCCATCTACACTTTAACTTTTACGAAACCCCATGGAAAACAGTTGAGTTTTTAATTTGGACATGATTTTTTAAAAATATTTTCAAAAACAATGTTTGATTATACATTAAAATAATTTTTGGACCGTTTTTCAAGTAAATTTTTTCCACCCACAAATATTTAAACCTTTTTCAAGTAAAATGTATGTTCAAACACAACTTCAACATAGGTATCGTTTTTCAACTTCAACTTCAAATATTACTCTCACTGTCCCAAAAAGATTGTCCTACTTTTTTTGTTAGTTTGTCCCAAAAAAATTGGCACATTTTTATAGTTAAAAATAATTTAACTTTATGAGATAATTTACAGTCACACAAATATCTAAAACTTGTTTTAGATCACACATTTCAAAAGTCTTTTTTTATTTATTTTGTAAACTACATGTCAAGTCAAACTAAGATTTTTTTTTTGGAGGGGGAGTACTATTTTTTCAAATATCACTTAATTCTTGTCCAAGCGCCTGCTAAAGCAAGTGAACTACTCACTATAATAGTAAACTTACTAAACTTTGCCCGTTATAAGTTTATAACAGTAAATTCATAGGTTTTGTCTTATATTAGGTAAATTTTAGTTGTGACTATGCTTATCTGTTAAAATAAAATTTAATGATCATTAATTAAATTAATTTGACAACAGGTATAAGGGTAAACATGATGAGGAACAACAGATTTCCACCATTTTACTACTTACAAGACTTGAAGAAAATTATGATTAACAATAGGGTAGTTCCTATTAATCCTTCTCATTGGAATTTGGGTCCAGATAAATCTAGTGAAGTGTTTGTTGATACTGGAACCCCTATTACTCAATTTCCTTACGATGCTTATATCCAATTTAGGTCCATTTTTAGGTCAGAAGTTAAAAATGTTAATTGGGCCAATTTTCCAGTTGTAAGGTTTTATTTATTTTAAAGGCAATGTAATACCTCTTGATATGTGGTGGTTGACATTTTCCCCAGATGCCTACGAATGAAAAATGTAAAAGTTCTTGTTATTGTATTGAAAATGTAGAAGGTTCTTGTGAATGAAAAATGAAAAAAAAACAATGTGTTGGAATGATGGTATCGTTTGTTTATATACAATGTTACTTCCATCCACACTATATATGATCGTTTAACTAACTTTCTTTTTGAATTTGGTTTTAACAGTGGCGAAGCTGATCGTACTTTATTTATTAAACGACACGGTGTAGATATTTTAATTTCTCAAATCTACGTAGATGGCATAGTTTTTTTGGTCGACCTCACAATCGTACCTAAATTCGTTTGTTGAAGCTATGTCATCAACATTTGAAATGAGCATGATTGGGGAACTAACTTTTTTCTTAGGCTTCCAGCTAAAGCAAAGTGATGATGAAATTTTCATCTCACGGAGTAAATATGCCAAGAATCTAGTCAAGAGATTTAGTTTGGAGAAAGCTAAACAAATGAAGACGCCAATGGGTTCGTCACAGAAGGTATGTAAGGATAATGTTGGTGAGAATGTCGACCCAATATTATATCGATCTATGATATGTAGCCTTCTTTACTTTACTGCTAGTCGCCCATATATTATGTTTAGTGTTTGTGTTTGTGCCCGTTTTCAAGCCTGTCCCAAAATATCTCACTTAAATGTCGTGAGACGTATTATTCGATATGTCGCTGACACATGTGAGTTGAGAATTTGATATTCCAAAGACACTAATACTAACTTAATATGATTTAGTGGCTCGGATTGGGCTGGAGATATGGATGATAGAAAGAGTACAAGTGAAGGATGTTTTTATCTTGGCAATAATCTTGTTTCATGGTATAGTCGTAAATAAAACTGTGTCTTACTTTCAACTGCCGAATCTGAATATGTAGCAGCTGGAAGTTGTTGCTCTAAATTAATATGGCTAAGACACATGTTAGACGACTATGGATTTACTAGCAACATTTTGATTTTGTATTGTGATAACTTGAGTGCTATAAATATTTCCAAAAATCCAGTTCAACACTCACGTACAAACCATATTGATACTAGACATCATTTTTAAGAGTTTTAGTTGAAAAACAGCTAGTTAAAATTGAACATGTTGACACTCTTCATCTACTAGCTGATATTTTTACAAAAGCTTTGGACTATGAGAGATTTTCTAGTTTGTAGAAATCTCTTGGTCTTTGTAATCTCTAAAAATAAGACATTTTTGGTGAATGTCAGCTGAAACGCTGTCTAACATTTTGGGTGACATTTACCTATGTAATATCACTGACTGATTATTGTTGTTGTATATTGCATAACTTTTGATCACACGAGCATGATTCTTCAATAAGAATATGTTATAAGAGTGATACCGTTCTCTGCGATGATATATATATATATATATATATATATATATATATATATATCATAAAAAGGGAGTATCGAAATAAGGCAAAGCCTTTACAAATATTTGGCAATTGTGAAAAATGGGTAAAACCCTTGAAAAGATACCGTTCTTATTCTATGAGAGTATCGAGTGCTTCGAAAGAATTTTGAGAATACATACAAAAGATTTTTTACAAGAAAAAATCTTTTGTATGTATTTTATGATTAGATCAAGGACACGATGAAAAAATGTTACATTGGTCAACTGGTTAAACTCATAAAATACTTATAAAACGTGTCTTGATTTGTTAGCAAAGCGAAAAAAATTCTTATGGGATCAAAATACTTGTGTCGCCCAAAATATAATCAACATTGATGTTGACATTTTCAGATTTTGATATTTGTTGGGATGTTGTTCTTAACTGATTTCGAAATCAGATTTTTCTCCCTATATCTATGCCTTGTTTTAATAAAAATTTTGAACTTTAAAATGATAAGATTAAATTGAATTCTTACCGTGATGTTTATCTTTTTATCCCAAAATCTTAAGTGTAAGTTATTGAGTAAAATTGAAATACCTAAAACTAAGGGATCTTTTTTCTTAAAAAGATTTGCCATGTATATAAATTCCTCTCAATTGCAATTTTTTTATCATTTCAGATTTTCCCTAAAAAAAAAAGGAAAATCACACCTCGGGTATAACCCTACCAGCTGCCCACCTTTCCCTCAACCTCCACAACCAATCGATGCACTTTTCAAGGAAGACTCTCAACTATAAATAGAGATGCTGCTACAGTGAATCGATATCCAGAATTAGACTGCAAAAATACTAAGAGAGCTCTCGGAATTTCAACCTAGAAATCTGGATCACAAGTGTTGCCTAAGTGTGTCGACAACATTCTGTCCAACATTACAATTGTTGTTTAGATTCTAGATTAGTTTTATATAGAGCGATTGTAATGAGAGATTGTCTATGTCTACATAGTTAGATTTTTCAAGCAGAAGTCATTTGCGACTTCAACTTTTAATTCTTTTTCATTTTATATTGTAAATATGTAAGAGAGAAATTTATAATTTTGTATATAATATATATACAATACTTCTGGTCATTGACAATCATAAGTTATATCAACATATAACTTATGAAAATATAAACATTTGTGTTATTTATTTTTCCGCTTCATTTTACTCTTGAAGGTTTTCTGTTTTATCGAAGTGTTGTCACTTATGTCAGGTAACATTATCACCGACATTCGAAAACATAATTATCATTCGATTTATTTCAATCTCTTATTTTTTTACTTTTCGTAATCTTTGACACTCTTCACTTATATTTTCTCTTTTCAGTACAATTTTACATGTCTATTCAAATGTTTAAAATATACAGAAGTCAAATATGTCATAGCATATTCACCGTAAGAATTTATCTGCACTCATTATTTACATCAAATTCACAATAACATGTCACGTGTCTTATGTGTACTTTTATATTATCTGATTATAGTTAATTAATATGTATTTTTATGTTATTCATTACTAAACAATAATAAAACATATTTAATTTGATATAAATATTGAATGGGAGTCTTTTTTTTTTCTTCTTTTTTTTTGACCTTTTTCTCTATACTCTTTGCTAAATCAAAATTCCACAATTAATTTGGGATTGGAGGATATTTATTCCCTATCAAGCTGTCAGTCATTTCAATATGGGGGAAACGTCAACAAATGTTTTAGGAGAATAATCTTTTTGTGTTTATGGAAAATGAGATATTAAAATGGAGCCCACAGTGTTCAAGATTCAAACTCTAAAGTTTGATTTTTCAATCCTTTTTGGAGACTCTGTACTGGAATTTTATTAAATTCAAAATTCATAATTTCTAAAATGAACTCATCAAATTCAAATTTTAGATTCATATTTTTGTGGTGTAGACAAAGGTTGTGCTTGACGTGAATGAATATAATTCTTCCACTCTATCAAGAGGTATCGGATTAAATTCTAAAAAATTCTGTTAGGAATTATTTTCACTCTAAATGAGCTTTACACAAACATATTTAAATTAGTCGGACTCTCATTCAAATATCTAAACTATTTGTCCTCCGGGGCATAGTCAGAAAGCCTGGCGCTTATAAAGCGCTCTGGCATGACGAGCGATGGGTTCGATTCATCGCAAAGACATGTTGAATTTGGACCTGTCTCGTTGATCGGTTACGCTCCCAGAAAACTAGCCACGGAGCACATCCCGCGATTTACCTGGTGATAGTTGTTGAAGGACCGGTGCTATTACCTCAGGACGTCTGGGTAATACCAAGTAAGTAGTCGGTATGGCGCTAAAACCCTGGATTATCAAAAAAAAAAAAAAAAAAAAAATATTTAAACTATTTATCCAAATATGAAATACCTAACGGGCCCCTTGCTGTACCAATGGCTAGTTATGTTTGACGTGTCATTAGTTGTTCAGCTGGCTTTCATTGTCATGAAGCTGAACTCAACCCTCTCTGTTAATAGTATGAATATTCACACGCTCTCTTCATAATAGCCCACTCCTTCTCACGCTTCACTTTGCTCTTTTCTCACTCTCCCAACAAAAATGGATTCTTTCGCTGTCATCTGTACCGCCTCTCTTCTCGCCGGCGGATTCTACTTTTTCGTTTTCGGATTTGGCTCCGCCGAGGTTAAAGGTAAACGCGCCGTCAATCTTACCGGCGGGTCAATCGACAAAGAAAAAGTCCAAGACAACTATAAACAGTACTGTTCTTTCTTCCGTCGCCCTAAAGAAATCGAAAAAGCCGATAAAGTCCCCGCATTCGTCGATACTTTCTATAATCTCGTCACTGATATTTACGAATGGGGTTGGGGTCAGTCTTTCCACTTTTCCCCTTCTCTCCCTGGCAAATCTCATCGTGAGGCTACTCGTATTCACGAGGAGAGGGCTGTCGATATGTTAGGCGTGAAGCCCGGAGCCCGCATTCTTGATGTGGGCTGTGGTGTGGGCGGGCCGATGCGGGCTATAGCGGCCCATTCTAAAGCTAATGTTGTTGGTATTACTATTAATGAGTATCAAGTGAAACGAGCCAGGATGCATAATAAAAAAGTCGGGCTCGATACACTTTGCGAGGTCGTTTGCGGGAATTTCCTGCAAATGCCCTTCGCAGACAATAGCTTCGATGGAGCTTATTCCATCGAAGCTACATGTCATGCTCCTAAACTTGAAGAAGTGTACAAGGAGATTTACCGGGTTATAAAACCCGGATCCTATTATGTTTCTTATGAATGGGTTACAACCGAATTGTACCAACACGAAGACCCGGAACACGTGGAGATTATCCACGGGATCGAAAGGGGTGATGCTTTACCAGGGTTGAGAAGTTACAAGGACATTGCTGAAGTTGCTAAGCAAGTGGGGTTTGAAGTGGTGAAAGAGAGAGATTTGGCAAAACCACCATCAAATCCATGGTGGACAAGGCTTAAAATGGGTAGAATTGCTTACTGGAGGAACCATATTTTGGTTACAATTCTTGCTTTTCTTGGAATTGCACCAAAAGGTACGGTTGATGTGCATGAGATGTTGTTCGTGACTGCTGATTATTTATCTCAAGGTGGTGAAAAAGGCATATTTTCTCCTATGCATATGATTCTCTGCAGAAAACCAGAAGAGTAAAAGGCCGATTAGAAGTATCGCTTGTAGGGATTGACCATGGAGGTTAATTTCGCTCTGTTGTTCCTCTTTTTTTTTGGTCGAATTTAATTTAATGTCGTTATTTTCCTTATTTTTTCTTGCTAGATCTCTTTCTTTTTGCTTCTGTTTCAGCCTTAAAACTAGAAAACATCAATCTTTATGTGTTAATCACTTGGAAATTTGATTTTAATTTCGGAATTACCGATAATTGTGCTTATGAGGATGTTCTGTTTCAATTTCTATGGTCTCAGTTGTTTCTTCTGGGTTTGGTCAGATATTTTTTTCTAGTTTGTGATTAGGACATTAGGTGTTGTGCGTGACATTGGCTTTTGTTGTTTTCTTTGTTGCGGAACTTCTGTACATATTACAACAACTTAAAGAATCGCACGCCGTGGAGTATTGTAAACAGATTTTACCGCTATCTAGGCTGTTTTCGAGAGTTCCTACGCTGATATCTTAATAATTTGAGTGGACATTGCATCTGATTAAGTTAGCTGTATGATCTACTTTCTCATTAGTCCCCTCTTGGTGGTCCTCCAGTACCGTCAAAATGAAGTCACATATGCAGTACTTGTTAGAAAAATAATATTTTTTATTTAATATCTCAAAAATAAAAAGACTATTTCTAACGTTTTTATGGACTTTAATACATTAAATAGATCTAATGATGAAATTATTATTTTGTGGCAGATTTATTGTATACGTATTTGACTATTTTAAGTCCCTTAATGGCTAGTATATTAAATCAATTTGAATGGTTATCATGACATTAAATGTGGTAAAGCTTTTAATTGCTAACCTTACGTTTGGGCTAGAGTCAACCTTGAATCAAAATCATTTGAGGTCTCAACCTATATATACATGTAGCATTTTACTTTTGAAGATATATGGATCAATACTTCATCTTCCTACCGTAGTTTGATGAGTTATATATCTTCGTGAAATCTTTGTTAGATTTTGATTCCTAATTTTATACTAGAAGAGTTTGTTGAATTCTGTGGATACACCCACATCGGATAAAATATCCTTAATGACATTATCTTTGGACATATCTCAAGCTTTCAAAAATTTTGTGCAGTGTTCGCGAGTGTTCGCGATCAAGTATTTTCCGTAACATTTTCATCACTACTTTCACATAATTCGAGTATTTGGGACCAGTAGATTAGCAAACTGTAGTTTTCATTCACCAACAAAGATATTTGATGGAAACTGAAGATTTGTAGCAGCAGTATGATGTTGATGTTATATTTTCGATTTGCTAGATCTCCAGTGGGCGGAGACTTCCAGGTCAATTTGGAAATGTTTTTGAATTTTTTGCATAGTTTCAATATGGGGTCCACCATAATCCTTTTTTAAATATTTTTTTACTAAAATGATAGTCCTTCGTTATAATTTAGACACCACACCGAATTTAAAAAAGGAGGGAAGATCTAAATAAATCTTAAATATTTATGTGGTTATAAATTATTTCATTATGACAAAAGATAAATTTTAAAGTTAAATTATTTATAATTATAAAACAGTGACATTCAATTTGACATAAATTATAATAATAACAACATAAATGTAATCCCACAAGTGATACGGGGAGGATAAAGTGTACACACTTTATTCCGAGAGATAATAATTATATCTGAAAGACCCTAGTCTCAAGATATCAAGACTATGATTAGTTTGCTCACCCAAGGTGAAACGTAATGAGTGATTCAGACGTGATCGACGAGGTCGGTGTAAATTTTGGAGATCAAAGCTTGAAAGACAAGTTATATGTTGGACGGTTTGTTTCCATCCATCTAAATTTTAGTGGATAAACGATATAATCGAGGTGTGTTCTATTTGTTTTGAACACATTTTTCTTCTACTGTAACCCCGAATACCACCATTATTTAAAAAAGGGTATGTTCCACAAGAGCTTTCGTTTGGTACGGTAAAGGCTGCTTGCTCTAGAAAAGAATTTATGAAAATTCTTTTAGAGAAAGAGCTTCATTGCTTGGTGTCAAACTAAAAGTTATTTGCACGAAAAGTATATCTATGTTCTAAAGATAATATGTATTAGGATAAATGTATTTTATATACATTCGTATTATTATTAATGAAGATTAATATTTTGGCATTTACACTTATTGAATTATTAGTTGATTGTTTATACTATTTTATAATATGCATCCCTAGAGGTTACATTGTTGTTAGTAATGTGAGATATTAATATTATAATATAACTCTTAAAATAGCATCGACTAATGATCATTGAGAATGAGTTATCGATGATATGTGATAAGTCAACATGTGGTCTGCATCACATCATTAGAGGATGTAGAATGTCTCACATGCTACGAGTAATGACTACTCGTGATGGACACATGAATAATTTGGAAGTATTGATATACCCTGCTAATATATTATTTGTTATACTTGTCTAACGTATGATCAGCGTGTAGGAGATAGAAGTCCTTAGACTTGAGGTCAATGCACACCTTGTCTACAAAGTAATATACTTTGATCATGTCCTAAGCTCAAATGCCTTATAGGTTGAGATACGGCTTGTATTGGGTACATTACGGTATGGATTACAGGTGGTAGTTGAGCCAAGATTAGGATTCATTCCTCGAATGTATATTCGAGAGAACACTCAGCTTCTCAGTGATATTAGGTTGACTAAGTCGTTGGCCAACGTAATAGACATATTTAGAATATGGTCTAGTTGTCAACTGATATAGATGAGATACAATGATTAAGCCATTTGGATAGACACTTGACAAATCCTAAGCTTGATCGGGTGTGTCGTGAATGAAAGAATTTTATCTTACCACATAGAGGTTAAGTTTACTGGATTCGTGTAAACGTACTTCACATATTGAGTTCGTCTTGCGGTGCCGTCTAGGAGTTTCGCGTAGACCTTAATTTGATTAATGTTGATATGTGAAGGCCTATAGGGTCACATTATGTCAATTGTCTTTTCGATCTAAGGATATATTGAGAGAGTATTAAATATTCGATTTAGAATCGAGATATTTAAATGAATAATAATTGTTTTAATTAAGTTAAAATTGGATTTTAGATTTAATTAAGAATGTGCGGAAAATAAAACGAGACAGTGTAGGGCCATGTCAGCGCCGCGGCGCCCACACCATATGGTCGCGACGCCATGACCTAATATGTCTCGAATTTTGGGCTATACCCAAGGTCAAATCATAATCCGGTTTGACCTAATTTTTCACCTATAAATACAGACTTACAATTCATTATTCGTTACATTTGATTTTCATGTCATTATTCTAAGTCTTAGAGACTCAGAATCAAAACACTCTCTCGAACCTCTGCCGAATTTCCTAGCTTTCCAAAAGAGGAATACATTGAAGTTTGGAGCTTGCAATCGAAAGGGCATTCGCGTGCGCACCCACAGTTGATAAAGATTCCAGATATTGTAAACATGTAAGTACCATTCAAGTCTTATATTTATAGTTTAAAATTATCCTATAGTCAAATAATTCTACGTTTATTGGGTTTAAAATAAGTTTTCAATATCCGCTGTGTACAACAACCCAACAAAAATCTTCATGCACTAGATGCATTTTTTGGCTTATAGTATTAGTATTAGTTTTTGTGTGGTACATAAATTCGGACCGTTGTTGTTAAAGGGGTAGTATGTATGTTTATTGTTATGATGAGGGGAATGATGTTAACCGCACTTTCAACAAGTAATTAGTTACTAGTACTACTATAATATTGGTGGCATGTGCTCCGATCAGTGGGTTAATTTAATCAAAGTATTTGCAAATCTCGATCTACTTTTGTTAGGTTAGATCCATCCAGTCCATACCCCAAATGTTTGATTATAATAAAATAATCACTTCTCCCCAGCTTCAATCTTTAAAAAATGATATACTCTAGGTCCAGTGCTCCTTGTAAATATCTGTTATAAATGCATCGTATTATTATATATGATCGGCATAAATTTCCTTAGTTCACTTCGTTAAGAGTTTTGTAGTAGATGATATCATAATGTATCTTCGAAGTTGTAAGTTGTAAGTGTGAAAAATTGAAGTTATCGGAGAATTCATGGGTGCTCAAATCTTTGAATTTAGCCATCTGAATTATTAATTGTTTTAAACTTCAATTATGAGTGTGTGTAATTAGCTTAATTATACTCCATTTGTCTCAAATTATTTATTATGGTTACTAAAATAGTTATCTTAAATTATTTATTATTTTAAAAGTTTAAGGCTTAATTAATTATGTTTTCTCCATTTTATCATTTGTCATTAATGAAGATGACACATAAATAGAGTAAATATTTAATTGAGAGAGATTATAATTTACACATAAGGATAAAATAGGTCAAATACTCCTAATTAATATTTCTTAAGGGACGTGTAAACAAAAAAAATGATAAATAATTTGAGACAAAGGGGTAAAAGTCTTATATCTACCATACATTTGCGTTGTGTTTCACATTACAATTAGGGTTGTACAAAGAAAACCGATAAACCGCACCAAACCGACAAACCGAATCAAATCGGGAAAAAAAAATCAGACTAGTGGTTGGTTTAATTTGGTTTGGTGTTGGAAAAAACCCAACCATAATAAGTTTGGTTTGGTTTTAACTAAAAAAAGTCAAACCAAAATCAAATCGATCCAATTATATGTATATTATTTTAAAATTATTTTATACACAACAATATTTATTAGAATGTAATTTATAAGTATTTTCCTAAAAATTTGCATAATTTCTGTTTTTTTACATTCAAGTTTTGACTTAATTTTTTAAACGGTCCATACGTTTAAGCCCATAATTCTCAAAAGCCCAACAAAAACTAAGCGGAAAATATCTCTAATAAAAGAAATCCTATCCAATTCTCAAAATTAGAAATCCTATCCGACTCCAACTTTCATAGTAAAAAATTATCATTTTACATCGTAAGCCTCTTACTTTGCCTAATTAGCTATAAGATTTTGCAGATCTATTATTCATAACATTTCACTTGAAATAGTTTTCAAATAGTAACTTTTAAAATGTTTTTATTAGTATGTGTTTGAATAATATTTGAACAAAGTTGAAAAAAAAATATGTGAAAGTAATTTATTTGATTACCGTGCCTTTTTCCAGTTTTTAGTTTCTAATGTGAACTGCATTTATTAGTTCTCTTAATGTAAAGATGTAGTCTTTTAATTTATTTTATATTTTAACTTTTTGTGTGTGTCTGATTTGAATAGAATTTGCTTTATCGATTTGTCAAATTTATTTACTTATTTTATTTCTATTACATGATAAAGTTGTATGACTGTCATGGGTATGAGAGCTTTTGATCTTATTCTGTCATTTTGATATAATAACATGAATTGTGCAAAACTCAGAGCTATATATTTCTTGCATTTGAAAATAGAGGAGTTCAATTTTCGTCATATTTTATATTTTTTGTCACTTTAATATGGTTTTTTTTTACTTTAAGAGAAGTTTAAATGTAGTAACTGAATATCTTTTTACGTTATTGCTTCTTGCTCATAATTTGTTGCTTAATGAAATTATAATTTTTTTTATTATATGCAGGATTCCCTTTCCGGATGGAAGCTACAACTTCTGGAACGAAATCACTTGTGATTGACAACAACCCTTTGACTACGCCAACAGTATCTCAACAACAACAAGGTAAAGACATTCCTCATGACGCACTCCTCCGAAAAAGCAAAGAAGAACAACTCCTAAAGAACCTTCTAAATTTGGGAATACTGGTAGAGAGATTTCTGAGATTTGGGATCACTTCTCCAAATTTAAAGCTAAAGGAGGTAAATGTAGGGCAAAATGCAATTACTGTCCTAAAACGTTTGCTTTCGAAAGCAAGAATGGTACTACTACATTATGGTCACATCTGAATGAGAAATGTCATAGATTTAGAGACAAAAAACATTAAAACCTATTAAAGAAGGATGGACGGAAGGTGGTTCGGGTTCTAATGAAAGGGTGTTATATAATGTAGATGATATTCGGAGGGCAATTGCTATAATTATCGATGAGCAACCGTTTAGAGTTGTAGAGGGAGAAGGATTTAGGAAATTCATAGCTAAAGCCTTACCATATTTTGTATTACCTTTTTGGGTAACTGTTGCCAGACATTGGTTGAGGATTTACGAAGAGAAAGATAAGCTTAAAATTCTTATCAAGAACCAACGTATTTGCCTTACTAGTGACACATGAACGTCGCTCCAAAATTTGACTTTTGTGACTGCACATCGGATTGATGACCAATGAAATTTACAAAAGAAAATTCTGAACTTTTTCCTAACACCACAAAGGTGAAACTATTGCTAAGGGAATTGAGGAATGCTTATTGGGTTGGGATCTTGAGAACTTGTTTACAGTAACTTTGGATAATGCAACTGCCAATGATACTGTCATTAAGCATTTGAAGGTGCTGATGGATGATTGGAACAGAGTAATATTTGAAAATGAATTTTTACATGTGAGATGTAATGCTTACATATTGGACTTGATTGTAAAAGAAGGGTTAGATGAACAAATTGAGCCCATTTCTCGTGTAAGAAATGCGGTGAAATATGTTAGATCTTCTCCTTCCAGATTTGCTTCTTTTAAGTCATTTGTTGAAAAAGTTAAGATAAGACACTCATGGTCTTGTGAGTCTTGATATTGAAACTAAATGGAACTCGACATATACAATGTTAGATACGACTATAAAATTTGAAAAAGCTTTTACAATAATGTATCTGGATGACCATAAATATCAAAAATATTATCGAGAAATAAGTGCATTTAGAGGAAATCCACCAGCAGATGATTGGAAGAATGTGAGAGCTTTTGTCAAGTTTCTTGACCTTTTCTATCAGACCACTTTAAAATTTTCAGGGAGTTTGTATGTTACTTCCAACTCTTTCTTCCGTGAGTTTTTTACTCTTCAAAGTGCTATTAATAAGTATTCTACAAATGAAGATCTTGTTTTGGTTGATATGGCGGCAAAAATAAAAAGCAAATTTGAGAAGTATTGGGTAAGTTTGAGAATATGAATATGTTGTTGTTGGTTGCTGTTGTGTTAGATCCCAGATATAAGATGAAGTATGTGAACTTCACTCTTACCAAAGCATATGATTCTTTGTTGGGAAGGTTAAAGTCGGCGGATGTGGCAAGTGTTTTAACTCGTTTGTATAATTCCTACAGTAACTCTGTCACTGATGCTTCTTCTGATGACAATATTGGAGGTGACATTAGCATGATGAGTGAAGTCGGTGATTTGTTGCAATTTGAGTGGGAGAAACATTTGGAAGATGAGGAAAATATTGTAAAAATATCTGATCCTGAGATATACTTGATGGATGATGTGGTGCAGAATAAAGATTTTAATATCTTGACTTGGTGGGAAATTTCTTCTAGTAAATATCCAGTTGTTTAAAAATTGCCAATAGGGACTTTGAAATTGAATAAGATACTCAAATTTAGTAAACCTTTACATGCATGTATTCGGTACGAAAACTCTCCTAAAATCATATGCTCTAATCTCTTTGATAAAAATAAAAAAATACACTTTGTAAAAGAAAAAATGATAAATAATAGATTATCATATATGTCAAAAAATATGAAGTTTGTATGTCATCACTGTAACTCCTATGGACACTTAAAATCATAATGTTTCAAACTTCAAAATTCGGTGAGCAAAATGCTGCCTCAATTGTTGTCCAACATTTCGGATAACAATCGGAGCAACATTTCTGAGCCAAAAGGTAAAAATGTTTTAAGAGAGTTTGAGTTCCTAAAATGAATTAAACTTATCATGTCTGTATAACTGCATTAAGAGCTAACATTTTAGGTTCTTGGTACTTTGATAGTGGATGTTCTCACCACATGACACGTACAAAAGAATTTCTAAGGAACTATAAGTCATTCAATGGAGGAAATGTGACTTATGGAGGTGGCAGTAAAATCAAAATAATTGGAAAATGGATCTTGAATGGTCCTGGTTTTCCAGCCTTAAGGAATGTCTTACACGTTGAGGGTTTAATGACTAATTTGATTAGTATTAGTCAACTGTGTGATCTATTAGTTTACACCCTCAATCATAAACCATTGTATGGGACTTGATGCTGCAGAGAGAGTTAGAGATGCAGTATTAGTGACAGAAAATAAGGATAGAATAATTGAATACCTCACTGGGGGTACAATAAAAAAGTGGATCCCTAGATGCCCAGCTTCAAAACTAACTGCCTTATTCCCCACCCTCCACAAAATTGCTATTCACAATTGTCTTTCTTCCTTGAATGAGTCGGTTGTAACATCTGAACAAGCTTCCCTATTGTTTAAAATTGGGAAAGGTTTAAAAGTTGATTTAGAAAAAATAATATTTTATCAAGTTACCAACTTGGCTGAAAAGGAATCAACTTTAATCCTCTCTTATCCCTCTCTAATTTACCAAGTCTTGGCTACCCAAGGCTTTGAACCTAAGAGAGAGAATATTATAGGAAAGGCTCCCGAACTGTACATAGTAAACAAAATAATTCTAAAGAGCAAAGAAATAGTGATTGACTTGCCCTGGAAGAAGGAAGCAGAAGGTGAGAATGTTGCCAGGAATGTCACAAACATTTAGGACAACACTGGTTCAGGAGAACCAAAACTATTAACAGACTGGCTAGTGAGTCAAATAGCTAAAATCAACCAACAGATTTCAGAGATTTATACTGCCAGGGATGCCTTGGTTCAAACCAGAGATCATTTCTTGTTGTTACTTTCTTCACAAAAAAGGGGAGATGACTCTATGCAGGGGGCAGGGAGAAGAGGTTAAAGGTGCACATGCTGCTGAAGAAGCTGTTGATGCTGCTGTGCAAAAGGAAGAAGCTGTTGGGAGGAAGGTGTTGCTGAAAAGGCTAAGGCTGAGGGTTGAAGCTGAAGCTGTTATGCAGAAGTAGAAAGCTGTTGGAAGCTACTGCTGCTGCATAATGAGCAAGGAGAAGCAGGCTGATGTGATGCATCATGAACTTTTAATATTTGGTTGATGATTGGTTGGATTATGAAGTTTTTTTGTTTCAATTAATGGTTGATGTTAATTTCTGACAATGGTTTATCTGACAATGGGTTCTTTCTATTTGTGTTTTGTATATATTGGATGATATGTGTATATATGCGCTAACATCTTTCTTCTGTTCTAATCCTATGAATCGGTACACGCATGATTACTTGAAAGATGTCACATGTTAAGGGAGAGCATAACATTGATATTATTGATCACAAATGTCGGACAAATATTTGTCTCAATATTCTAAGTCAGTTTAGGTTTGTAATGTGTTTTGTGAAGAAATGCAAAAAGGGGGAGATTGTTAATGTTGGGTTTGGTGTTGTGACATTTGACTCAACATATCTTCTGAAGTACTGATTTGAATGCATACAAATATTGGGACAAATGTCATAACATTCATACCAACATCTTTGAAAAACAGTTTTGCCTTATTTCACGTTAAGCAGTAATATTTTATTGTGAGGTAAAAATGACTTAGGCGTGGTGAATTGGAGCTGTGTAAAACGTGGAAGAAAGAGTCAAAGCTTGGGGAAGAAGTCGAGTAAGGAACAAGTCAAAATTGTTGAGATTTTCACTCCTTAATCATCTACCACAAGCTTCCCACTTTTTCCTCAACTTCCACAACCGATCGATGAGACTTTCAAGGGAACTCTCTACTATAAATAGAGAGGCCACAACAGTGAATCGATATCCAGAATTAGATTGCAAAAATACCAAGAGAGCTCTTGGGATTTCAACTAGAAATCTGGATCACAAGTGTTGCCTGAGTGTGTTGACAACATTCTGTCCAACATTACAATTGTTGTTTAGATTCTAGTTAGTTTTGTATGGAGCGATTGTAATGAGAGGTTGTCTATGTCTACTTAGTTAGATTTTTCAGGCAGAAGTCATCTGCGACTTCAACGTTTAATTCCTTTCCAATTTATATTGTAAATCTGTAAAGAAAGAAATTTGTAATTTTGTATATAATATATATATACAATACATCTGGCCATTGACCATAAATTTTTTAAACTTTTGTGTTCTTTAAATTTCGCTGCATTTACTCTTTAAAGTTTCTGTTTTGCTAAAGTGTTGTCACTGGTGTCAGACGACATAACCGCTGACATTCGGAAACAGAATTGACATACGATTTATTTCATCTTTTGTTTTTATTTCCCATAACATTTGACACCCTTTCAGATTCATTTGATAAAAAGAAAACAATTTAGCAATTATTTCATGATGTAAAATGAATCTAATGTTTTTTCTACGTAAACCCTTAGCCTTAAAAAGAACGTAGTTTAAACATCGATGCTGCTTCAGCCTTTAGCTTCTATGAGCTTCCCATGTGCATTAACACGTAGCTATACTTAAATAAAATTTCAAATTGAAGGAATGGCAGCTAGCATTTTATGATTATTCACAGTTGTATAATCGCGTTTCAGAATATTGACATAATACGTAATAATATACTTTGTACCCGTTTGACAGTTGAGCACTTGAACATTATTTAATTTCTAGGCGAATGCAACTTATAAGTTGAACTTCTTGATAATCATCTCCAAAGTCAAATATTTGTTTATTAACGCCGGATATCTCAGAATGTGGGTTACTTATAATAGTACAAATTTAATCTACCGACTTCGCATTTCTGTATATTTTATAGGTATTTCTGTTATTCCTATCAAATTGTCAAGCTATATAGGCGCTCCGCTCCTAAAGAAATTGTAGCAAAGCACTTAGTCATTGTCATTCCTATCAAATTGTCATGAACTCATTATTACAACTCTACAAGACGTACGTAAAATGGATGTGAAATTTGCAGAAGATAGATGTGCGTGGCCAAGGAGATCATCGGAATCAAAGATTTCAAGAACAAGGAGCCAAAAAGTTAATGTTATCAGTAATATTTTGGATGCAATTGCAAAAGGTAATAATAGAGATTTTTCAGGTCAAGAAAAAAGGGAGGTGGTGAGAATGAAAGTTGTGGTGAAAAAAGAAGGTTTAAAGCAAGTTCTTGAAGCATTAAGAGATGATAATAATATCAATGAAAATAAAAGCCAAATTTCTCCTTCACAAGCTGCTGTTATTTCTTTGGAACAACGTTTCAACTTCATGAGAAAAAGGCAAATAATTAGAAAAGCTAATCAACTCAAGCTGAAAAATAATTCTTCTTGGATGCCTGTGCTTCAAAGCATACCTGAGGAATTTTAATCTTTAATTCCTCTCATTTTTTTGGGGTTCTCAAGTTTTAATCTCCATTTTTTGTACTTATATCACTTATATACTCTCCACAATTACTAACCGAAAAAGAGTTGCACATTTTATGTAGTACTCTTTTTAATGTGCTAGCTTTTTCGGTTTTTTCATGTTATTAAATTTCTTTTGCAGTTTAATCTGCTTGTATCATTGTATTTATCTTCTCATTAAATAGAAGGGAAAACTACACTTAATGCCCTTAAAACCCCCCAAACTATTTACGCGTTATGTCCCCTCTCAAACTATTTACGCGCTATGTCTAGCCTAGCCTAGCCTAGCCTAAAGTATTTACGCGCGATACCCCCTCACAAATTGGCCCAAACGATGTCTTAATTCGACCCAATTTCCACCTGGCCCAAGTTCTAATTGTACACAATTCGACCCAATCTCTCTTAGTTAGTTTTTGCACATTTCTTCATCAGCGATTTTTGCGGTGTGTGAAATTTGGGAAAAGTAACAGTTGTTCATGTTTCTTCATTGCTTTAACAATTAGTTTCATAAAAATTTCTAGGCTAATTAAGTTTTTTAGTAGTAGTTTCTCCTTTTTTAAAAAATCTTTTAGTGTGTAGCTTTTGTATTGTATGCATGCGTCAAAAGCACGTTACAACTCAATGGAGGGGCCATCGTCTTCAACATTTGACTGATTTCGATGATTCTTTAGATGAAGGTGCAGGTAAACAAAAGTGTATTTCGTCAGTGATGTTGGGCCTAAGTTTTTCATTGCACATTGATGATTCACAGTCGATTTCTGTTGGCAGCCCTAAACAGAATCAGGGTGACCCCAAATCATGTGATGTCCCAAAAACCCGACACTCAGATGAGGTTGATGAAGCAGTGACATGTAAAGATGTTGACAATGTCAAAAGAAAGGGATAGAAAAAGTGGTGGCGGATGATTCAGATGATGAGAATGTGATAAAGATAAAGAAAAGTGCAGTTAAATCACAAGATATTTCTTGTGAATCAATTCTTGGAACAAGACCTGAAACAGTCCATGCAAAACCCGATGATGTTGATGATACAAAGGTAACTTAATTTTTGTCTTTTGTTACCTTTAATTTTTATACTTTATGCAAAAATGTGGTGAAATCGAAGTTGTATATAATGTAATTTATGTAGGTACAGTTAATAGTGTGTGTGTTTGAAATATGACACTCGAAACATATTTGAGTTTCGTACACTTCCTGATTTAAGACTCCACGTTCATCCTTCTTTGACAAAAGCAACATAATACCTGCATATAATGGTTACATCATAAGAATATTTTTTAGAGCAAAATAGGGGGACCCTCATGGGGTAAATGACTAAAGCAATCCTTCATGATACCATCTCAGTATATGGATATAACATGATGGTATCATGAAGGACTAAGGGAGTTTTACATTGATGAACTTCACACATCCATTCATGATACCAAATCAGTATATGAATATACCATGATAGTATCATGTGTGGACTGAGGGGAGTCTCTCATTGAAGGACTAAAATCCAGTCCTTTATGATACCATCTCAGTATATTGATATACCATGATTGTATCATGAAGGACTGAGGGGAGTCTCACATTAATGGACTTAACTCATTCTTTCATGATACCATATCAGTCTATAGATATACCATGATGGTATTATGTGTGGACTGAGGGAGACCACACCTAGTCCTTTATGATACCATCTTAGTATTTGAATAACCATAATGGTATCATGAAGGATTGAGGGTAGTCTCACATTGATGGACTTCACCCAGTTCTTCATGATACCATATCATTATATGGATATACAATGACAGTATCATGTGTGGACTGAGGGAGTTTCTTATTGATAGACTTCATCCATTCTTTCATTATACCATATCAGTATATGAATATACCGTGATGGTATCATGTGTGGACTGAGGGGAGTCTCTTATTGAAGGACTTCAACCCGATCCTTCATGATATCATCTCAGTATATGGATATATTATGATGGTATCATGTGTGGAATGAGAGAGACCACACCCAGACCTTTATGATACCATCTCAATATATGGATATATCATGATGGTATGAGCGGAGTCTCACATTGATGGACTTAACCCATTTCTTCATGTTACCATATCAGTATATGGATATATCATGATGGTATCATGTGTGGACTGAAGGACTATAACTCAGTCTATCATGATACTATCTCAGTATATAGAAATATCATAATGGTATCATGTGTTGACTGGGGGGAATCTCTCATTGAAGGAATGCAACAAAGTTCTTCATAATATCAGCTCAATTTATGAATATATCATGATGGTGTCATGTGTGGACTGGGGGGGGGGTTTCTCATTGAAGGACTAAGTTACAGTCCTTCATGATATCATCTCAGTATATGGATATATCATGATGGTGATGGTATTATGAATGACTGATAGGGAGTCTCACATTGATGGATTTCACCCAGTTCTTCATGATACCATATCAGTATATAGATATACCATGGTGGTATCATGTGTGGACTAAGAGAGTCCATCATTGAATGAAGGACTTCAACCCAGTCCATCATGATACCATCTTAATAAATGGATATACCATGATGGTATCATGTGTGTACAGTAGGTATCATAGAAAATTGTACAGAAATTTGACAAAAATAGGCACGCACTTTCTGTGACATAATTTTTTAGTTCGATATTCGAATTTCTTTTGTACTGAGTATTGTCGCACATCAGCAATTAGTGTGTTTTTGTCAATATAATTTTGGCCAACTTCAATTTCTTGTTTGAATGGATCAGTAATGATGATGTTGTGATCCATGTGTTGCGGTTGATGAATGACATTGTCAATCATATCTATGTCACCATCATCGTCTAGTTTTGGTGAATTGATCAATTCTGTTTTTTATGAAGTTTCAGCAACATCAATTTGTGGCGTGATTGCGTCGACAACAGTATTTTTGTACGAGATTGATAATGGATACGAAGTTATGGCAGTGTTCTTCTTCTTCAAGTCGAAATACCCTTTTACTCTCATATCGTTGAAGATCTTTATTGGTGGAAATTCATCTTCAAGTGTGTATTTGATTTCTAGCTTTGTTGTAGCAGGATTGCGTTGTAATTGAGTTGCAATTTATGCAACAAGCTCATTGAAATTGGTGCTTGTGTTTATGAGAATTGCGTCAACATCATAATCAACATATTTCTTATTCGAATTTCAGTTACCATTGTGTTGCACTAAAATTGTAATATCATCCATAGAAAACGTGTCAATTTGCAGATTTGTAATCAAATTGAAGAGTATACAGATTTTGAGTTTGAGAATTGGACAATAAGTAATTTGAAATCGCAAAAGGAAATTCGGAACTGGAAATTCAAAGTCAATTTTGAATCATACTTTTTGAATTTTGTTGAAGTTTGCTCTGTGCTTGAGCTAGAATTTTTGTTGAAGATGCTCGAATTCAATTATTCAATTGTAATTTGCAGTGTTCGTAATTCAATTGTGGGTTGAAGATGCTCGGACTCAGTGAAGAGTGGGGGGGGGGGGGGGACCGGACTCACCTCTGGATGCAGGAATAGCAACATGGACTAAATGCCTTGTCCAAGCCAAAGAACTTACGCCAAAGAGTCCTGACAAATGATGATTCAGACGAGATTCGGCATTTTTGAACCAGGAAACGCTCGGTTTCCATTTTCACGTTGCAACGCTCAATTTTGCAGTGGAGGTTCACGTTTTGTTTGGGGTTGAAGCATGATAAAGGTTTGGGGGTATAGCACGTAAATAGTTTAGCGGGTATCTAAAGTAATAGGAGCACACACGCGTAAATACTTTCGTTTTAGGGGCATTTATGTAGTTTTCCCTAAATAGAATCCTAAGCAGGAAATATATTCATTTTCTTTTGTTTTCAGCATTTCGAAGTGAAGTTTGTGTTTCCTTCTTCAGAATCCTTAATTGATCATCTCCATTTAGATATTATGTTTGCTACTAAAAAATGTGAATTTCTGAAGAAATAATATTGCAAAATATTGGATGACGAGAATATGCTCTCGGAAATATTAATTACCGATGAGTTAATTTCTGATGGCTTCCTTTTAAATATTTTCGTCGGAAATAACAGTAACATCAATAGGAACTTAATTTGTTATGCTATCTATCGGAAATATTAATTCCCGACGACTTAATTTCTGATGGCTTCCCTTTGTATATTTTTGTCGGAAATTAGCTTTTTTTAGTAGTGATTTCATCATCATTCAAATTAAGTTCCTATTGATTTTATTTTTATTACATGCTTGCTTCTAAGATGAGGGGATTGATCTTAATCCATAACATTACTATTAACTAATGAATATAAGAAGATTAAATAAAAGAAAAGATTAAACTTTAAATAAGCTAACTTTTCGAAGTTCTTTTAAACAGCGTTATACAGGCGACTAGGCTTTGATCTATAGATTATATATATACTCAAGTCCAGTCTTAATTGTAGTTGCTCACACATCATTCTAATCTCCAATTAGAAAAACATAAGTTAATATAACGAAGAACTTTTTTTTCTCTTTCTTCTACATTTTTTAAACCTTATCCTTCCACTATTCGATTTCGTGATTTTCTTACGAGTTCATTATGCATTGACTTTTTGGTTGCATTTAGTCTTATTTGGAGCTTGGACATGAATTTCACTAGAGCAATAGTTTAAGTTTTATGAGCGAAATAATTATTTCACTTGAAACACTACTTAAGAAATTTTTATATATATATATTTTCCAGTATTTAAATGTTAGTTCAATATTTGCAAATAATAGTTTTGGACACATATTGTTGATCTGGACCTAAAAAATAATAGAGCTGGCTGAGCTAGCTGCAGACAAATTGTTGTCCTCTTATTAGAGTATGGTAAACATTTAATGCTTCTATGTTGCTGAAACTGGGAAATTGCAAGATGTCCAACAAATTTGAGTCTTTTATGGACAGCAAAGTACTAAAGATAGAACCACTTGATGCAACACAAAATTGGGTGACAGGTAAGGTTCTCTATTCATCAAGTAGCCAATGTTCCCATGTTCCATGGTGTGTAAGATTCCCTATCCTATGATTTAACATCAGCATTGATCGAACAGACGAACACAGCGCGGCGAATATAGCTAGCATTAGCATACAATCAATTAGTTCATAGCATTTTCGACACAACCAATGTCATTAAAAATTCATGCAAAGTCTGCGCGCACATGCAAAGTCATTAAAAATTCAAAAAATATCAAAATTTGAATAAACTCCGATTTTAAAACTATAATGGGTTTTGTAATAAAAATTTAAAGAATAACCCCATTAAATTTAATTAGCTTTTGACACACTCTACTCAGACGATGAAAAATAAGATAAAGTATCAGTTTTATATAATAAGATGTATCACAATGTTAGGATTAAGGGAATAAGGTTGGTGGGAGAAGAAGATCCATATGTAAACGACTCTATCAAAAAAGTGACATTGTCTTCAGATAATACAATTGGTTTGTGCTACTAATTCTATCTTAGCATTTTTTGCATTATTGCATTTGTCGTTTAACATTAACAACGGACCCATTGGGTGGAATTATATTCATGGTTAGGAGCAATGCATCCAAGTACTAGATGCAAAACCAATTTGTGACCAACATTTTAGCTAGAGTATGCAGCCAAATCAAAGTATATTAGTATTGATACTGCTGTTTTTAGCTAATTGCGACGTGATTTATAGGATTTGGAGAGAGAACACCGATTCATTTATTTATTACTATTGCTGATCTTATTTTGTTTTATTTTTCAATTTTTTGCAGGTGAAACGGAAACTCCGCTTGTGTGAGCTTGTTATTGTCGGACTCAAATTAATTTTGGTGGAGGAGTACAAGTGTCGGTTCCTTTTGGTCAACCTATATAGAGGAGGAGGTTGTAATAGATTGACAGTCCACGTAAAATTAGTTAATTTTCATGAATCACCACGTAACAGAATATATTGTCCCCCAAATTAGGGAGTGGGATAATGGAACTTTATGTTAAAGAAAAATACAAAATAATAGTGACAAGGATTGTGCAGATTATTACAGCAAGAATGGTGCACGTTGCTTCAATATCCTTGAAGTTGAATTATGTATCACATCATTGATAGACAAATTTGACAAAAATTAGGCTCATTTAATTGTGTAAGAGAGAAACATATTGAGGGTTAATAACTGGCTAAAGCTGGGTTCCAGCTCCCAGGCTGGCCATTGTCTCTTCCATTTCTATTCTTTGACCACAAATTACAGCCAGGCTGGTTGCGTTCTATAGTAGGAGAACCAGCATTTTGCAGATTAAAGGAACTCTGATTTAGATAGATTTGCATTTAATGTGGGTTAAACTGATTTATCTACAAGAGAAGACGCAAGATTGAAGGATACAAAATGTATTTAACCAAAAAAATAATTATTTAGCTCTATAGTCATCTATATGACATCACCTTCTCGTGCCACCAATAAAACATACAAAATCAGTAATGAGTTAAGTTGGGCAAAATAAAACAATATCATAAAGGGTAAGTTTGAAATTTATAAAAATAATGAGTTAAGTTGGGTAAATTAAATTATGATCCATCATTTAGTCATCTTAGCCCAAGTAAGCTTTGAACATGGTTGGGTATTGACTCATCTATTGATTCAGTTCATCTTAACCCGTCCAACTTCAGCTCAAACGGCTCATCTGACACCCTAATCATAACCAGTTCCACTAAAAAAATTATTGCAATACCCTCCACCTTTCTTCTTCATCTTTGCTCCCCTTTCTTTTCTATCTTTTCCCCTCTCTTCCAGCAAAATTATCTCAATCATTTCTTTCAATTTTTTTATCTTTCTCAAGCTCTCACTTTCACCCAAACTCTCCTTAATTCCAAAGGTACCAATTACTTTACCGGTGTCTAAAAATCTGATTTTGTCGCCCAGAAAATCTCATAGACAACAGTGGAGAAGGTGGTCGGCGGTGAGTTTTGAAATTAAATTTCTGGTGGTGATTTTTGGCGAAGAAGAAGGTAGTTAATGGTGGCGGATATGGTGTTTCCTGGTGGGATAAGAGATGGGTGAGTGGGGTGGTTTAGTGATGAAGAAGAATAATTATTGGATAATTTTAATGGTTAATTAAGAATTAATTAGTGTAAAATATAATTAATAAAAGAAAAATCAATGAATCAAGAAAAGAAAAAGAATATAAAAATTAAAATTTAGAACATTTCTTGTGTGGCGCTAACGTGACGCTGATATGACGGACGAGTGTGTAACACCTCCCCAAGTGATTATATGTGTATGAAGGGTTAAATAAATTTTCTTTTTAATTATGCATGGGTAATAGATCACCTTAATTGGAGTGTGAACTTAACTTTTTGGATATAGTTCGAGTTGCCATCTATGTCTTCTGCATTTTTTATTTTTTTTTGGTGATATCGAATGTGAACGTAATATATCTCAAATACGTTCAGACTGAAGATTACGTCTGCAATGAGGGTTGTCATAGCACAAATATTGAATGTTCCAATAGAAAATGATGACGGATAAATTAACTTATCCATCGAACATAAGCAACATTGCTACTTTTGATTTTTAAAAACAAATAATACACATGGAGTTTCCAAAACCCCTATTGCAATTTTAGCAAATAGAAAACATTAATGTCCAAACTGGAACTTAATTGCTAAGATAGAATTTATGACACGAAAGCAAGAAATAATATTATTGTGTCATGATATCTCTGTGTACTAGTAACATAATGTACTGTCATTGTCCCAAACATATTTTATCATATTAATTAAAGTAACGAACAACCTATTTGTTCACCTGAAGAAGAAAACTAAAACCTACTTCTGTCAGTTTTCTGTTCGGATTACCGCACAAACCAAATAAAAACACTTGGCTATCCCAAAAAAATTAGTACCAAATCAATATATATTATCTACAAAAATTATGTGAAGTATAAATCAATTTTCTCCTCCGTTTAATGTCCTGAATCATGATGACACTCTAGCTAATAAGACATAAATACATTATCTGTTTCAAAAGAATGACATAATTTAAAGTGCAAGACCACAGGAAATAACAAACAACATATCCAAATTTTGACATGAAATATACATTAGAATTTACCTAGTAAGCACTATAAATAAGTTTCTTTGTCGTTGAAGAAGTTCTATAAGTATTGGACTAAATCACGAAGGAAAGCCTTGGCACATTTATAAAGTTGAGCCATGTAACAATTATGTCACGAGATTAAGCCGTAAAAATAATCTTCTTTAAAAATGCAAAGTAAGGAATTGTGCATATAAGATTGTCACGCAAAAATAACCTTCCGCAGAAATGCAAGGGAATGAATTATGCATATAAGGCGCATTGTGGTCTGGCCTCTCCTTGAACTCCGTACCTAGCGAAAGCTTAATGCACCACATTGCTTTTTATTTGACTTCCGACATAATAATATTGCCATTTATTTTGACGTAACAATCTTGAATGAAATTTATTTACATATCATCATTCATCAACCAATTAATCACGCTTCAATTTCATACTAATTTAGATCGGCTATATAAATCATCTATATCCACCACTAATCAACTTTCCCGGGAAAATTAATCAAGTAATCAAAGCAATGGTATGAAATTTATAAAATTAAAAAAAAAAGTTTTAAAGAAGAAGGTATATACATGAAATGAGCTTCCTAACAACCAGTCACACAAAAAATGCCGCTCTTTGCTAAATCAAAATCTGTTCTCAGTCAACTGTATGATCTTCTCCATTCCGATGATTCTCCGATCCCGTCGCCGGTGGAAACAAACGCCTAAACATGACGAAAACGACATCATTGAAGCAATCAAACATGCCAAAACACTTCTCCTTCACCTTCTCAGAGAAGCTTCGATCAACCTCCGGTATCTCCCCCGGCTGAAGGTACGCCCACGCCGCGTGCTGTAATAGCGGGTCCTTCATCGGAATCTCTCGCCAGCTGTCTTTCCGGCCGTTCGTCGGCGACAGAATCGCCGGCGGCGACGCCGGCAAGAGATCCTTGAGGCTCGTGTATGTCAGGGACTTGATAGTAACCATTTCTAAATCGGAAAATTTGAATTGGAGAATGCCTCTGTGTATAGGATCATACATGTACTTAATTGAAGTACTTTCCATATTAGCAAGAGATTATGATTTCCATATAAGACTTAATTCTAATTAGGAAAGTCATTTAGAGATGTTTAATGAGATGAGTGTGTATCCATGGTTTTGTATATTGGGTTGAAGAGAGTTTTTTTTTTTTTGGATGTGAAGAGCTGCTTTATAACTCTAAAATATTCGAAATTGTCAATTTTGCTCTTGCTTACGCTTTTTATATTCATGCTCTTCGCGTCACAAAAACATTCTTTATTTATTTGCTCTCTTCATTGACGAAGTTTCAACGTGAGATAGGTTAATTTTACGTGTTAGATTTTTCAAAAACAATACTTCATTCATTAAATTTTATAAGAAGGTCTTTGAATCGGTATAAAAATTAAAAAATAAATGAAGACTTTTAAAATTTATATTTAAAATAATTTATAAAAATTTGTGTGGCTAAAAATTATTTCATTAAGAATACAAAGATAAATGTAAAGTTGAATTATTACCAAAAATAGAAATGTGTCCTTCTTTCTTAAACTGTTTAAAAAATGAAGAGTGTCATATAATTTGAACGCAGAAGTACTTATTAAATTTAAACTTGAACTTTTAATTATATTAATCTTAAATTAGAGTTTCATTAAAAGTTAAAGTCAAAATTTTTATTTTTATTTTTAGCTGATATTCGATACTACTATTGAATTCAATTAAATTTTAATTCATACTAAAACGTTTCATCATATGAGCTAAAACACTTTCTAACAAAGATGATTTTATAACCGGGCTTGAAATCGCTACCAAGATTAAAAATTGGTTAAATGTGATGATGAGGCAAATGTGACCCCTTTTACCCATTAATAACTTAAAATAATGAGAAACGAGTAAGAGAAGTGACGTAGCATAGTGTTTTATGTGTGACTGTGTGGAAGGACGGGGGTCCACGCGCAATGTAAAAGGGTTTTAAGATAGGACAGGTGGCGAGTGAGAGCACGCCGTGACCAATGGAGTAAACTCTTGTCCTTACTGGTAATTATGCCACGTCAACTACCTGTCTCTTTTCTTTTAGTAGTAATTTGATTAAGTTAATAATTTATCTATTTATACTAAAAAAGGTACAGGTGTGAATAACTAATTAGGAAAATAGATAAATGAGATGAGCGGGAGTTGCGTCAATAACTTAAATCAGTCGGCAATTTTAAGAAGGGTTAATAGCACTTATGATCCCTTTATTTATTGGTAAAATTAAATTTAGTCCCTATGGAATTTGTCTAAATAATTAAACCTTCAAATAGTTGAATTTTACTTTTTATAATTCTTTTACCTGTGAATATTCATAAATTTATCATAATTATTAATCGCCAGCAACCTAATTACTCATGTATTGTATCAAGTTTGTATTGTTACTTCATATAATACTCCTTTATTTTCTACATGAAGGACCGAAAATACATATTTTAATTAATTGAAAGTTAATTATGTTAGTAATATATCACAAGGATAAAAAAACATAATTTACCAATAATATAAAGATCAAAAGTAAAGTTATCCTTTTTAAGGATATATTATACCAATATTGAAGATGTATAATAGAAAATAGACTCTTTATTTTTTATAAGTAAAGTTATTTTATTTACCAAAATGTACATAAAAATAAAAAATAAAAAGACAACAGAGCTTACACACCAATTTTCTTTTCTATCAGCGTCTGTCATTACATCTCAGCACTCCTATACAACTTTCTGGGGATAATAATTTAAATTACCCAACATTCTAGCTGTAGCAACAGTCTTTCTTCCTCTGCAATGCAGTTCTTGAATGATCAACCTAACAATCTCAGTAGCTCCTCTTGACCCGTGTTGGAATACCCTCCGGTTCCTTACTTGCCAAACATGGTATACACAATATGCCAATCCCATTCTATATACCTCTTAATAGTCAGTTCTTCCTGATTGTAAATATATATTAGGGTGAGTATTGTCCAAGTCTATATAAGGAGTCCATGTTCTCATTCCATATCCGATGTGGGACTCTTAACACTCCCCCGCACGCCCAGACCTTGTTAAGCACATACCTTATTAACTGAAGCGTGGATAATATAATTTGGGGACCAACATCGGTGAACAAAGAATTGGAATGAGTCTGACTCTGATACCATGAAGGAATAGATCTTGGGTCTAACTCAACCTCAAAAGCTAACTTGTAGGATGAGGATTGTCTAAGTCTATATAAAGAGTTCATGTTTTTATTCCATATCCGATGTGACACTCTTAACACTTCTCATGACATGACCAGTTGCCCATTAAACAAAAGCTAACTTGTAGGATGAGGATTGTCTAAGTCTATATAAAGAGTTCATGTTTTTATTCCATATCTGATGTGACACTCTTAACACTTCTCATGACATGACCAGTTGCCCATTAAACTTACTGATGCCAAACCATTGGCCCCCTCTGTATGCCTTGCCACTGCAATATCTTCTCACAAACAGTTGCAGAGAAAGGCCATACAAATAACAAGTGATCTATATCTTTATCTATATTTTCACAGAGTGGGCATTTCACCTCATTTATAACACCCCCATTTTGCAAGTCTGATTCTTGTAAGCAGCCTTCAAGAGAGTGCCACATACCAGATGAATATTGTGCCCGTCCGAAATGTCTGTCGTCTATCGGCTGACAAAATCGAATGACAAATTGATTCCTTAACTAAGCGGTAAGAAATATAAATATAGCTAGAGTGCAGTAAATGCGATAAAGATAAAATGAAGATATGTAAAATCAGTTATTTGATTGATTGGTTGTGTTTTTTATACTGTACAAATGATCCTATATTTATAGTACAAGAAAAATAAAACGTGATCCCCCTATGTTAGCCATTAAATTATCCACTAAATCCACTAGCCAACTATGAGGCGGTGGTGCCGATTTTTACTCCTTATTTCCTCTTGCACGATAAATGGCACTTCCTTCTAGCTGTTGTTGGTTGTTACCGTTTCTTGGGGTCTAGAAGATTCTTTGACTTGGTCTTCGAGGCGTCCAAATATGTGTGGGTCTCAGTCGTTCCTCGGGATTATGACTCAGCCAGACTACCGTAATAGCCGATGAAGGTTTTCTAGCCGAGGGCTAGGACTAATAGATTTGGCTGCGAGTCAGTTCGGTTATCGACTTAGAATTATGTTGCCTGCTCATTTTGAGGTTTTCACCTTCGGCTGTCACTTGATTTGGCTAAAACACTTTTTGAGTGTTAACAAATATCAACTTAGGTGCTCCTTGGTTGTTACATACTAAATTTCACCAGTCCACATTTGGCGTTACATCTCTCAACTTACGCTAGAGAAGCTTCTGAGCCTTAGAACCTCGTCTGCATCATAACCTGCCTTGTCAAAATAGACTTTTTTGATTTTGCACTTTCTCTTCGACGTCAATTATGATTGGGATAATTATCGATGCGTTATCAATAAAGTCACATAGAATCATTAGATTACTAGAATGTCTCATTTGTTAAATTAAACAATACAATATTAATTTAACACAAAAGATAACAATTTTTGTGTTAAAAGACAACATATAAGTAGCACTTCTTTCAACATATACTAAGATTTCTTTATACATGTGTTACGGCTACCGTCATTTGGTACATCATTTGAAAGTCTTGATTTCTGTTGAAATTGTTCGTCGAATATCATTTGGTACATCATTTGAAATCTAATTATGAACACGGCTAATCAAAGGTTTAGAGTTCAAACTTTAAAAATGAAATCGCCCTAATTTTTAGGATTCTCCGATACAAAGCAGATTGATCAGGCTCCAAAACGATTATCAAACACTCGTGTAATTCGATAAACTACATCAATTATAGTGCGCTAATACACACCACTCTTCCTCTATGAGCGAGAATCTATCCAGATGTATGAATCTCATCTCTTCATTGAATCAAGCAATTGAAACCGATCAAACTAACTAATCTTGATATTTATACCAAGAAAGACCATTTGACAGTTTATTGGCTAATGTCGTCACTCACCGCACGAGCCTTACTATTTGTACCGAGAACCAAAATGTTTAGTTTTTTAATCCTTTCACGTAACTTTGCGGTAGATTACTACTCAAATAAATGACTATTAGTTGGAATTGATCGATACTGCGTACCTCTATTTCATTTTGGGCCACTGATTGAACCATCGAGAGGCCCAGTCCCTAGTGATAAATGTTTATCAACCACATGAAAAGAACCAAATTTAAACATGTGCTGAAATAGATTAACTCCCTCGCCGATAACTGAAACGTGTCCTGAAACTTAATCACAACCGTCTATTCTACACGAGAATCACGATCCCCTCGTGCTAATTCTGGCATGATAAAAAATCTTTTCTTCTTCTTCACATAATTAATTCACTTATAAACAGTTGACTTCCTCTGCTTGTGTGTGAATCTTTGAGAGGTAATATATTCTTCTCATTTACTTCTAAAATTCTTCTTTTCTCAACTGTGAAATTTATAATTTTGATGCTCTGTTTCCATGTATGGTTTAAACAAGCTTTTGAGCTATCTAACTTAACTTAACTTTGCACCGACGATGTAATTAGTGATTGATAACTTGAATAAAATAGTACTAAGTGATTTTATTAGTTAAACTACACTGATAAGTGATAACATTAATACAGTATAGCTTAACTTCAAAATTTTCCTTGTTTTGCCTGATTTTCATACTTTCTTGATTAGGCATAGGAAGGAAAGTATAAGAATCATAGATAGTGTTGGTTTTTTAAAAGATGGTGCAGCAAAAAGAAGAATAAAAATGGTTGAAAATTGTCTCTAATTTTTTATTAAGCATAGAGGGCTTTAAATAGCTAACTTAACAACAGAAAATTTGCACGATAATTTCAAATGTCTAAAATATCTCAACTAGACTAATCTATACAATAAAAAATTTAAAATTCAAAAGTAGATTCATCCTAAGCCTAACTAACTTATTATGCTAAAAATAAAATTACTGCACTAACAAAAAGCAATTTTCAACTGCTTCGTTAGTTTTCTACTGCTATATTGTTATCGTTGTATTGCTTTATTTTTAGCCGATGGTCTATCGGGAACAACTTCCCTACGATAAGTGGGATTACACTGGGTATGTTGTTTGTTTGTTGCTTTGTTGCAGTAACAGAAAGCAATTTCAGTGTATTGGTGTATAAAAATTTTGTTCCCGCAGCGACCTCAAGTTAATAGGAGTATATGATGATAATTGTGTCTGCAGTTAAATACATAGAGAAAGTCTATGTAAAAGCTACTGGTTCACATGAATCCGTCGCTTACATGGTAAATCCGCCTGTGTAGAAGAAAGGAAAAACAACAATAGGGAGGGGGGAAAAAGAGGTATAGTGTGATGTCTTTTAGCTTGATGAACGTGGTAAGTACTATCAGGAATGCAAGAGAAAACTATTAAATTATTCTTTATTTCCATTTAATTTGTCTAACTACTTTAGATTCTCTTTTATAAGATCTGTATTAGATATTGTCTGATTCGTGGATAACTTGTACAATAGATTATGCGGAAAATAATAAACACTGATTTTATTTTGATTTGTTATCATTTGCTTAGTTCAACAGCGCGAAAAACTTATCAAATGGGGGCAGAAGATAATGCTGAATATTCGAGTTTACAAGGAGGAACTTCTCCAAATGTGAAGAACTTCACTAAGGTTTCATTTATTCCTCTTACATTCCTCATATTTTACGGTGTTTCTGGTGGCCCTTTCGGTGTTGAAGACACTGTCCGTGCAGCCGGTCCTTTTTTAGCACTTATTGGATTTTTAATCTTTCCTTTTATATGGAGCATTCCAGAAGCCTTAATAACTGCTGAATTATCCACCATGTTCCCGGAAAACGGAGGATATGTTGTTTGGGTATCGACTACTTTTGGTCCTTATTGGGGATTTCAGTTAGGATGGGTGAAATGGATGAGCGGTGTAGTTGATAACGCGTTGTACCCGGGGTTGTTTTTAGACTACATTAAATCTGCTGTACCGGAATTGGCAAACGGTCTTCCAAGAACAATCGTGATTCTTGTTTTAATTATAGCACTCACTTATTTGAACTATAGAGGTTTAACTATTGTTGGTTGGGTTGCTACAGTGTTAGCAATATTTACTCTCCTTCCTTTTGGAATTATGGGACTTGTCGCGCTTCCTAAGTTAGAGCCTTCGAGATGGTTTGTATTGGATTTGGAAAATGTACAATGGGGATTGTATCTAAATACACTTTTTTGGAATTTGAATTATTGGGATGCAGCGAGTTGTATGGCAGGGGAAGTAGAAAATCCTGGGAAAACACTTCCAAAGGCTCTATTTTACGCACTTCCTTTAGTTGTTTCGGGTTATTTTTTTCCACTTTTATTTGGCACGGGAGCTGTTCCGTTGAATCGTGACCTTTGGAGTGATGGTTATTTTTCGGATATTGCTAAGATCATCGGAGGAGTTTGGTTAAGATTTTGGGTTCAAGGGGCTTCGGCTGTGTCAAATATGGGAATGTTTTTGGCGGAAATGAGTGGCGACTCTTTTCAGCTTTTGGGTATGGCAGAACGCGGGATGCTTCCTGATTTCTTCGCGAAAAGATCGCGTTATGGAACCCCACTTATCGGAATTTTGTTCTCTGCATCAGGTATTGTTTTGATGTCTTGCCTTAGTTTTCAAGAAATTGTGGCTGCAGAGAATTTTTTGTACTGTTTTGGAATGATTGTGGAATTTATAGCTTTTGTGAAGTTAAGGATAAAATATCCAGCAGCATCAAGACCTTATAAAATTCCACTAGGCACAGTTGGTTCAATTTTAATGTGTGTGCCACCAACATTTTTTATTCTTGTGGTTATGGCCTTATGTTCATATAAGGTCATGATTGTCAGTTTCTTGGCTATTCTTGTTGGGCTTATTATGCAGCCATGTCTAGTTTATTGTGACAAAAAGAAATGGTTAAGTTTCTCTGTTAGCTCTGATCTTGTTGATCTGCAGTCCAGTTATCATCAGGTTGGTGAGGCCTAAAGTGATGAATGAGACCTCTATTTTCTTGATATATGAAGCATTGAATTTGTTGTATTTTTTCATTTTTGTTGGGATTGGAATAATATAGCATGTTGAGCCCATGGCAATTGTAAACATATAGTAATTCACTCTGCTTTGATTTGTATTCAAGTGTGTGAATCATTATCTATGATTTGTCTTTTACAATGCAAACAAGTTGTAATTATGAAAAAGTTCATGTAAATTACCTATGCAGATATTTTAGCACTATTTATATACTTTTACAAGTTTAATGTTACACAATCATGAAATGTTACTCTTTAGTATAACCTAGTTTCTCTCAAATCCAACTAGTTGGACATCAATGGTAACAAAGTGTGCCCCTTCACGAAGATGATTAAAGTGCAATGAAATGTCTTAAAAATAAATATGATTAGCATTTGGCTTACGGACTTTAATAACTACAACATATTAGAATTGAAAAGTTGAGGTGGTCCGAAATGCTCCCAACGGAATAATGGTTAGACCTAAATCCTGAAATGCTTCCAGTATAGGAGTCTATGGTACCATTCTTTTTGATAGATTACGTATTGTCTTACTTAAATTTATAAATTAAGATAATAGAAAAAGGAATATCCAACTATGTGCATAGTTTGTTTGATGACTAAGTAATGAGACATCAGTATCTATGAGAAGCCTATTGATCAAAGAAGAGCTGGCCGCTAACATTCCCAAAAACAAAATTTACCTATCTGTCTTAACTTTTAAAAACCTCTTAATCATCGGACATTTCCAAGAGTCTTTCCTCTTAAAACATCGTATTTCTTGTTCCTGTTTTACACAACACAAGATAGAACTACCCTAATCTTTGCTTTAAATAAATCATTAACCATTCACTGCCACTTCTGCATATGCCTCCAAATACATCTTTGAGGTAGGTACAGACATCCACTTATCCCAATCTTTAAGGAAGAGATTGACGATCTCAAGTTCTTTATTCTATTTAGAAAGTCTTTTCTGTTAGACTAGTAAAGAAAATGGGTGGGTTAGAGGAAACAGCCCAAGAAACTCTCCAAAAGCTTCTCCAAGGAAAACATTTAGCCCAAAACACTCTCCAAGAAAAAACAAACAACTCTAAAACAACTCCTTTTAGATTCTAGGAACATGCAAAATTTTCATGATTCTGAAACAGAAGAATTGCTGTCTCTAATATCTTACTGTTCTTTCACATATACTTTCACTGATCCACAAGAATCCCCTTCACAACAAGATTTAAAGAGGCTAAAACTCATCCAACTCCTTTCAATCATCAAAACTCATAAAACCACTTGATGACAAGTACTTCCCCCCTTTCCAAAATGTTGTCATTTAATCTTTTTAGGCCACTCCCTCCACCAATTCACTCAGTTGTCTCAATACTACCCGATGATGATCTTGTCAGCAATCCTACACTCTCACGGCCACATTTGCAAATCGTTTACGACATTTTCCTCGGGATTGTCATTAGAACAAGTGTTGAATCGCTCCGAATTTATATTCACCATTCTTTCCTTCAAAATCTCATCACGTTCTTCCAGTCCGAAGATCAAAGAGAACGCGACAACTTGAAGAATGTGTTCCACAGGATTTATTCCAAATTACATTTCTATAGACCATTCATGAGAAAGGCTATGCATGATTTTTTTCTTTTTTTGCACTATGTTTTTGAGACTGATCAAAGGCGTCCTGGAATTGGAGAGCTTCTTGAAATATGGGGCACTTTGAAAGAAGAGTTCTTAGTTGTTCTTGTTCCTTTGCATAAGCCAAAAGGGATGCAGGTTTATCACAGGCAGTTGGCCTATTGTGTATCTCAGTTTGTGCAAAAAGAGCCTGAGCTTGGTGAGGTTGTTATTAGAGGCATATTGAAGTACTGGCCAGTTACAAATTGCCAGAAGGAAGTTCTGCTTATTGGTGAACTGGAAGAGCTTGTGGAGACTGTAGATCCTCAATTGTACAAGGAACTTGCCCTGCCTTTGTGCACCAAAATCACAAAGTGTTTACCCAGTTGGAACTCACAGATAAAACCATTCCCTTTCCTTTTGCTTGATTGCTTCTGAGGTTTGATTGGTACAACGGAAGTCATTCTCTGGAAAATGTGTTTTCATACTTTGTCAAGGAGCAGAATATACTGTCCAGAAAATACATTTATTAAAAAATATCACTAAGGAAGTAGTATTATTGTGGTATACCAGCCACCTGTTTTGGAACTTCCAGTTACAATTGAAACATATAGATCCGTAAATAAATTTGTATGTATAGTCACTTCAGTCATGCTCATCCTTTCTCAGAAGTATCTTTATATTAACAAACTAAATAGTGTTTTAATGAGATTTTTTGAGTATTAAAGCTTGAAAATAATCTCCACATGGTGGTGAAAAACGTTTCTCCACGAATTATATTTTGGCAACCAAGTACAAGAAAAGGACTTATTTTCTGAATAACACTTTTAATCATACCAAACATACCTTATTTGGATAACAATTAAATAGGAGATGATTTTGGAGTAAACTAAGGATTCTGATTTTAGGTAGCGGAATGTGCATTGTACGTGTGGAACAATGAGCAATTTTGGAAGATGGCATCACAAGCAATGGAAGAGGTTTTCCCAGTTCTAGTTGAAGGGATGGAGAAGAATATGCAGGGACATTGGAGCAAGCAATGGAAGAGGTTTTCCCGGTGCACTAAGCTCCCGGGATGCGCGGAGTCCGGAGAAGGGCTGGACCACAAGGGTCTATTGTACGCAGTCTTAGCTCACATTTATGCAAGAGGCTGTTTCCATATGCCTATAGACAGGGAACTGAAAAAATTATAGCAGGATAAAAATGATTCAAATACTTTCTTTTAAATGATACATATGATTTAAACCCCTCCACCAACAAACCACAAAGTAGAGACAACAATTATTTCTCTCGCCCACCATCGAGATCATTCGACCTCCCAACAGACCAACTCTTCCTAAAAAGGTGGATCAACAAATTCTGAGACATCTAGCTATGATATCGTAGTCTTAAACCAACCAATGGGACCTTATATAATGGAAAGATAAAATCAGGAAAAATTGCTCCTTAACCCAATGATGAAATTGTCACACCCAATTGTCTGAGACTTTAGGATCGCCCTTTCAGGACAGACCACAAAATCAAAATATAATTGTTGCATAGCACACCTGTACACTAAATTTGTCAAACCTCAGCTCCAAATTTCCAGTTAACTGGTGTGTCGAAAACCAGCAGCCCGTGTGAAGATTTGGAAGAATATAAAAAGCTTCAATCTTCAATTAGAATGTTCCCTGGAGGAAATTGAACCCTCAATCTTCAATTAGAATGTTCCCTGGAGGAAATTGAACCCAAGACTCTGTGTTTGCTCAACATGCATGGCAACAATAACAATCTGACAATGTTAAGATTGACACCAACACAAAGCCAATAGATCCATAGATCTGAAGTGTCATAGAGCTGAGATGACAACATGCATTGGAACTTGGAAAACGTTCACCATCACTAATTAATTAAACTTGATACTTCGACAACTTGTCCTTCACTGAGGGCTCCAAAGCTGACATGAACTGTTCCCAAGCACCATCCTTGAGCATCTGACAAAATATTCCCAAGCTCAGAATAATACATTGGACATCTTTATACCCCAAATACTATACCACTGAGAGCCATGAGAAAATGAGATAATTCTTTTTCTAATAATAATGTTCGCATTTGACCAGGCTTTTTGGACATTCCATGATTAAACCGACTAGAGGCACTTTCGAGATGCCACTCTGAAATATCAAAAAAGTCTTTTCTCTTTATTTCCCATTTTTTCACCTGGTTCATCTCCAGATGAAACTAACAAGACAATTCATGATGGGATCAAAAAGATAATTTTACTAAACCAGATGTTAAACTAGTGGAAACATAGGAGCAAGAAGGTAGAGTCAAAAAACCCTAAATATCTCCAGAACTTCTGAGAGGAAGCAACTCAAAAAGCAAAAAAGAGGAAGGAAAAACAAAAGATTGTGCAGAAGAATTACGCTGCGTAAGTGTTTTCCTAATTTATAGATAAAAAAGGAAAATCCATTCAAAATATTAGTGAATAAAAATTCAGAAAGACGTCATGATAAGATTTTCGTCTAGAGTGGATGAATAAGAAAGAACTACAGTATCAGGCCTTGCTTACTTGCTTATATCCTTGCAAAACCAAGCAGATTTCATTGCGTAGATCTTCACTTCTTATCTCCTGAAAAGGATTACAACATGAGGATAACAAAGAAAAAATTCTCTGAATTTCTCTTCAACTGTTGAAAATACAGAAACTGGAAATAGAAAGCTTACATGCCAACTTGCAATGGCTTTGCACATAAAGACGAGTGAATTTAATGCACCGGATGGATTTGCCTTAACCTGAATAATTTTGAAACCAAGTAAGACACTCCTGCAGTTAGATAATAACTTTTAACAGGTTTTAGAAAAATAAAAATTTATTGGTTTCCAATTTATGAGTTCTTGCATTTTCATAGTTTAAAGTATAGCACTTCTGGTACAAAATTCTAGGTTGGTATAAGATCATGATTACTTTTCTATGCTAATTCCGATTCTAGGATGCCGCTATCTATAGTGGTCCAGTTGGAGAACAAAAGAGACCAATTTAAAGCTTTCAATCATAGGAAATTCATAATAATTTAGCAGTATTCAGCTCATTATGATCTCTGAACCGAAGAGGCAATATCAGAAGACAAAACTACCATTGCACATAAACCACGAAATGTGTCCTCCTTCTCAATATCATCACGTATCCTGCCAAAAAGAGAGCACAAGTTGGAGATCATCAATGAGGCATTTCATGCGCTGTAATATGCTTACATCAATATTTGGTGTGAAAACCCCAAGACTAACACGACAACAATGATAGATGCAAGAGGAGAGTCAGGAATGGGTGGGTTACCAATCTGAGTTCTTTCTCACATTTTCAGTTCCATGAATTGGAAAAGGAGAAGACAAGGAGCTTCACATTGTGAATGCAAGTTTTTTTTCTTATCAGACAAGCTTGACAAGTTAGTGTACTAGTATTGCAGCAACGATGAATGGCTGCCAAAGATTCCATCACCTTTTTTCCTATTCTTTTTCCTCTCAAAACTTGATGAGCTTGAAAAGAAAAAAACACTATGAAAGCTACTGACATTCAGCCATCTGGAGCAAGACCTCCAGCATGCATGTCCATTCTCATTACAGAATAATAAAACACAAAGGCATACCACGGCTTCAAAGAAAACGTTCGTACTTTTTACCATGTGGTATCAATCATCAAAAATAATACTGTATGGTCCTTATCTGTCAATTAAGGCTTTGACACACCCATTACGAAAGTCATTTAATAGCATTAATCATAAGTGTTATACTGTAATATGACTAAATTATCCTTATCTTTTTCTTAAATGGGTAATTAGTGATTATATGGCTTTCTTGGAATATTTTGGACAAAATTCTTTTGGCTAAAATGACACATAGAAAGGACCGGAGGGAGATTTACTTTGGTGTTCGGCAAAGTTAACAAAAAAAATTGCTATAGCATGTCTCAAGAATTAGCAAACCAACTTCAGGTTAACTATGTTAAGTGCTGGCATGGAGGTATTTCAAGTGTCATCATCAGATATATGGGGAAGAGTAGCCAAAATAACATACTTTAGACAAATTTGGCCAGCATGACCACATTACTCTCTGTTTAATGCAAAAGGCCTACAGTTCTAAAGTTTTTAATGCATGAGCATGTAGAACCACCAGTCACAAACGAATGAAACAATTGCAATTGGAGTTAACTTACATAGACAGAGCAAAACACCATGGTTGCAGAAAATGCTCCATATGTGGTGACACAAGCTCCGGACAAACCCATGCAAGTCTTCCGAGGGTGATTGCGCTGTTCTCTATCAGTGACTTGTTGAGACCCTTCTCAGAAAAAAAATATAAAATGAGCGTGACAAAACACAACACAAACTTAGGCACAGCATATATGCAATTTATGCATATACTAACAGGCTAAACCAACCAGTCATCAAATATTTCATGCTTAGATATGAAACAGATAATTACCTCAGCGTGTTGAAGGATTGGTACTAAGCATGAGACCACAGTCAGGACTACCGGAGCTATCTCTTTTTGGACCTAAAAATATGAAGTTTAACATCACACTTGTGGTCCATAAAACAAGATTAAACAACAACATACCCAGTGAAGTCCCACAACGTGGGGTCTGGGGAGGGTAGAGTGTACGCAGACCTTACCTCTACCTTGGTAAGTAGAGAGGTTGTTTCCGAAAGACCCTCGGCTCAAGACTAAATAAATTCATATTATCTATTGGTAATTAAGTTGACACGAAACAAGGAGCACAAACACAGTCGAAAGAAGAGCACCTCAGTGCAATCGACGTATATGATTTTGTAATCTCAAAGTTATATTTACAGCGTATATCATTATCAACGATAAGAATCAATGACAGATAATAACCAGTAGGCAGCAGTGGCAAATTCAACAAGACCCTTTTTATTTGGATTTGCACCCGTAAACTATTCTTTGGGAGATTGTTTGTTTAGTAATCCTGTTCACATGGGGTAAAGATTATGCTGAAAAGATGTGTCACCTATGTATGTTGTTGAGGGTTTTGTTTTTCCTGGGTGTCTCAAGTTGCATGGCTACACCTCCACCAACGTCAATTATCTGAAGGAATGCACCACCCTAGGTGCTTACTCCCTCCGTCCCAATTTATGTGATGTAGTTTGACTGGGTACAAAGTTTAAGAATGGGCATAAGGGGCATGAGGACTTGACGTCATCCTAATGACGAAATACTTTCGAATCTTGTGGTCTCAAGCAAGCCAAAGATATTTGTGTGGTTATAAATTATCTCGTTAGTAAAAGGTTTAAGTTTAAAGTTAAATTGTTGCTAAACAAGGAAATGTGTCATTCTTTTTGGGACCGACTAAAAAGGAAAATGTGTCGTATAAATTAGGACAAAGGGAGTATTAAAATTGCCTACATGAACTTGCTATGATTTTTTAGTATAACCTAGCAATTTCTATCCAGTGGTGAATGCATGATTTTTCACAAGCGGAGTCAAAATTTAAATATAATATAAATCGTAGATCAAAATAGTAGTATTAATTATGGCTCATTCAGCCACAAAAATATCCTCTACCCTATTGGTTTGTAGGTTTCTTACTATAGGGGAAAGTTTGTGTTTCATATCCTATTTGCCTCTGTATTTTAGAGACAAAAAAGGTAAAAAAGGCTCAAACAATAATAAATGGAGTATGCTAACCGGTGTCACTTTTTCCTATCTATACTCATTTGTTTTCGCATATTAATATTCCACATATATATATTTAGTGAAAATTTCCAACGAAGCAATGTCGGATGACACTGCTTCGGCCAACATAAATCTGCCCCTGTTCTTATCCCATGCATGCTCAATCATTGATGAAAGTGAGCGAATGTACGTACATCCTATGCTAGGACGTAGGGGAGGCTTGCTATAATTATGTTACGACAAACAAATACACCTTCCCAAACACAGTTTTCACTCGGTACAACTATTCTATGCTAGCATAGCATGCTTCTACTTATGTTGTGTTGCAAATTCCGGATAGAGAATTATCAGATATCAGAAAAGTATCATACTGAAATTTGAATTTTGAATTGAATAGAAAATGGAAAAAACAACTAAAGCAAAAGCAAATTCAACCTTAGCCGATTAGAAGGCCTTGAGGGTAATGTCGGAGCCTCTGCCTAGCCCACACCAAGGCGAGGCACGTCCCGGTACGGTGAAGAGAGATTAGGCTTATGCCCGAGGGTTCTTTCTTGTTTTATATTTTCTAGTTAAAGTTGTCCTTCCTTCCGTTGGTCATTCTTCCCTTATTTACTTTCTTTTTATTTACTCCCCGAGTCAGGAGCATCTATCTTTATTTACGCAAAGCTATTTATTGATGTCGATTTAGATATGTTCATTTGGCCTGCGACTGATCATCGTCCGTTTTCCCCCTCTTTCCTATTCAAGAGTTCTATGGAGTCGGCTATATGAATCTTCACTGACCATGATATCCCATTTAAACTCCTTTCATGCCAATATATTTTCAATTATGTTATTCAAATGATATTTCTGGTTGAATTTTAACAATTAAATCAAGTAATTAAGATTTGTTTCTGGTTGTCACCGTGTCTTATTGCGAGCAGTCTCCTCCACACAGCCTTGGATCCCTCCATTCGGCTTTGATTGGACAAGGTTCTATACTGAGTGAGCTGAGGAGACCTATGAAGAGGGCTGAGGAAGAAGAAACCTTTTGCCAAAAGGCTGGATTGATTTGGAGGAATTGCGAGTTCACCAGCCTCTTATTTACCAAAACCAGTTTATTCACCATGGCTAGACATGGTTTGGCGAGGAACCTAATGAATTTCATGTCACCCTTGTTCATGAATTCTAAGTGAATGAGTGTAATCAGAAGGGAGGCAGAGTTTATGTTCGCACAGAGTAGGTTAACACGGGTCATGAAGCGATAAATGACTAGTTGGACGTGCCAGAGAATCTGTTTGAAAGCGAGTTTTAGCACAATCCAGATTTAGAGTGCACAAGATCTTGGGTCAACCTAGGATACATCATACGCTAACTATTGAAGACAACTGTTGACTTTGAATATGGCACCCACCACAGGAAGTACTTGCAGCTAGAGCTCTACTAAGGTTGGGGGTGATGCACTAGCGGTTGATGCCGAGCAGACATGTTATGAACATAACATTTGGTCTGTATCTAATCTGTTACACGAAAAATAGTGGGATGCCGATTGACGTTGGTTTTGTGAAATCATAAGATGATCAAATCTGCCACACAACAAGGTAAGCAAGCTTTTCCCGTGTTTGATTATGTCAGATTGTCGGCGTGCAAGATAGGCCTAATGACGTCGTTTGATGGAGCGGCAGGAAGATTTCTGTACTTCCTGCATGAGGATGGAAATGGGCGATCCTACTCCAATATATCGAAATGACGACTGAGAATAAAATGCCAGTGGAGATGCCACACCAGATGAAGAAGGAGAAAATGGTGAGGCTGCTTATATGATGGAACCTCACCAGCTGTCTACATCATATCAGCCACCGCCGGCACCCCGAATCTGCAGCGCAGCCTCCACAGGCTGGTGCCTAGGACAAGTAACAGCTTACCTGGACCAAAGATTTACTACTTCTAGAATAATATTTTTGTATAGGCTCTCTGTTTTTGATATATTTCTTTTCTACTGATTTATTCCCATTTTCAATAAAATTACTGTTACTTGATTAAAAAGACATCTTTTCAATTGAATTATCTACACATGTGATTTTAGTCACAAGACCATGAGAGAACAGTTCTGACACTAGAACCAATTCTTCAAACAGGGAAAATAACAATAATCAGATATGAAATTGGGATTACGAAACACAAAAAGGTCTTTCTTGTGTTTTGCCTCCTTAAATTTCTTTTTATTTTGATAGTGGATGTTTTCATGTATGACTACATCCTAACTTACATTCAACTACTTCAACTAATCCTGATCAAATGATCTCAGAAAGCGACAAATCTGTCAAATTTACCTTGATTGCTAATTCTCCAATTGCCCAACATGCATTGTTGGCCACAGAAATGGTTTCCTTCAGCTTGGAAGTGTTCTGTAAGAGTATCTCTCAAGTAAATGACGGGAAATCAAAGAGCTGGAAACACGTTAAAAAGAGAACAGTATTCCATACCAGTTGCTTAGTGGCAGCATCAAGAAATTCAACCAACCGAGGTCGCAAATGAACAGGACAAACCTAAAAGCAACAAGCAAAAGTATGTTAGCAACAAAAAAAGATTTCCTTTTCAAGGCATTCAGTTTTCCCAACAGATATCACAACGCTGACCCTATTAGGACCAGTACTAAAGAAACTCAAACACAACCTGAAGCCTATGAAGTGGGTTAAGCTCAAAGGTTAGATATAAACTTACCCTTGCAAGATCACCAAGCAAAGCAAAAGCACTCTGCCGCACATCAGGTGCATCATCCAAGCAACATTGCAGCAACAAATCCCTTAAATTACTTTGTGAAACCTACAGAAATTAAGTCCATATTGAAGAATAAAGTAAAATTGCCCATGCAGCTTGATATCACAATACAGAAAGTACTCTATCAAAGACAGAAAACAAAGCATGAAACATCAACATTGTGACATCTGGTGACTGGAAAGAAGGAAGAGAAAAGCAACTTGAAACTCAACGCATGCAGCATTTTTGGAGGAAAAGGAATTACCAAACACTCGACACCACTACCAAGACCTTCCGCAAGTCCAGACAGCAGGTCCAAGGAACAAACAATGAATTCTCGGTCATATTGTAATCCAGCTGAAACAGGATCAACCTGCAATCAGACTCTCAGTAAAAGTGGACAGAGAAGAGAGCATATTAGAAGAGGTTCAAAAAATAAATGATCAAATTGCTTATCAAGAATAAAAAGCATGAAACTGAACATGATCCTCTGACTTTGCAATGGAAAGGGTTCAACCTACCCACTACTGTCACCATAAAATGCAAATATAAACTATATTAAGAGTTGAAAGGCGACACCCCAAATTTGAAAAACTACCACTATAACATACAATTGTAAACTAAATAGAAGACTTAAGAGGATTCCCCATATTCCAAATACAAACAGAATAGATTTATTATAGAGATACAACAACAACAACAACAACATACCCAGTGAAGTCCCACACCGTGGGGTCTGTGGAGGGTAGAGTGTACGCAGACCTTACCTCTAACTGTAGAGCGGTTGTTTCCGAGAGACCCTCGGCTCAAGACAAAGCATAAGCACAAGCAAAGATTTATTATAGAGATAGAGAGGGGAAAAGCGTACACTCTACCCTCCCCAGACCCCATGTTGTGGGACTTCACTGGGTATGTTGTTGTAGAGGGAAAAAGCAAAAGCAACAACAAAATCATGATAGCAAAACTACAGTCTTTGACTTCCAAGGCCGGCACCCACCAATGCTCTCAAATCTCTATCTCTCTGGGTTTTTTTCATTTGGGTTGAGGGAGGAGGGGGGTTGTTGTGCAATCGCGTGCATGTAGGTGACTGGGAGGATGACTTAGAACATCTAATCAAAACAGTGTAAAGTTGTCTTTCCTATAAAGTATTGGCCTCTACAAGTGCGTGCGCAAACACACACGCACACATAACAAGGATAAAAATGAAAAGCAGTGAAGGTCTCAGATCAAAGTCAGAAGCAGTATGGTATCATATAATACCTTTGCCAACTGTTGTGACTGGATGATGGTAATACACCTCTGAAATACCGGTTGAGCAAATTGTGCAAATCCAGTACCCAAAGCCTGAAATAATAGAATGGTTATCTACAATATATAGTCCTATGAGACTCACTTCTGACGGTAATTGCATATCTAGTTTTTTCCAACAGTAAACATATATCCAGTACAAACAAACATGGTCACATTCGTACTACCCATATAAAAAATGAAACAAAAGGTATTCTTCAAGAATATGAAGGCATGGACCAGATTCAGGACTAAACAGGGAGGTTCTCCGCCAAATAATGAAAAGCTAAGAAGTATCAAGCTTAGCTTAGTGAGGAAGTAACCATATTGATAGAGATCCTACCACCTAGCCATATAAATAGTACGTAAACCTCCAAATTTTGTCAAACAGATTCTTCATGTACCTCACCCCCTTTCTCTTTTTATATCCCTGAAGTTCATGATATTCTTCTTGAGCCGAGGGTCTATCCAAAACAGTCTCTACAGTCTACCCCACAAGGGTACCGGTAAGGTCTAAGTACACCTCACCCTCCCCATACCCCACTTGTGGGACTATACTGGGTGTGTTGTTGTTGTTGAAGTTCTGATATTCCAACAGCATCATCGACAAAGATACTGCAGTCACTTTGAAGCATGCAAAATAAACAATAAAGAAACTCCTGCTAAATTTTTAAAGCTAGAATAGCTGGTGTAAATCAGAGATGCAAGAGATCCAATGCTCAAATAGTTTGCAGCTCGTCAACATAGGATGAACCAAATGTCTAGTAAATGACCATTATACTTAAAAGTCAGAACTCCACCAACCAACCAACCCCTCAAAACCAAAGCAGATAAAAAAGAAAAATAACAAACAAATGCATCTATTATTACCGTCCAGAAACCATAAGATGCAGAAAGATCAAACCAAAGGCTTACAAATAACAGTCAAGATATTCATGCAAAAATTCCTTCATACGAACAACCATAAATACCACTACGACCTTTTTTCAAATAACAAAATCAACCTCAGCTATTGAAGTAAAGCACTCCAGCAGTGGGAAAAGATCCTTGTCTGAATTTGGGAGTTGCTGCCACTTCCCAATTAATGGGGGCATTAAAATCTCAAGATACTTGGGCTGTAATAACCAGCAAAAGAATCAAAAGGCAAAAATTAGATATCACAAGCCCACTAAATTTCCGTAAACATAACTTGAAATCATAAAATAAAAGGAGTACTAACGCGTTATGTTAAATAAAACAGAAAGAGTGAGCTACATGATTAAACCTACCTGATTGAGCTCCCCTCCAACTGCATCTGCTAATGTTCCAATGGCATCATAAACGATTCTAAGGTTCCGTCTCTATGAACACATAAAAAGTCAGACACTGTTAACAAACAGAAAGAAAATATGGTGTCACCAATGTACGGAAGACAAAAGGACCTGGTATTTTCCGAAAGCACACATCAAGTGTTGCAAAATGATTTCCAAGCATGGTGCTAGCTCTTCTGCAGCCTCCTGTAAAAAGTAAATCATCAGTTAGCTGTACATAAAGCAGAACCTGAATATTACAAACAGCTTATCACCGACCTCTTCAAGAGTAGCAAAGGCTGAACAAGCAGCTTCTTGCACTCGTTTATTATCATCCAATACTCTCCGCAGAAGACCCATTAAAATCTTGTTGAATTGTTCACGGCCTTCTTGATGATCAGTACCCTAAAAGAAAGTCAAACAAATGGCAGGAAAGACTTAGAAGTTATCTAGAGACAACAGCATATCACAACAGAAAAAATACTTAATTTCAGTCAAACAAAGGAACTGTAAATAACAAAAATAAAAATGAACTCAAACAGAAAATAGAACTTCAACAGTCGGACAAGAGAAGTAATGCAGGATAATTTTTTTCTCAAGGGGAATTGGTGCAAGACAACTTCACCAAGCTAACATATAAAACTAAATTTATATGATCATTATTTGATAATTAAAAAAGCACACCAGTTAATATAACATTCAATATTACGGTATCCATATTAGTCAGATATGCAAGACCACATTGGACCAGTTCATCTGAATCTCACAATATTCCTAACTTTAAGATCAACACATGCAGATGTGTCAATAACAGAAGCAACAACCATACCCCTGCCGCCAGGCATGGCTCAAGGCTGAAAACTATATTTCAGTTTGTTAATATAGCTATATCCATGCTATATTACAACTGAATTATCAAAACATTCCTACAACTATGTCCACTTTAGGGGAACAGCAATAAACCCTGAAACCAGAACGTACCATAACATCGTGGAAAATTTGACCCAAGAAGGGTTGGTGTAGGATTGCTAGACTCTATACAAATATGACGGCCAGTACAATCACAATTATGATGATGTAGCTTTGAGCTAGAGAAAGAGCACAAATTACCAACCTGAACAATATATTTGCTGAAGCGGGACAGCGTCCAACAGGAAATGCTTCGTATTAGAGGAAACTTGTCATCTAAAAGTGGGATGAGAAAGCTAACGATCTGAATGGGAAAAAGAAAAAAGAATGAAAAGGAAGAAATTTTAGAAAACAAGTTTCTTCAATATGTGCATATCTCAGATAATATCTATTAGTCACCACTTCCAATAATAAACCGTACGCTGAATTACTGTAAAATTGCAAAGAAAGGCATGATGTGGTGGTTCACTCAAAAAACAAACTTTTCAAACATTATATGCACAAACTCCTCCATTAACATGAAATTCTTCTTTAGGAAGCTTGTCAATAATAGGATTACCTCCGATAAATGAGGGAAAAGTCCATTTATGCAGCCCTCGGCTATAGCACCGAGAACAAGCACAGCTGCTTCCCTTTCCTTCCAGCCTTCATCATTCGTAGTTGACAATTTAGCCTGTCCGATACAAGAAAGTTGATGCATATCAGATCCATTTATCGCGAACTACTAACACAAAATGTAGAAGGACAATAACTTCAATTCCTAGTTTTCTCTTATTTCCTTTTATTCATTAGCATGATCAGCGTTACTTCCAAGATAATACAACTTTACGTCGTCAGATTCATGCAATACTGATCCTCTGAGAGAATTACAGCTTAGAGGGAAGAGTTCTGCCATTGTCATAGCTAGCAACCACGAGTATAATGAGAACAGGTAATATACACCATAAATGACAATTACTTCTTCCCTTTATTTTAAATTGAACTATTACTATTTTCACAATCATCATTTATCCATAGAATATTGACATATAAAACCTCGAATGCTGACCAATTTCTTGGAATTAATACAACTCAACATCAGGATGTGCACACCTGAGTGAAGAATTTCCTTTCTTACAAACAGACACACACACACACAGATGAAAGCAGGAAAAGGATAGCTGGATTAATATTAGACATATTCAATCACCTGAATAACAGGCATCAACGTGGGTAGAATATCATCACCAAACACGTTAGAGAGAATGTCCAGAGCAGCTGCACTGCACTTACGTAAATTCCACACATTTACGATGTCTTCATCCTATAATTAGGAAAGGAAGCATAATACTGGTGTCAAAGGCCATTCAAAAGGTGAGCACTAATTAAGAAAATGATTGGTTACAAGTAAACCACATACATCGTCTTCACCATCCCCGTCACCATGAAAACGAGAAGAATGAAATCGAGGTTTGATGTCCTGTCCACAATGATTTCCAATGTAATTATTTCCGAGTTGTCAAATGGGTAAGCATTAGTTTTCAGCTAAAAGAAAAAGAGAAATGCCGACTAAACCTGATCGCGATCTGGCAGAGATCCATCCTCCTGTAATAACATAATAATGTTCGGTTAAGAAAAGTAAACCATAATAAACTATTTCAGACTTTCTTGAAATCTAAAGATGAAGCAGACACCAAACCTCAGCCTCCAGAAGTGACTCGTCATCATCAGCATAAACCATGTTAGACAGTAAAACCTAAAAAGTGGTGTCAGAAACATTACGCTTACGCATAAGAATATTCTCTCACAGAAGACACAAATACCCATATGGCTTTGGAAACAAAAAGAAGAAAATAAATAGCTTGTAAATAAAGCATACTGGAATCAACCGTGGCAAGAATTCTCTCAAGTTCTCAGGTGGCAACTGAGCATCACAGTATGCGGACCTGTCAATGACACCCACATTGAATCAATTTGACAAGTGAAATAAAGTCATAACATAAGATTCCCAAATTATGCATAAAATAAATATGCAATTCATAATTAAACAAATAAAATGTGTTTCCTCTAACGGCCTAAGCTTTTAGATGAGATGGTCACGGATTTCAACATGGTTATCACTCTTGTTGTTCTGTTTCTCAATGTTGGGCCCCTTAATTATGTTATTCACGCTTCAGTTGTCTGGTCCTAGGCGTGTAGAGGAGTGTCAAGTCCCACATTGGTTGGGGAAATGGGTTATGATCTCCTTATATAGTCTTGGGCAATCCTCACCTCATGAGCTAGCTTTTGAGGTTGAGCTACGCCCAACGTTCATTTTCTCACCTGTGTTCAAGTCTCACCGCCACCCGTTATCAAAAACAATTTTCACATACTTGGCTCATAAAAAGGTTTAGGCCCACAAGTGAGAGTGTGTTGATGACATAATTAACCAAATAAAAGTGTGATTTTTCTAACAGCTTAAGATTTAAGATGAGATGGTCACACACTTCAACAAAATCAATAAATTCTCAACCGGAACTTGAGATTTTCAGAGCCAAAAAAGAAATAGGTAAAAGCAAACTACTGGAAGCACACAAGAGCATAATTCATTCATGAAATATAACGCAACCCCAGCCATAAAAAAGAAGAAGATATAACAGATAGAACTAAACTTAAGCAAATCAACCTTAAGCTCGAATAATAGGAGATTCTTAGATGCCATAATATTTTTGACATAATTCACATAACGAACAATAAAGATCCTTAGTGGGAATACTTTTTTAGGCTCTACCAATTTTCATTCCTCACATTATTGCTTTTTTTATAAGGTAAAGTGACCATTCTTCACATTATTTCTATGCTACACTTCCATATTACAAGGTAACTGATGAGGTTTACAATGCCATCGGATCTAAAAGACTAAAACAATCAGTATTATTTAACTCATTCTCCCTCTACCATAGTATCTAAACAATTCCTCTGGCCCATCCCTCCCAAATATGTATTTCTTTATTCCTTTAACTCCCTATTCGTTGGTTTACAAACAAATTTATTTTCCCCTCCATCAAAGGAAAGTACTTCTATCCATATATTTTTTGATCGCCAAGTCATGCTTTGCCCATTGCATTATTGAAATTGAGATAATACCCCAGAGAAATTTGAGTTTACTTTTTATCATTTCAAAAAACAAATTGACCTTACTTTTTTGTTTTCAAGTAACTCTCACCAACTAGCACTTGTATAAACGATACCAACTAGTTGAGATAAAGGTTAGTCGTTATGGGATCAATTACACTAATCCCCACGCTTGACAAAGATCTTTCAAGACTACTTAGAGATTATGACAGTGTAAAACGGGCAACAGATTTAGAGAATCCCTAGTTTTTGATAAAAGATAAATTATGATTACTAGAATAAAACAAGACCAAATGAATCAAAACTTATATTAAGGATTGATATCACCGACCTCAATAAGCTTGACATTAAGAGGTAGTTGTTGCATGTTCTCTCTCTTATATCCTAATTTATTTTCCATTTACTCCTTGTATCCTAAAATGATTTAACTACTATGTTTACAAACATATCCTACCGACTCTCAAGTATGATAGTCTAGTCCAACTTCTTTGCCTACTCTCAGTGCTAGCTAACATTCTTCTAACAATATGGATGTATCCATATTATATTATGTTGAAGATGCATGGAGCTCATGTGGGCTCTAAAATTTCTATAGATTTAGAACAAATAAATTTGAAAATTGAATTTGGTCCATTCAGGCAGATGAAACCTAGGCATGCTTTAAAAAGCTAGAACTTGTATTCAATTATACCTGAAGGCTATAAAATCTTATTATCAACATAAGTAAATAACATGTCACCAAAGCTTCCCAAATCATGTTAACTAAAATGCCATCTTTATGGTTCCATCATTCATTTTATCAACAACAGAAATGAAATCTATTGCATAATTGTGAAAGATAATTTGCTCTCAAAGGAAAGGTTACTAAAGCATCCCAGCAAAATGTTCTCCATCCACACTTGACATAATTATGATGCCAATCAGCAATATCAATATTTAAAAATGAATCGTCGGGAGGAGTTACCAAAATTCACAAGCTTCAAGCGCCACTTCTTCATCTGGATCCTTGTTGACTTGCAGTATATATTCTAAAACATTCCTCAAGTGTGGCTGTGTCAAAGAATCAGAAGTTGATCAAGAACATGTGAAAATATAGGAGTATGATGTTCCATGTTCCTCTCAGGCAAGACCACTAAAAATCGACAGACTGTTCAGTTTTTCCTAAAGCTCACTGCATATCATATCATATATATGTAATACCTAAAGGGGAAAGAAGAAAATGGAACCAGTAGTTAAATCTTCCATAATGAATTTAACTTCCACGCAGTGTCCTAATTTGGAGGATTCATATCGCCAACACTAACTAGTTTGAAAATGATGCATTGTTGATTGCTTAATTGATTGACAGTGTACAAGTGATGCTACATTTTGCAACCAGCCCCTGGAACCCAAAAGACAAGAACTAGACCTTCTTGGTGCAATTCAATGACATCTTCACTTAGTTAGAGGAAAGAGAAACGACAACAATAAGACCACAAACAATCAAAAAGTACAAATCATTATACTGTTAAGAACCTATATACCATTCTCCATAAAAAAGGTACGGTTAAGAACCTACTTCTTCATAATGTTTATTTTATTTAAAATTCCAAAAACTTCTAGAAATCTCGAACAGTTATCCATACCTAAAAGCAAGTGTGAGAGGAAAGGAGATGTGACAAAGAGAATAGACACAATTTAGAATGGAAAAAAATGCACCTCCAAAATGGCAGGACGAACTTCAATTAGTTGAACAAATGCCGAACAAACCTGTTGAACGAGGCAAACTGAGTAATTGGTTGCAGCAGAAGAGAACTCTCTACAATGGTGAAATGTGTAATTGATATCGCAGGAAAAGAGTCCAGAAACCCCCTTTGCAAATGAGGGATTTTGTAGAGGTGTAATAAAGCAAAAAAGTGATGACATAAGCAGAACAATCAGGCCAACTGGCAAAACATCAATTTATTGACAACGCTCATCATACTTGACATGGAAAATTACAGGCTAAACACAGCAGACATCTAAGCTATAATAGACATACAAATTTACCATCTTATGACCAAGCTAAATAACTCAGAAAGCAAGGTGTCTACTACAAAGGACTGTTTCTAGCCGTTAAAATTTCATCAGAAACATGATCTGTGAACTAGAAGTCATAAATTTCTTGACAGAATTAGTTCAGTCTTACAAGATCAATCTATCTTGCTGAAACAGTCATAAATAACTGTAAACTGAATGATATTAACGGTATTTTTTGTTTTGTGCATCACTCTGCTCTAAACATGCAGCTCATAAGCATCAGTGACACCACCCAGCAAGAAGGAAATACAAAGAATAGAATGTACTCGTAGTCTAGTACTAAGCCAAAGAAATTACAACAAAAGCAAACTCAGCACCGATGAGGAGAGATCAAACATGCAGATTGGATATTACAGCAGTCCCTTACCAGCTTCCGCACTTCTGGAGCAGGGTCATTGGCGAGAAGAAACAAACCTTGAAGGTATTTATCCATGGATAGATGCAAAACCTAAAACAAGGCACTAACCAGATGAGCAAAGAGGTAAAAATGGCACACAGCAACAGAAATGGAAACAACTGGAAAGTCAACAGAAGAGGTACTCGCTTTAGGCATCAGCATTAGATATTGATTCACAGAACTCAATGACATCTTTCTGAGAGAAACATGAGGTGACTGGAAAAGCTGTCCATTGCAAGATCAAGTTAGAATGATACAATCCAGCATTGAGTAACAGCAAACTATATGATAAAATAAGCAACCAAATCAAAAACTGGGGCAAATAAGTGAATAACAATAAGGAAAGAATTAGCTAACCTGGAGAAACCTTGGCAGGAAAACAGTAATGGGTCGTTCAGCTAATCCAGAAATATCAGAATCAAGGAGTTGTGGGACATCCTCGCAGATCTGCATTACTGAAGATGTTCAGCGTGCCAGTTAAGTATTAGTTGTACAAAACACATATCTGACACATGTCCACTGTGGCAACTTTTACCACTGTTACCAATTCACATTCACATTGACTGACAATGTAAGGAAAGACTCAGATCATTACCTTTACAGCATATGCTGCAAATAGAATTTAGCAATCCTGAGGGTCTCATGTATTGAAACACAATACAGAAGAATTGCTTGATTAAAGTTATTGCAACAATTTGCTATATAGACACTGGCACCAAGGTTCACACTGTATCATGTGGGATACTATCAAGTATCAAGTGAAATGCATGTTTAATTAACAGAAAAATGGTACCTTTGATAAAGCATCCATGGCTCCTTCCACGTGATTTATGTCACTACTATCCAAGCTACTGACAAGTGCCTGTAGCAACTCTGGCCATCCAGCAACTCCGTCTATCTGTACAAGAACACTAATGATGGTTCCAGCTGTAGACCTAAGGTGTCTATCTGCTGCCCCTAGAGAAGGTAGCAACTCTGATTTTATGTATTGCTGGTTAGCAGGAGGCATGTTTTTGAATGCAGATCTCAGATTATTTTTCAATAGCAACCCAGCTGCTTGCCGAATGTCAACTGACTTCCCCTGTTATATGAACCAACCAAATAGTTGAAATAACAAAATAGTAGTTTTCCAAATATCAAGCACATTTAGACCAAAACCAATTCACGTAACAATATGCACAAGACCGCCTTCCATACATTAAAATCAGGTGTCAATACAAGCCATCTTCTTACTGTTATGAAATCTACAATATGTTGGGGACATAAGAAAGTTGAATTAATACTCCCTCCGTCCATTTTTACTTGTCCATGTTTGACTTGACACACCCTTAAAGAAGTAATTAATAAAATGCATGTTTACTGTATCACCTTTTAAATATAATAAATTCAATGTCTTGGAAAATGCATTGGGAAATGATTATAGTTAATAATAAGGGTAAATTAGAACTAAGAGATAAATTATGTAGTTTCCTATCCTTTGATTTTTGTTACTATCGACTATCTTTTGTTATTTGCTTAGCGTACTGTTTTGTTGTAGTTACTCTTCCTTTTTCCTTTTTGACCTACTTTTTTCTTGCTTTATCCTGAGTCGATGGTCTATCGGAAACAACCTCTCTACCTACTAGGGGTAAGGTCTGCATACACTCTACACTCCCCAGACCCCACTTGCGGGATTATACTGGGTATGTTGTTGTTGCTGTTGTTGTTGATAAATTATGTCTTGGTTTTCCAAACTGGACAAGTAAAAGTGGACGAAGGGAGTATAGAGTATCAGGGAATGAAAGAAGGAGAAAGAGATAACTCACAGTATCGCCATAAAGAAGACATAGAACTAAATGCAACATTTAAATTTAATTGGCACTGTCCAAAGATCAAATCAACTATCAAGAAAGCACATACGGATGACTATGCTAACTCCATAAAGACAACATATAACTTATGCAATAAAGATAACATATAATTTATGCAACAATTAAGTTTAATACACATTGTCCAGAAGTCATTTAAGAAACCAGAGCTACATTCAAGCTTCATACAAGTAAAAACTTCACTAAGACAAATTCAATCCCCTCAATAATCGAATTTATTCAGTAAAAATCAAAGAAATTTATTTATAAGTAAATAGAGACAAGGAACTAATAATAATTCATAAGCTACCTGAGCACGAGCGAAGATAAAAACGAGATAGTTATTGAAATCAGGGAAGTGAGAGTAGTGTTGAAGTTGTTGCCAAATCTGAGACTTATCTGAAGTCGGAGACATTTGCTGCTCCAATAATCCACAGATCTCTTTAAACCCTTCCTCTTGTGGTTGCCATGTTCCCGTCGCCGCTGTCGCCGCCATATTCCGGTCACCGATGATCGGAGCAACTGATTTTTCGAAATTTAATAATCAGCGAAAAAGGAGAGGCTTTGTGTTTTGAAAAGAGGGGTTTGGGGGATTTGTAGGAAGTAGGATCAGGTGTGTGAGGATTTACATGTCTTTACGGTGTGACTATGTTCTTGAGTGGGACCCAATTTAAGGACCGTGTGGGTCAATCATTAGTGCGGAGCTTTTGTCCGAGTTGTCTTTTATTCCCTTACTTTTCAGTTTTCTTTTTTTCTTTTTAGTTAATCTCTTTTGGTTTTAACCATAATTACTGCAAGTTTAGGGAATTTTTATCTGTTTTTCTTTTTTTATATAGATTGTCGATTTGAGAACACGCTTACATAGGGATCAGAAGTTTGTCATTAAGCTTTAGCCTAATTGATTTTCTATCTGATGTTCGGAATCCGCATTGAAGCCCGGCTATATTTAGATTCGCGCCGCATAGTGTCATTGAGGGAAGCATTCCATGTCAAGGATTTTCTTTCATATTCATAGCTCGAATCCGAGACCCTGATTAAGAAAATAACAGTCTCATTCGTTGCACCACATCATTTGATGGTCAAATATGTTAGCTTTATTTTATCAATTTCAACTTTTTCCTTAGATTTCTTTTATGGGTTTGAATTTAAAATAATTAGTACCTCTTTGACGAATTATTGCACAAATAGTATGCATTAGTGAGGGGTAACATTATTTAAGTGGACATAAAAAAATAAAAATAAAAAATTGTTGGGATCTAAAGGAAGTGGAGTAAGAGAGTGAGAAGAACATCTTAGAGACGAAAGAGATATTTGGAAAAAAATTATAGTTGAGCTATTCGTATTCACAATATAAATACTTGTAAACTCTAGTGGGTTATTTTCATTTGGGTCTAGCTGGTGATTTTCATTTAGTTTATTAGAAATAACATCCTATCAATGTTCTAACCAAATAATGTTACTACTTTAATTAATATAGAGTGACATTTTCAGAGAATACTTATTTGTTGGTGAGAAAATATCTCCAAAGTTGTACATAAACTCCCATGAATCTGGATCACGATATCTTCCTAGCGACACACTTTGAATACGCTATTGTTTTGGTAGTCACAAACTCATACAAAGGCATGAAGCTCACCATTCGAGTCGAAGAGTTTGATGGACAACATATTATAAGTTAATTCACTAGAAAGACGTATCTTTGAAAATCCGTGATTAGACATATTAAATATTAATTCCTTGGATTTATTTTATGGGTTTGAGTTCAAATAATTAGAACTTATTTGACAAATTGTTGCACGAATAGTATGCATTAGTGAGGGTAAAATTATCTAACTGGACGTGAATTTTAAAAAGTGTTGGGATATGAATGGAGTAAAAGAGTGAGCAAGAACAACTTAGAGACGTAACATATTATTGAATAAACATAGCAAAAATGTTATAAATTGGACATGATAAGCTTTGCAATTGGGATTTTCAAGAGATAACTGTGATCTTAGTTATAATAGAATGAAGATCTCACCCGAACAATGCGTTATTTGGACATTTTTGTCGTTTCTTTTGGAAAGAATTAGTCGTCCACATATTTATTTTGTCCAAATAAATTAGTGAAACACTTAGGCGCCTGAGTTAGGCATTATAAGATGTGCAAATTGAAGAAGGTTGTTCTTACTTTTTAACGATCGTGTTCTTGGAAATAATATAAATATGCTATTCATATAATTTATCAAAAAAGTCTCAAAATATGCAATAAAGATTGATAATATGAAAAAAAACACCCTCATAACATTATTACATCAACCAAGTGTGTGAAATATCTTAAATAAATCATTAATGTAATTTAGGGATGACAATGGGACAGATGCGGGTTGAGCCTTAACCCGCGAAAAATCCAACCCTCCTCGCCCAGTTTAAAAGTTTTTAATATCACATGCTTAATAGAAAAAAATCAAAATTAAAAATTATGTGTCCGTTTGACCATAAATTATCTACATTTTTTTTGAAATTTTATTCCAAAAAATCATTTTCACTTTTTCAATTGAAGTTGAATTTCGAAATTCAAAAAACTCTAAAAAGCCATTTTACAATTTTCACTCTAAATGACTCTCAAAAACCCAAAAACGCCTCCATTTTGTTTTCATATCTAAACACAATTTTAGTTTTTAAATATTATTTTCTACTTAAATATATACTACTATTTTTTTCTCTCCAAATTTATATGACACCATATTTTGTTTTATGGGGTAAATCGTAATAATGAGCATACTGTAAACGGCGTCATTAAGCTCTATAACAATAGAGTTTTCTTTATGGCGTAAATCGTAATAATGGGCATACTGTAAACGGCGTCGTTAGGTGCTCTCTTCAGCAAGATCCGTCGGCGTCACTGCTCTTCACCATATTTTTGCTTTCTTCTCCGATAGCTTCTGAATCAAGAAAAAACGCACTTTTCCCACTCAACAATATATAAATTGGTATTTGACACAAAATCTGGTAAAAGGAGATACAAAAGAAGCTGTTTTTCCTCAGATTTTCAAACTGAAAGGTACAAATACTCAAAACCCATTTCAAATTAGTCTTAATCTTGATTAATTTTCGAATGTGGGTTGCTTAAATAATCCCTTATTTGCGTAGTTAGTGGATCTTGTGTTCGAAGCAGTAGTAAGTTGACCATTCAAATAATGTTGCATTGAGTGATGGGCAGTAATTTCTTGCGGTCCATTTCTTTAAGAGCTAACCGAAGACCAGACCGTAACCATCTTCAATCTAGAGGTACATCCAAATGTTGGCATACTGATAAGTTACATACTCTGTCCAATTTATATGTATACTCTTGAAATGTCCAATATATTTGACACTATTCAGTTAGTTAAATGATTTTGAATTCTTCAGAATTGTTAAGGACCCGTTTGGCCATGATAACTATTCACTTCTTCCTTGTATAAATCTTCACTTCGTATTACTCTTGTGTTTTTTTTGTCCTTTGATTTATGTCATTATAGGTTTTGACTTGCACTTTGATGGTCGTATGATTTGGTGGTAGTTACGTTAGTATTTTCAGCCTGCTTTGTCATACTTTATTTAGTATTTTGCTGTGACTTCTTTACTTCTATTACTCCTTTTTCGGATTGCTTTGGTTTGCTTTCTTTGAGCCGAGGGTCTATCGGAAAAGGTCTGCGTACACTCTACCCTCTTCAGACTCCACTTGTGGGGTTACACTGGGTATGTTGTTGGTTATAAATTTTCGAAATCCAACTTGGAGTTAGATTCCAAATTTGGAGAAGTGCTTTGTCCATCTTCATAAATTGCAAATAAAGTGCTCTATTCTCTCCTTTGCAAAAAGTATAACCACACATAACTCCATCTTCAACTCCAAATTCATAAATTCTAAATAAAGTGAAAATAGTACTTGAAATCTATGGCCAAACACCTACTTAGTTATATGGAGAAATCTATTCTCTGTGTCGAATAATTATGATAAAGGGGTGCCCTGCATTCCAATGGTGCCTCTATCACTGTTGAAACTGTATTTGAAATTAGTGCAATTATGATAAAAGACATCTTGCATTGTGGCACTTCAATGGTAATGCCCTGTGTCATTATCGAACATGAACTGGAAATTAGTACAGTCAATTTCTCTATTACAAGGTCCTTTTTTCTGATATTTTTTGGCTGCTATAGCGAAATGTTGTTATAGAGAACATATAATATAACATAACGAGAGATTGGTTCCACGAATACATGGTTGTTATAGTGAAATGTTGTTATAAAGGATGACTGTAGTAGAGAGTTCTGACTAAAGGGGTTTCTTGCACTGTTACTGTTGAAATTGAATAGGAAATATTAATTGTGAATGCAGATGGTAAGGAAGGCTTCCTTGCAAGTGGGAAGTTATACCAAGATTCCCCGATGAAGATTATATGGAAAAGGGGGTTCATTCGGTTGGTTCTCGTGGCCGGAATTATTTGGGGTTTGCTCATTCTAACTGCATTGTTATTTCATGCTTGGTCTTGCCAATCATCTATTGCTTTCTTTTCAGGTAACTATTTCACTCGTTCTTGCTTTCTTTTCCTTTACCATATTTACGGTAGTATTCACTTTTGCTTTTGTTTCGAGTTACTTTGGAGGATGAGGGGATTGCAGTAACAATGTGATTTATCATTGCCTAATCCAATTGGTAAACCTAGCATATTTAGCATGTCACGCCCCGAACCATGGTCTGGGCGGACACGACACTCGGTTCCTAGTTGCATGTGATCGAGCGAACCACATAACTTACTTGTCAACATGGCCATCAAAACATACACTAAATATGATAATGAAAACATGTAAATCAAAATACGGAGTTTATAGTTTGAAAACATATCGCGGATATATTCTGAAAATATAAAAAAGGGCAGGGGTGCACTAAGCTCCCGCTATGCGCGAGGTCCGTGGAAGGGCCGGAACATAAGGGTCAATTGTACGCAGCCTTACCTTGCATTTCTGCAAGAAACTGTTTTCACGGCTTGAACCCGTAACCTCCTGGTCATACGACATCAACTTTATCAGTTACTCCAAAGCTCCCCTTCATTCTGAAAATATAATAAGAATGAAAATCATTAGACTAGTTTATGAAACCTCTGACAACATGAGTCTTTAAAACTGTTTACCAGGACAAGGCCCTAAGTAACATACCTCAACTAATAAAATATAATCATAAAATACTCGACTGACACCCTGAATGAAGTGGGGCTCACCAAACAGTTGGTACTGAAGCAATCCTGTCGAGCAGATCCGTCTCCCTGAAACTTAGCACCTGCACCGTGAAGTGCAGGACCCATGCAAAGGGATGTTAGTACATTTGAATTATACCGTATGTAAAACAACCGAAGGAAATAAGCAGGCACATGACATGATATAATAGGAACATGAAACTGGAACTGAAACACGAACATGAGTATAATAACATGAGTAAAGTTTGAAAAATTGCATGTCTGTATATATATAACCGTATATCTGTGGGAGTGCAGTAGCATAACCGACAACATGAAACACCACGTGGGTACGTGGAGTCTGGTACCTGGCCCGACCAGCAAAGCTTTCCCATACCTTGCCAGGGTATGAGACATGAACATGATAAGAAATTATCCAATCTGTAATCTGAAGGTATCGTCCTCCGGTGGGGCGACCCTTATCACTATGGTGGCCACCATAGTTTCAGGCTATCTGAGTCTTCTCGGTAAACTATGCAACTCTCGAAACATGTAATTGAAAATAGTGTCTTGTAAGCCCATGAATTTCATGAAATATCCTGTAAACATGATATGAGATAGTTTAACATGAACATAATTTCATAATATATAACTTGTGAGAAAACATTTATAATTTCATAGGTTAGGTAATAGTAATTTATGTCTTGATAATTAAGAACTCATGGAATTCAAAGCATGTGTTCATGGATTACGGACAGGTTCATGACAATCACAACGACACATCATGAATATAATGAATGACAACGTGATATAAATATATATAATCGAACATGTATAGGGTTAATATGAACTTGAGCAAAACCCTAGGTCTAAGGAATTCTTGTTTCATGGATTACGTGTGGCGTGGGGAAGAACAATGATGCCCCTACGTGGATAGAATCTCTACATACCTGAATCGCTTTCAAACTTGTATTAAAGATCCTGACTTTGAAGAAGAACTTCAAAGATTGCACCTTGAAACCTTAAGTTGGATTTATCTTGAAAAACCTAGGTTAAGAATAATGAAATTCACTTAGAAATTAATTATACTATGATAGAATCGCATGGAAATACATGGAAAAGACTTACCTTGATGTAGGAGATGGTTGGGAAGAGAAAACCTTCGTTCTGGGGCATGGGAATATGAAAAACTGATTCTGAAATTAAGTCTGCGTATTTATATTGTTTGCTGTCGGAAGAGTTTGACGGTCAATTCGACGGTCCGTAAAATCGGACCGTAATGTTATTTTTCTGAAATTCCAGAAAGTTGTGAAATCTGGACTTTAGGGACGGAGAATTTGACGGTCCGTACAATTGACCAATTTGAAATTGATGGTTCGCTTTGACGGGCCGTCGAACAATTGACGATCCCTATAATTTACAGTTTGACCATCAATTTCAAAAGTGAAATTGACGGTTCGTTTGACGGGCCATAAAACATTTTACGGTCCGTATGATTTGCCGCCAAATTCCATCCGCAGAACTGGACCTGGGTTTTCAATTTAAACTCCCCGTTTTGGTTTCTTACCCTCGTGGATCATGAACAAGGTTTGGTTTGAAGGTACGAGGTGTTAATCACATGCACTGGAAATGTGAACTTAACACTACCCTCTTTCACAAGTTCTCCAACTTTATGGTTAATGGAGCCATGACGTTTTTGAAGCTGGAAGTAGTATGTATGATCTTGTTACTGCCATTTTGTTTCAGAAATTTAATAGCAAGCTATACTTTTTACCTTTTGAAAATGGGATTCTGCATTTATCTTCCTTTCTTGACGTGCAGCCCTTTGTAACAAAAGCAGTGTAATTTATGGAGCAATACAGAGCCTGGGACTTGTGACACCTCCACATCGTGAGTTTCTCAAATTTATCAAATTCAAATTTTTGTATCTAAATGTATCGGAGAAATGTTGAAGGTTACTCTTTTATCTCTTGCAAATGTATAGGTTGTTCTATTCCTGTAGCGGATGACCCAAATAAGATTGTCATTCCGAAAAGGGGATCTCCGGAAAAATATGTGCAATCGCTTTCTTACGTTATGGAGGATGTTACAGCAACCAATGAATCTCAGTCACCACCTTTATTCGGAGGACATATAACATGGAAACAGAGAGATGACAGCTTTAAAGTAAAACCAAACATGAAGGTAACTAAAGATACCGTCTTATCTAACTTAATTTTAGGCTTCGGCTGTTTCTGTACCTGTTCGTTGCATTTACCAGGCCCAGTTTTGTCTCCTTTTTACTTTGGTAAAGACCAAAATTTTCTCATAAAAGGAGCAGTGAACAATGAGTTGAAAATAAAATCTACCTTTAGCCTTTGGCATAGTACTATACTTTGAGTACAATCAGGTTCAACTTTTGGCATTCTCAAGAACAGTTTGAGTTTACTGCTTCATATATTTCCAGCTTTGATATATATATTCGTCTATAGGTGCACTGTGGATTTATAAGAAATGGTGGTGCAGAAATGGTTCAGAGAGACATCAAATATGTCAAGAAGTGTCGGTTTGTTGTTGCATCTGGTATTTTTGATGGATATGATACACCTCACCAGCCATCAAATATAAGTGCACGTTCTCAGAAGCTGTTTTGCTTTCTTATGGTTGTCGATGAAGTATCCCTTGAGTTCATCAAGAAAAATGTTACTGTTAGAGAGGACAATGAAGGGGGAGAATGGGTTGGTATCTGGCGTTTGATTCTATTGAAGCATCCTCCATATGATGAGCCCAGAAGGAATGGAAAAGTCCCCAAAATATTAACCCACAGATTATTTCTTCAAGCACAGTACAGTATCTGGATTGATGGTAAAATGGAGCTGATAGTTGACCCATTGCTATTACTTGATAGGTATGGTACTAGTTATGATATCCCATAATCCGCTTATGTTGCTCTCATTTTTATGTTCCTTATCACCTCCCCCCTCCTCTTGTGTGAAATTGATTTCTAGTATTAGGAGTGACAAAATTAGCCCATGACCCATTCAAGTTTGACCCACACATTTATTAGTTCGGCCCTTTTAGCCCATCCCATTTCAACCCGTCTAAAAAATGGGCTTATATGTAGTCCATTTTGATCCACAGAAACCTTGTCAACATATTTTCAAAAAGACTTCTTTTTTCTGTTTAATATGTTATATATAGTCATAATAAAAAGAAAAAAAATAGTTTTATTAGGTACTTAAAAAATTATAAAAGAACAAACAAATTAATTAAATCTTAGTAAGAATTGGGTGGGTTGGGTTATGACCCACCTTTTGGCCCATTTTAGCCCAACGAATCTCAGCCATTTTGACCCCTCCAAATCCAACCCAACGCGCTCATTTGACACCCCTAGCTAATATTGTCAGATTATTGGATTCACCGGAATAGTAAGTAGTTAAGTAATAATAGGTAGATTTAGGAGCCTAACCCAGTATAACTGTTTGCCTGATACATAAGCCACAACTGAGCAACAGTTATTACTTGGTACATCAATTTCTGTCTTGTTAATCTCCTTTTTTAAGTTTTAACCAACCAAAGAAAAGTCACCTTTGTTTAGAAAGTATTAAATCTTGATTGATCATGAGTGGTCTAACATAGACGGTGGCTACTTGAAGATACTTGTGGCGTGAGAAGAATACATTTGCAATTGCTCAGCACAAGCATCACCGCAATGTCTACGAAGAGGCCGATGCAAACAAAAGGAGAAAACGATATGCTCGTCCGCTGATTGATCTTCATATGAAGATATATCGCTACGAGGGAATGGAACCATGGAATCCACAGAAAAGTACTCCTAGTGGTAAGCTTAAGTGCTTTGGTTTATGTTCCAATTGGTGACCATGCTAATATTTTTCTAATCACTATTAGGAGTGTCAACTTCTCCAGCACATCAACTTTTTCTTGTTAGTCACTTCTCATTTTTTTCCATTATAGTGAAAACTCTTTGGTATTTGTAGATATTCCAGAAGGAGCCGTTATCATACGAGAACATACTGCACTAAGTAATTTGTTTAGTTGCTTGTGGTTCAATGAAGTTCACCTCTTCACACCGAGAGATCAGCTGAGCTTTGGATATGTTGTCTATAGGTTAGGAGGCCTGTTCAAAATTTTTATGTTCCCTAATTGTGAATATAACTCCATCTTTATTTTACACAATCATACCCGCGAACATTCATCAAAAGTAGAGTGGGTAAAATCTTTGGATGAATTTAAGAAGGATAAAACTGGTGGTTTGAAAGAGAGTAGGGGAGGATTAGGCTTGTGGACTCCTTATCCAGGGAATCTTGATTCAGTTGTATTACCACCTGTAAAGAGAACTTCAAAAGCTGGATAAGATTGGAGTTTCATTTCTGGTTCACATTTGGTTTGTAGAGTTATCTCTCCACCAAATTCTGAATAACATTGTAATACATTGTGTTATCCTCCATAAATTTGAGGTTTTGTTTGGAAGCTAACATATGTGCATCTATTATTCGTTCATCTGAAAAACAAGTTTGCCTCCAACTGATGTGTACTATATATAGGACTCAAGAATACAATAATTGTTTGCTTTTTGGACATGGAAGGTTGCATCTGCACATAACAAGTGCATAACCTTGCAGAAAGATGTTTTGTCCTTTGAGGCCGTTGAAGTTCTTTGAGTACAATTTTTTCCTTTTTTCCCTGACAGGCCAAATCACGAGTGCCATATCTCATTTAATAGTTCTTGATTCCATAATTGTAGGTGCAAATTGGGACTATTCGCACCAAAAGACAACACGCCCACCTATGGAAAAAGAAAAAGAGAGTCAGTGAATTATATTTTTGCTTCTTCTAACGTTGGTTCTTTTATCTTACAGTGCCAAATACAGCTAATTTTAGGTTAAAAAGCCTAATGTTGCTTGAATTATCCTAGCAATATTTATAGCTGTTATCGCTCTACCAAATGTGGAAATTATCTTGCATTTGTTGAAAGCAACATCTTTCCCTCCAGTGATGTTAGCTCCAGTAAATCTCAATAGTCCTCCCGAAGAATGCCAATGATGCAATTACAAGGATTGCAGCAATGGAACAATATATAAAACTAAGGGAAAACAAAGAAAGAAATCTAAAAGTAAATCTATACTACAATTAGCTAAACATATTTTCATTGATGAAGAGAAAGGATAAGGACAATGACCTAAATAGTCTAAAGCAGTTTGGACACATCTGTCACAACTGGTTGTATTGTACGAAAAAACAATAAAGACAGTAGGACCAAAAGTGTCCTATTCTGGAAATATACTGGACCTAAGTGTCAATTATTAAACAACAACTAAGGACTAAACTGTAACTTAGAAACAAGGCTGCAATAATGAAGCCCTAACTAATTTAACTACCATGTACAATCTCGCAAGCTTGGAGTACCATTCAATTCAACTTTCCTTCTTCATTCTTGCATCATTTCCCATTCCTTAAAAACTTTCTTAACCTCAAGGAAGAAATTGAGGAAATCTCAGCTTCAGAGTAGAGTAATCTTCCTATGTTACATCTTCTTAGGGCATATGAGTCCACTGAACAAGGATCGCCTGAGGAATGGCTTTACTTCCTCTTTTGATCATCCTCCTTTTCGAATCTCTTGTGGATGCACACAATGAGGAGATGATATGTCTAATGTAGGAGGATGATTGATGGTTGTTGGCACTTTATGACAAAGCTTTAATTGTGAAACATGGAAAGTATGATGGACAACAACTTGAGATGGAATTAATAGCTTATAGGCCACTAGTCCAATCCTTTGAAGCACCTGGTAAGGACTATAGTACTTGGCTGACAATTTTTAAAATGACTGGTTGGAAATTGAGAGTTGCCTATAAGGTTGAATCTTCAGGTAAACCCAATCTCCCTCTTCAAATTGGCTATCATTTCTATGTTGGTTGGCTAAGGTCATCATTCTCTGCTGAGCCCTGGAGATGTGAAACTTCAGCAGCTCCACCTTAAACTCTCTAGTGATAAGACTTTTGTCCACCTCCTCTTCTACTGATTCTTCAGGAATGTAGGGAATATGGATAGGTAGAGGTTGTCCATATAGATCTTCAAAAGGAGTGGTTTGGATGGCTGAATGAAAGGTGGTATTGTACCAATATTTTGCTAGAGACAAGTACCTGGCCCAATCCTTTTGACTATCAGAACAAAAACACCTTAAAAAGGTTTCTAACGTCTTATTGAGCACCTCTGTTTGACCATTTGTTTAAGGATAGTAAGCAGTTGAAGTGCTTAATGTTACCCCCTGCATTGCAAACAGCTCCTACCAGATCTTACTCGTGAAAATTGGATCCCTATCACTGATAATATTCTCAAGCATTCCATGTAGTCTATACACCTAATCCAAGTATAATTGACTCACATTTGTAGTTGTATATGGATGACTAATGGACAAGAAATGTCCATACTTGGTGAGTCTGTCAATCACTACCAGTATAGTTGTCTTCCCCTTAGATTTAGACAACCCATCTATGAAATTCATGCTTACACCGGACCAAGCAGTAGCTGGTATTTTCAATGGTTGGAGTAACCCCGGGTAGGCAGCACTGTCATCCATGCCATTCTTCGTAGTATACCTGACAAATCGGGAGGTGTAGCCGCAATAGCATCAGTTTTTATACTTGCTCCTTTGACAAATTGCACATTTCCTTACAAATACTGTTACATATTTCTTGAGCCCTTTTCCAGTAGAATAAACTTGCTATTCTTTTATATGTGTTTTCTATGCCAGAATGACCACTCACAGGCTTGTCATGCCATATGTGAATGATTTCCTGCCTTAAAGATGAATCATCACCCACGACCAGCTTACCCTTCATTCTTAACTGTTGATTCACAAAAGAATACTCCTTAATTTCATCACCTTGAGCCTGTACTTTGATGAGAAGCTCCTGGATGATTGGATCCTTGTCCCAGCTTATCTTGACCTTCTGAAACAGTTCATTGACCATATGATTGAGCACCATACTTGCTAATTCTCCTATGTGCATTCTTGATAAAACATCCACAACCTTGTTTTCTCTCCCTCTTTTGTATTCAATTTCAAGTGAAATTGCATCAACTTGGCAATCCATTTCATCTGAGAGCCTGTATGTAGCTTTTGATCCAACAAAAACTTCAAAGTTTTTTTATTAGTTCTCACAATGAATTCCCCCCCCCCCCTCCCCCCCAATCAGATATTGTGCTTATTTAGTGACAGTCATGGCTAGAGCTAACTTCTTCTTGTCATATACTGATAGAGCTTGATGCCTTATGGACATGCCTTTGTTGAGGTAAGTAATTGGATTGCCTTCCTACATCAACACAACCCCTACTTCATAAAGCATCAGTTTCTACTACAAAAACAACAGAATTATTAGGTAAAGTCAGCACATGAGCTGAAGTTAGCACCTCATTCTGCTTCTCAATGGCCTGAGTTGCCCTTTCAGACCACTGAAACCCATCTTTCTTTAACAAATCAGTAAGAGGCTTGCTTATCATCCCATAATGTTGGATGAACCTTTTGTAGTATCCTACCAGCCCTAGGAATCCTCTTAGTTTCCTCACATTTTTAGGTATTGGCCACATCTTAATTGCAACAATCCTTTTGGGATATATGGCTACTCCTTGAGCAGAAATAACATGCCCCAAATACTCCACCCTACTGGCCCCAAAAGAGCACTTAGATTGTTTCACACATAGCTTATGTTTCACCAATAGATCAAAAGTTATCCTTAGATGAATCAAGTGTTCAGACAAGCTACTACTGAACACCAAAATGTCATCAAAGAATACTAATATAAACTTTCTAAGATGCTCTTTGAATACATAATTCATAAACTTTGAAAACATGAAGGAGCATTAGAGAGCTCAAAAGGCATTACCAGATACTCATAATGTCCCTCATGTGTCCTGAAAGCAGTCTTGGCAACATCCTCCTTGGCCATTCTTATATGATGATAGCCTGCTCTGAGATCTATTTTAGAATAGATATGAGAGCCTCCCAATTCTTCTAGCAGCTCTTCAATGATAGGAATAGGAAATTTATCTTTAATGGTCACCTTATTAAGACCTCTATAGTCTAAACAAAGCCTTCAACTCCGATACTTTTTACCAACTAGTGTAACTGGTGAAACATAAGGACTGAAACTTGACTGCACAATTCCTTACTCAAGCATGTCTTGAACCAGCTTCTCAATCACATTTTTTTTTGTGAGGAGGAGTACCTATAATGTCTCAAGTTAACAGGATTGCTTCCAGTTACTAGAGGTATTTTGTGATCAGATGACCCCCTAGATGATGACAGTCCTTGAGGTTCAGCAAACAATTGAGGATATTCATTAGTCAGAAAATGGATAGCCTCTGGAATAACAATTTCACCCCCTTTCAGATCCTCTTTCATAGATACCACCCTTATCATGAACAATTAAGCTCCAAAACTAGCCATCTTATCCAGTCTTTTGGCCTCCACAGTTCATTTGAGAACACATTATTGCCCTTGATACTAATCAATGGTAACCTTATGTCAGTTCCTCAAATTTCAGCTTAAGATCTCCCAAGGGTAATAACCACTGTACCCCCAGAATCAGGTCACATGATCTGAGTGGTATTAGTAGAAAATCAACTGTATAGATCATGCCTTGCATCATCCATGAGAATGCCTTGCATATCTCATTGGTCTGTCTATGATGACCATCAGCTACATTAATAACATGAGGTTTGACCACTTGGATATTACTCTGAAGTTCCTTTGCTAATCCTTCATCTATGAAGTTATATGAACTTCCAGGATCAATGAGAATGTGTAATGCCTTCCTCTGACAGTTCCCTTCCACTCTTAAGGTGTGGAAAGTGGGAATGCCATGAAGAGCATGCACTGAAATTTCACAAACTTCCCATATCTTTTCCTCTTTTTTTTGGCTTAGGATCAGGTATTTCCACCACTTTTTTTTTATTATTCTCCACCTCCTCTTCTACTTCTAACAAATACAATGATTTATTTCCTCCACATTTGTGCCATGGGAAGAACTTCTCATCACAGAAAAAACATAACCCCTTCTGCCTTTTTCATTCATCTCAGCAAGAGTCAGAGTCAATCTCCTGGTGTTGTTTCTGTTCAAACTTAGGGAGGTGCCTTTTTTAGATTGGTTGAAATCCCTTTTACCCCGGAGTTGTATGAACTCCCCTTATATTGAGAACTTTCAGTAAATGGTGATGGTTTGGTGAGTTTAAACTGAGCATTAACTTGTAACTCAGTGTTTCTGGCCACCTGATAGGCTTGAGGGAGAGAAAAGGGCATATGGTCCTTGACAGTATAATCTATCTTAGGTTTAAGACCTGTAATGAACCCACTAATAGCATATTCTAATAGGATAGTCAGCCTAGTCATAATCTTATCAAATTCATTTTGATAATCCTTAACAGATCTAGTTTGCTTAACATTTTTAAGCTCAGCCATGGGATCTTCAAACTCAGTTACAAACATGTACATGAGAGCATACATATACTCTTCCCGAGTAGGATAAGGTAGGTGTTGCATACTTATAAGATAAGCTACATGCCATTCTATAGCCAACCCATCAAAATGTAAGGAAGCAACTCACCTTCTGATTAGGTTGAACCGCACCAAGAGAATAGAATTAATCCACCTTGTATATCCAAGATCTGAGATCTGTTCCATTAAACCTTGGAAACTCTTAATTTGGATAACATATACATGGGGTTGAAGAAATGACCCTGAGCATGAGGATGAACTGCTCCTCCTCCCAGAGTTCTAGTTTGTGTGTCCATGAAAACCTCCATAAGACATTTGGCTTGGAGTTCCTGTTGGTATTTGGAAAGGGGTAAAAGTTCCAGCTCCCATTTGTCCTGCAGATCCAAACCTCATATTATGAATTTGAGGCAAAGACCCCATTTATGCTTCAGATGTTGTTCCTACAGCCGAATTTTGAGAGTGAGGGCCTCTTAATGGTGACTGGAGTTGGGGTAAAGACCCTATTCCCAACTGATAATCACCAGGTGTGATCATAGCGGGAGTTCATCCCGAATGAGATGCAGAAAGTCAAGTCATAGGTTGTCCAGAAGGAGTATAGATCTCATTCACTGCATTATCTTTTTCATGATTCTTTCCTTTATCACTTCTCTTCACAGTCTAATGATTCTTCAACTCAGCAAAAGATTTTTCATGCTGACTTTCTATTTGATTTTGCCTGACAATGAAGTTAGCTAACTCCATTGTCATCATGTCTAGTATGTCCTTAATCTCTCTTGTTTAGTTTGCCATTTTTACCCACAAAGCTCAAGAAAGTGCTCTGATACCAAATGATGCAATTACAAGGATTGCAGTAATGGAACAATATATAAAACTAAGGAAAAATAAAGAAAGAAAGCTAAAAGTAAATCTGTACTACAATTAGCTAAACATATTTTCATTGATGAAGAGAAAGGACAAGGACAATGACCTAAATAGCCTAAAGCAGTACAAAAAAGCAATAAAGACAGTAGGACCAAAAGTGTCATATTCTGGAAATATACTGGACCTAAGTGTCAATTGTTAAACAATAATTAAGAACTAAACTGTAACAAAGAAACAACGCTGAAATAATGAAGGCCCGAGTAATTTAACTACCAGGTACAATCTCGCAAGCTTAGAGTATCATTCAATTGTAACTTTCCTTCTTCATTCTTGCATCAGCCACCTGGACATAAGAATTTTTGAAGGCTACATTTGTTTTTCAATTAGTTTTCTTTATATGAGTAATATGTTATGTTTTCATTAATTTTTTAAAGTAACAAAACGAAGAAGTGTTGTACTGCCACCATTACATTTTCTTTTTTCCATCACTTTCAGCTCCACTATATTTCCATTACAAACATTACAGTTCTCCCTATATAATCTCCAAATAGACACCAAAAAATATATATATAGGAAACATCAGCTCATTCTCATCAAACAAATGGGTGTATTCTTTAAGCTTCAATAAATTAAAATTTCTTAAATTGACTTAGGTGAAAAAACATGAGTAATGTGAAAAAGAGAACGAAATGTAATCTGGATTTTTCATGACTTAAACAGAGTGAGGGTTAAGCACTTCTGTTTTTTGTTTTCTGTTTTGGGATTTTGAAGAACTGTTTGTGCGAAAAAAAGATACGTTGCTGATTGAAAAACAAAGTAGGTGCTGGGTAGAGGTGGAGAAGCGAAAGTTGGTGACGAGTCTAGCAGATATATAATCTTGGAAAAGGCGGTTAAAATAATTGAAGGAAAATTAAGCAGGAGTGCTATACATTATTTGCAAATCAAAGTTTGTTTTTCACTAAATTAATGTCCAAACACAGCTCCGTTTCAACTTATATTTCAGACACTCATTATTTAACTTCAATCAATAATGGATCTAAGAATGCAACCTTAGTTATTTACGAGGTATTTGGAGTTTGAAAACCCATCTTGGTTTTGGATAAAGATGTGTGTTATAACCTAACAGGCAACAGCATTTTCAAAGCCTGCAGCTATCTGTGGCACAATAAATAAAGTGAATGCAAATAATTTTCAGTTCTATGTTTCAGCTTTGTAGAAAGTCACAAAGTCTGAACAAGATGTCTGGAAGAGTATACAATCCAATGCAGAATGGACCTAAGTTGCCATCATTTAAAAAGAGTACATATTCTACTTTCATTTTATGTTTACCTGAAATATCTTAAACAGAAGTTGCCAGTATAAAAGTAGTTCACAAAAGTAGCATTAGTCAAAAAGGATGCCAAAGAATTAGCTCATGGTCCACATAAAACAAATAAATGAGCACAATATTTAAAAAGGGTTTTGTAATTCCTAGAAACCCCTACTGATGTAGAATTTTAAAAGGAACCCAAACCCTGCCATATGTGCAGACAACACAACACAATAAATTACACCATGATTTAACTGGTTCTCAAAAGAATAAAAATGTCCTGCAAATGCCGGAGAGCCTTGGTTCTGAGAACCCAGTAGACAGAGCTTTTATTGTTGAGCTGAAAGGAGATTCATAATTTAACGAGGAAAAGCACATGATACGTATCATCAAGCTCATACCAAGGCAATCACACAGGTAGTTAAGTACAAAGCTGGCCCCTTCAATTAGAAGCATCGCGGCTGTAATACTGATCCAGGGTCTTTGCAGGGATACGGTGGAGAAGCTCACGAGGGAAGATGCGAAGGAGTGTCCAAGCTAAATCAAGCGACTGGAATATGTTGCGAGTGTCGTAGGCTCCTTGGCTAACAAACTTCCTCTCGAATTTGTCAAGAAACTCTAAGTAAAGCTGTTTTATTCAGAAATGACTCAATTAGTGAAAACTTGTTGATATTAGGGAGAAAACAAAGCTCAGCTAAATTATCTGAAGTTACAAACCAGGTCCTCAGAAGATAGTGCTTCTTCTCCAACCACAGCTTTCATTGCCTGGACATCCTTGCCAATAGCATAATTTGCATACAGCTGAAATTTTTAATAATACTACCATTAAGCATCATTTATTGCAAATAATTGTCAAGTCTTACTGAACAGATGATGACGAAGGAACAGTGATGAAACACATCTTTACTGAAAGTTGATCTTACCTGGTTGGATACATCAGAATGATCCCTCCTAGTCATACCCTCACCAATGGCACTCTGCAAAATTTTAATGGTGAATTAATAATGTCACACCTTTGGAATCTGAATAGATTCATATCCAAACATATCCATAAGCTCACCTTCATCAACCGAGACAAGGATGGAAGCACATTGATTGGTGGGTATATCTGTTACAATTCAGACAGGAAAAACAACCATTTAATATTTTTTTCTATGCATAAGCCAAACACTGTTCAAAATGAAAACAAATCCAATCCATCCACACTCGTAAGCTTTATTCATAGCTAATCTCAAATTAAGAGAATCTTCCACTGCTGTGACTTGCTGGTTGGCCAATTTGAGGAATAACTTGACTCAGCAAGCAATGGGTCATTTATCCAAAAGCAAAACCTTTAGACTAAATTAGTTTTAGTTTTTTAAAAATAGTAATGCTAAATTGTATCCTCCTAGTATAAATGCCGAGGTTTTTGATCGCTTTCTCTGCTGAGATACCAAGTAGTTATCCAATTCAGTGAGAAATCTCAGGTTATGCACAACCTAATTCAGATGATCTATAATCAAATCAAATAAAAAGAGCTAGAATCAAATAAGAATGAGCAAATTAAGAGAAAAAAAGTATTGAAAAGGCAAAAGGCATACACTTCCTATATTAGTTTGAACAATAGCTCATTTTCTAATACTTCTCCTCTCACATTCAGAAATAATTTCCCTTCACAACTGTGCGACTGTGTGTAACATACCTGCCGATTGTGAAGCTGTCGATCAATATATATTTGTCCTTCGGTGATATAACCTGTAAGATCTGGAGTTGGATGTGTAATATCTGTTCAAATTATAAGAGAAATTAGAGATTCATCAATATATGTTAGAAAGCAAAGTAGTAATAACAGCAAAGTGTTGCTCGCTAGGATTTAGTGATTTACCATCATTAGGCATGGTCAGGATTGGAATTTGTGTGATGGAGCCTGTTCGTCCCTCAATACGTCCAGCTCGTTCATAGATTGTTGCCAGATCAGTATACATATAACCAGGATATCCACGTCTTCCAGGCACTTCTTCTCGGGCAGCAGATACCTGTAGGACAATTTATAGTTTTATGGTGCCAGAAATCTAAAAAAAAAAGTCCCCCAAAAAAGGTAACAGGTAAACGATTTGTTGTATCTATTGAAAGGTCCAAAAGTGCTTCATAAATACAGAATCATCATTGGTGCAATTGAAAAGGTTCCGAGATACACTTCATGAACAATACCTCACGAAGAGCATCAGCATATGAACTCATATCAGTTAAAATTACAAGCACGTGCTTTCCACATTCATATGCTAGATATTCTGCAGTTGTCAGAGCAATCCTGGGAGTAATAATACGCTCTATAGTCGGATCATTTGCCTGCAAAAACATAATATTCCAATCAAACTTGACATTCACTTTCAATAACTGTGTTTGTTTCCACAAAAGAAATATCACTCTAAAAATCCAAGCATTACCAGGTTTAAGAAAAGTGTCACTCTCTCCATAGATCCATTTTCCTCAAAATCACGTTTGAAAAATTGTGCTGTTTCCATGTTGACTCCCATAGCAGCAAAGACTATGGCAAAATTGTCCTCTTCACCACCCTTTGGCATCAGGCAGAAAAAGTGAGAATTATGTCAATTTGCATATAATAATCAACATGCATAATGAACACAGATACATAAAAGCGCCTGTCCAGCTATTCCTGGTAAATAGAGAAGCAACACACGAGGAACTAACTAGCTAAACTTTCTAAAGGGTTAATCTCTAGTTACTTTGGACAACAAATGTGGCTGTTTTTGAGGTATATGTTAATGAACTCCATCAGAAGGCAAAAAAAAAGAAAAACGTGGACACATATTTTGGTCTTGCGGCACTTGGACGTAATCTGGTGACCAGGTCCTCTAAAATGCAGCAAATGTAAGCCAATCAAGTCAGGATAGTGATAAAGTTTCAAACAAAAATCAGAAACATTTAGCTAGGTGGAAGCCAAATGCTTCCATTCAACTCTCAAGCACTGTAGCAGACATCCATTATCAAGGTACTTAAACTACTCCATTATAATAATTGGATAATCTACACACAAGCTGACCTTGATACCATCGGAAAAAATAATAGACAAACTACTAACCTCGAGAAGGTTGTCAGTTTTTTCCAACCTCTTCACCAGTCCAGCCTGACGACAGATCTGGGCTGCAATTTCATTATGAGGAAGACCAGCAGCAGAGAAAAGAGGAATCTTCTGCCCTCTAGCAATTGAATTCATGACGTCAACTGTGGAAATTCCTGTCTGTATCATTTCTTCAGGATATGTTCTCTCACTAGGGTTGATAGAACTTCCTAAGGTTGACAAGTTACAGATATGATGAGGTTAGAGGGAAATCACAAATAAAAAACCAAAATAATGGACTATCCAGAACTCACTACTTGCCTGAAATATCCCTGTAAGCCTCTGGTAAAATGGGAGGACCATTGTCAATTGGCTTGCCAGAACCATTAAAGATGCGACCAAGCATATCCAAAGAAACTGGTGTCTTTAAGACCTGAAAGCATATTTCACGCTATTATTAAACAGTATAAACACGAAATGACAGAACCAAACAAAAACATATCCAGTACTATAAACAAAATTAAATAGTCCAATTGTCTCCATCTTAGGATCCATCTGGTTTTCCACTATTTTCTCCAATTGCAAATACAGAACTACTCTAACAAACATTTTCATGTTTACTATTGACTGCTCTCTGTAATATAAGAGTTTGTAAAAAGATGAAATGCAAGTTTGAAAATTAAAGGCTAAAGTAAGTTGAGAATGTGAATTTTTCAGACCACTGTTTGTTAACCATCAGAGACACGAGGAAACTAGAGGACCTATACTCAGGATTTACATATTTGGGTTCTATAATGAAGTCTAGCAAATACTAGCTGCTGTGTACCTCCCCAGTAAACTGCACGGTTGTGTATTTGTTGTCAATTCCAGATGTTCCTTCAAAAACCTGGGAAGAAAGGAGAAAATGACCATGCTTAAGAAGATTGAGCTAGCCTATAAAAAGTTTTAACATAAAGGGACATATTTATAAATTGCGGACAACTAAATCGGCCAAAGTGATTCCAAAGAACCTGGACAACAGCTTTTTCACCATCAACTTCCAGAACTTGTCCACGCCGGGTAGTTCCATCTCCCAAACGAATGTTAACAATCTCCTGGTACTTGGGTCCCTGATGAGATCATACATGAGCACATCGTTCCAGTTGCATTAACACAAACAAGTACAATAAAAGTATCACACTAAGGAAAAACCAGAAAAGGGCATTAGCAAAGCACACAAAAATTACCTTCACTTTGTCTAGGATGACCAGCGGTCCAGCAACACCTGAGACAGTTCTATATTCTGCAATTGTGCATAATGTTAGAAATCTGCATCATACTTTTAACTGACAGGTTTAATAATTTAAGAGTTTATATATAGTACAAAAACAAAGCATCGACATTAAACTAGTTGAGTTTGGTTACATGAAGCCTCAATATCCACTCCACACATAGGAACCTGTTTCATTCCAATACCCAGGAAGTCCTGACAAACATTAGACCTATGTAAGAGTATCAAAACAACTAAGCATTAACCTCTACTAGTTAGTATCGATCATTTGCTACAACTATGTCTTGTCCTTCACTAAGTCCAAATAAATTTCAAGAGATTGTACGACTTTTGTGAATCTTCATGTGATTTTAGCTCTACCTTGTTCGCTTTTAACCCCCTCAATCACCATAATGCCGCACCTCCTTAAAAGAAGAAAAATAAATCATAGTATCGCACCTAAGTAGCGGTGTCTTCGGAAGTACATGTAGAACATAGTAAAACCATCTCAAACAATTTTCTCTTATTTTATCCTTTATGTATGCTACTTGTACCTTCTGTCGGGTCTGATGAGTTCTAATATTGTCTAATCCTGACATCAATTTTTCTACAAATTCAACAAAAAATAGCTGCAAAATGTGTGATTTAACTTGATGATCCACTGGATAAATCAAATGCATATGAATCGTCCCTCCGATGACATCCCATAAAATTGGAACCATAAAGAGAAGATTAAAAGAATTGCATATGAATTTACATAATCCCATTGACCTCAACCGTAAGATATTCACCTTGTATCATACAAGAAGAAGGTTACCTTTAACATCAATTCTTTAACTGTTATTTTCTAGTCAAGTTTTTTAGCCATAATGCACATACAGTCATACCTCTCTATAACAACATTTCAATATAACATCCATTTTTCCTGTGGAGCCGATCATTCATGTTATGTCATATTATTATATGTTCTCTATAACAACATTTCACGGTAGCAGCCAAAAAAATATCAGAACAAATGATGGTGTTATATAGAGTTTTGACTGTACAACATCATCCCAATGCTAAATAGACTTCTACTCTAGCAAACAGATTGCTTGGAGACGGAAAAAAAAGAGGATCAAATAAAGTTACCCATTCCAACCTCCAGGGTTCCCTCCTCCATCTCAATATTGTTTGGTGCAGCACCCATATTTTAACCTGAATGTCACAACAAAATGACAAATTAAAATCAATGGCAGAAAATGAGACAATATTTCAACTTCGATTGTCAGATCACAAAAATGTAAAGGAAGAAATGCAGTTCAAACGCATAAACAGTCCAGAAACACATCCATTTAGTTCATTCAACATCAACAATTAATACAAATTCTAGCAAATTAACCTGAATGTCACAACAAAATCACAAATTACAATCAGCGCCCGCAACTAGTGATAATCATTTCAACTTTGATCATCAAATCACGCACATCTCTTAGATAAACAACACAGCATCAAAATATCAATGAAGAAATGCAGTTCAAACGCATAAACACATCCAATTACTTCACTCAACATCAAATATCAATATTGTTTGGTGCAGCACCCATATTTTAACTTGAATGTCACACCAAAATGACAATTACAATCTATGGCCGCGAAAATAGACAATAATTCAACTTCGAAGTTGGATCGTCAGATGACAAACATCAAAATGCCAATGAAGAAAGGCAGTCCACAAGCACGCATCAAAAATCAATACAGATTTTAGCAAATGAACACAAACACAAAAATCAACAGTGAGAATGAAGAATACAAGTAAAGTCAGATGTGAGTAGAATTACCAAATCGAATGGATCTAAGAAAGGTACCTGTGTTGTTTTTCTCAAGAGAGCAAGGTGGACCGTGGAGAAACGATATTCAGATCTAATGCCACAGATAAATAATTGAGGGACTATTTTATATAATAATGGAAATAAAATTAATATGGGAACGTCAGATGGGTTAATAACACTTTGATAGACCATTGAATAATTATTTTATTTAGATATTCAACTAATAATGTTCTGATTGAACACATGATAAAATATTTTCAGCTCAAATTCTACAAATTATATATAAAAAAGGATTCAAGCTATCATTATGTAGATAATGAAATTTACTACTAGCAAGTTTATATATTCCGCCTTTATTTATTTGTTGTGTTCATCTAAAAAGAAAGAAATTTTATGTTATGGTCTCATAATTAAAGGTTACGAATTCTGAATATAAAAGAATATTTGATACAAAATGCTTTATAATCAATTTACAATAACAACAATAATAACATACCTAGTGTAATCGTGAGTAATTCTACACAATAAGATTTTGAGAGAATAAGATGTAAGCAGACCTTATTTCTACCTTTGTGGGCTAGAGAGTTTGTTTCCGACAGACCTCGACAAAGAAAATTTCATTGCCGGGAATCGAACACGGGTCTTTGGGTGAAAGCTAGACATCCTAAACGATGGATTTATAATCAATTTATTGAGATAAATTTAAATTAATCGTACTAATAAATTATGAATATCAAATAATTAACAAAAAGACATTGTTGCCGTCACGGGATTCATGAAGGGACAGTCCCAACGAATGTTTTTCTGTTCATTTTATACATTATTATGTTGGTTGAGATACATTGATATAGTCTTACTTTGAAGTACTAGATATCTAAAATTCTTAATTACAAAGTTGGTTTTATGGACAAAATATCAACTTTGAATTTTGAATAATTCAATAAATTTAAATTTCTGAAAATTAAGAAAATTGTTCAATTGAAATAGAAAGTAGTGGTAGATGATCCAAGAGTCCAAATGCCTTATTCAAAATATAAATGGTGACACGCCAGTTGAGTGCTTGGTTGGCGGGCCCTCTTCTAATACTTGCAATTATTTTGGACTGGAATATTGTGATTTGGAAACGCTCAAAAAGTCTGAACAGACAAAAAAAAAATGAAGCGAAATGGCCGATTAATTTTATGATTGATCACCTGAATTTTAGTTTATTGCACTAAATTATAATATATTTTATAACGATAAATTGATTAATTTTACTTAAATATCACGAAAGTCACTAAATTATTTTTAGTAACAAAAAGTAACACATTTTTGCTTAAATATAATGTTAAGTCAGTAGAAGAAAACATAAATAAGACATTTTTTATGATACTTAAGTAAAGTTAATTGACTATTTTATTATAAAAAAATTCTTAGTAATTTTTTGTTGGAAATTTACTAAATGTGGAATTAAGTATATCCCATTAATTTATGACTCGAACAATTGGTGCCCGCACGTCGGAAACGTCGTTTCCACACACGTGCACACGTAGTGCCAAGTATCGCAAATTTCATTAGTGAAAGAGATATTGATACGTATGTAATACGTTTGAGACATAGAATTATGGACGGTTATTGGCCAAATGACAAAGTATTCCACGTTGTTAAATGAATGAAGAAGTGTACGAAGTGTAAGATGAAACGAGTCGGAAATCGTCGCGGAGCCGTGAAGGGTCACGACGCCACACCGTCGGAGCCGCGGCGCCTGAGCGCCGCGGCTCCTCCCAGTCAGGGCCGCAACGCTAATTCACAGAGTCGCGGCGCTTCGGAGGCAGAATGCTGCGACGGAACCTTTGGGCTGGTTTTGGAGCATTGATTCTCCATTACTTGGCACATGAATTCAGCCATTATTTGGTTGAATGTAACCCCTCAATCAAGTGTCATTACATGGTTATTGAAGGTCATTAGTTGGCTAGTTGAGGGGTCTTCTCCTTACACTATAAATAGAGGCCTTTGACTCAATTGAACAAAACACAACACTTAGAAAATACTCCAGATTTTCTGAATTCATCTTTTTCCTCTCTAGCAAAGTTACTATACTCAAAGTTCTTCAAGAGTAACACTTGAGTTTCCTTTGCTCATTTGTTAAGTTGTTGTTGTATCTTGGGAGACTATTGCCCAACACCGTAAAAGGAGATATATGGGGCAATCTTATCTTAAAGACAGAGTGTCATTTAAATAGCTTTTCACACAAGCAGATTGTTAAGTTCTTGATTTTCAGTTTATTGTAATATTTAGTTTATCCTTTCTTACTATTATGATAGTTACTTACTTCTCGTTCCCTGCAACAATTGTATCTCAACAATTTTAAGACAAGATTTGTTGTAAGTGCCTAGAAAAATGACTGGAAGAGATAAAACTGCTTCTGATTCTGCTGATGCTGCTACTCAAGGCAATCCATTTGCCTTCCCTACTACTCAAGGCACACCTAATGCCTTTCCGGTTGCTCAAGGCTCATCCAACGCCTTTACTGCCGCTAAAGGGAATGTTGTCGTTCCTCCACCCGCTGGATTTCATCATGACGCCTTAAAAAGTTCATGGGCTCAAACTTCAAGAGATGGCAACATAAGATGTTATTCTATCTGACTGTTATGGGAATGACACGTTTCCTAACAGAAGATCCTCCACAAGCTGGAGATGAAATGGACCCTTCGCCTTCTGAAATAGCTGAAGGGGGCCTAGGTATCCATGTCATTAATGGCATGAAGATGGTTCTTGATGTATGGAGTCATAGTGATTTCATGTGTAAGAATTACATATTGAATTGCTTGTCATACCCTCTATACACGGTGTATTACACCGTAGGCACTGCCAAAGAGTTGTGGGAGAAGTTGCAAAAGAAGTACAATGCACAAGATGCAGGTACTAAGAAATTCATCGTTGAGAAATTTCTGAAATTTTAATTGGTGGATAGTAAAACATTGATGTCCCAAGTCCAGGAATTCCAAATGATTCTACATCACCTGAATTTGGAAGGTATGAAACCAAATGAGCAGTTTTTTGTTGCATCACTGATTGAAAAGTTACCTCATTCGTGAAATGAGTTTATGAGTTACTTAAAACTCAAGACAAAGGAGAAGACATTTGAAGAACTTATTATCAAACTCCAAATTCATGAAGATAATAAGAAGGCCTTGCCTAGGGGTAAACAACCCGCTGAGGCAAAGGCAAAGGCAAATATGGCTGAGGCTAAAGGGAACCTAAGCAAGAAGCGCAAGCTCCAGAAAGATGGCAAAACCCAAGCAGCGGAGAAGTTCAAAGGAAACTGTCACCACCGTGGGAAACCTGATCACATGATCAACGACTGCCGCAAGCTCAAGATGAGCAACAAGAGAAGGACAAGGCTAAGGGCAATACATGTGTTAATGTCGTCAAAGCCCAGTTTATGGACGACATGATGAAGGAGTTCTCAGCGGTGGTGCTAGAAGCAAACCTTGTTGAGAATCCCATGTAATGGTGGATGGACACAGGTGCTACAAGACACATTTGTTCCAATAGAGATGCCTTCTCCGCTTATACACCGGTTACAAACAAGAAGTTGTTCATGGACAACAACGCTTCCTCTGACGTGGTGGGGGTAGGAAAGGTAGTCCTGAAGATAACTTCTGGAAAGGATCTCACTCTGAAGGAAGTGATGCATGTTCCTGAGATTAGAAGAAATTTAATTTCAGGTCATTTATTGGTTAATGTTGGTTTTAGGCTAGTGTTTGAGTCCAATAAATTTGTGGTCACTAAGAATGCAACGTTTGTAGGAAAAGGATTCGTATGTGAAGGCCTCTTCAAAGTTAACGCCATGTCTGTATTACGTACAAGCAATAATATTGAAGCTTCTTCTTACTTGCTTGAGTCATCTAATTTATGGTCTCATAGATTATGACATGTCAACTACAAGTCCATCAAAAAGTTGGTAAAGTTGGAGTTGTTGTCGTCTATCGACATAAACCCTTAACATAAGTGTGAGGTGTGCGTAGAGGCAAAACTCACAAAGCTTCATTTTCGATCCGTCGAAAGGAATACCGCTCCTCTAGAACTTATTCACACAGATATATGTGATTTGAAGTTTGCACAAACTAGAGGGGGGAACAAGTACTTTGTGACATTCATTGATGATAGCGCAAGGTATTGTTACATTTACTTGTTGAAAAGCAAGGATGAAGCCTTTGAAGCGTTCCGACGTTACAAAGCAGAAGTTGAGAACCAACTAAGCATGTGGATTAAATCCATTCGTAGCGATAGAGGGGGAGAATATGTAGCGCAATTTGAGGAATATTATGCCAAATCAGGCATTGTTCATCAAACGACAGCTCTATACTCACCTCAGTCGAACGGTGTGGCGGAACGTAAGAACCGCACATTGAAGGAAATGATGAATGTCTTGCTCATCAATTCTGATCTTCCCCAAAACATGTAGGGAGAAGCCGTCCTTACCGCTAATACGATTCTTAACAGAGTCCCACATAAGGGTAAGGACAAAACTCCATATGAATCATGGAAAGGAAAGAAACCCACCTATAAATATTAAAGGTGTGAGGTTGTTTGGCAAAGGTTGAAGTACCCAAGCCAAATCATGTCAAAATTGGGCCTAAGACTATAGATTGTATATTCATCGGATATGCGAATAACAGTAGTGCTCATCGCTTCTTAGTGCATAAGTCAGATATCCATGGGGGTATAATCATGGAGTCAAGGAATGCACATTTCTTTGAAGATACCTTTCCGAGAAAGGAAAAATACATAACCTCTCGCAAACGAAGTTATGAACAAAGCTCTCAAGAATCGGGAGTCATTGACGGCCCGGATCTAGATGTTTCAGATCTAGTGGATCTCGAAGTGGCTGAATATCCAGAATCTAGTGTTTCAGATTCTCAGAACTTGGAGACTCCAGAGATGGAACTAAGGCGAAGTAAAAGGGCCAGGAAGGAGAAATCCTTCGGTCCTGACTTTGTAGCTTATATGGTTGATAATGAACCAAGGACAATTGCTGAAGCATTGTCAACTCAAGAGGCACCGCTCTAGAAAGAAGCTATTGAGAGTGAAATAGGCTCCATTCTGCATAACCATACTTGGGAGTTGGTTGATCTTCTTCCGAAAAATAAACAGTTGGGTTGTAAGTGGATACTCAAATGGAAGTATAAAGCAGATGGGTTTATAGATAAGTTCAAGGCCATGTTAGTAGTCAAGGGCTATCGACAAAAGGAAAGCCTTGACTACTTTGATATGTACTCCCCGGTGTCTAGGATGGCGTCCATACGAGTATTCATTGCGATCGCAGTATTGCATGATCTTGAGATACATCAAATGGATGTCAAGACAGCCTTCCTAAATGTCGATTTGGAAAAAGAAATCTATATGGAACAATTCGAGGGGTATGTGGTTTCAGAGCAAGAGAAGAAAGTATGTCGGCTTGCCAAGTCTCTGTACGAGCTTAAACAAGCCTCGAAGCAATGACACAAAAAAATTAATAGTACTCTACTATCGAAGGGTTTCGCCATTAATGAGTGTGACAAATGTGTCTACATGAAAGGTAACTCTGACTCGTTCGTTATGATATGCATGTGTGTAGATGACATGTTGATCACAAGGAGCAGTCCTAACATAATTCTATAGACTAAGAACATGTTGAAATAATGCTTCGACATGAAGGATATGGGTATCGCATATGTCATCTTAGGGATAAAAATCTCTAAGACGTTTGACAGACTGGTCTTATCTCAGTCTCACTACATCGAGGATGTTTTGAGAAAGTCCGAGATGTTTGACAGTTCGCCTATAAAGTCACCAATTGATAGAAATCAAAAGCTTGATAAAAATCATGGTGCACCCATATGCCAGGAGCAATATGCACAAGTGATTGATAGTTTGATGTACATAACAAATTGCACCCGACCTGATATTGCTTATGCAGTCAACAAGTTGGATAGGTTTACCCGTAATCTGAGTAATGATCACTGAAAGACGTTGAATCGGGTACTACAATACCTAAAATACACACTAACTTACGGGTTGCATTATTCGAGATATCCAGCTGTACTAGAGGGGTACAGTGATGCAAACTGGATATCTAACATAAAGAATACCAAGTCCACCAGTGGGTATGTATTTACAATTGGTGGTGGGGCTGTGTCTTGGAAATCCTCTAAGCAAACTTGCATCGCCCGATCCACGATGGAATCGGAGTTTATCGCTTTAGACAAAGCCGAAGAAGAAGTTGAGTGGCTTCACGACTTCTTAGAGGATGTTCCTTGTTGGAACAAACCCGTACCTTCTGTAATGATCCACTGCGACAGTCAGTCGGCTCTAGGAAGGGCATGGAATTCTATGTGCAACGGCAAGTCTCGTCATATTTGATGGAGATATAAGACCGTTAGGCAGCTGATCACCACGGGTATAATATCCATTGATTACATAAAATCAAAGGATAACATAGCTGACCCACTGACAAATGGCTTACCCAAGGATCAGATGTTCTGCCTATTTAGGGGAATGGGCTTATAACCCAATATATAAGGACCAATACGGTAGTAACCCAACCTTACTGACTGGAGATCCCAAGAATTAGGTTCAATGGGAAAACTAAGTTGTAAAGGTTCAGTTGAACGCTTCGGTGGAAGCATGAGCACTTCGAATAGTGATTTCTGTAAAAAAACACAAAATCCAAAGTCGTTCCCGCGATAGACTATAAGTGATATCTGCAGTGTGGGTGAAGGTTAAGTTTCCAAAACCTTTAATGATCCTCACCGGTTTAGGTTAGGTTTGGGGAAATTTTTAATGGTTCCTAACACTTGTAAAGTGGGGTATAACATGGTACCTTGTAGGAGACCACCTATTTAAGTGTGAGGACATGCCACCTCAATTGAACGCACTTAAGAATCCAAGAAGTGTCCACGGCCACAATGGACAAAACATTACGAAGAATTGAGTAGAGGAAGTTGTTGTATTGGTACCGTTGACTTGGCTTACACTAAACACTGACTGTTCAAGACATTACGTTCACCGCACAGTAAGTAAGTCCGATGGTATTCAACTATGGAAGGTTCAAAGTGTATGCTACCTATTCATATGCAACATCGGTCCACTAATAGATTGCTGGAAAATGCACCAAGTGTGTGCGCCAAAATATATTTCAAGAGGGGATTGTTGGAAATTTACTAAATGTGGAATTAAGTATATCCCATTGATTTAGGACTCGAACAATTGGGGGCCGCACGTCGGAAACGTCGTTTCCACACACGTGCACACGTAGTGCCAAGTATTGCAAATTTCATTAGTGGAAGAGACATTGATACGTATGTAATACTTTTGAGACATAGAATTATGGACGGTTATTGGCCAAATGACAAAGTATTCCACGTTGGTAAACGAAGGAAGAAGTGTACGAAGTATAAGATGAAACGAGTCGAAGATCACCGCGGAGCCGTGAAGGGACGCGACGCCTCCCAGGCAGCGCCATAGTGCTAATTGGTTGGCCAGTCACTGGGGCCGCGGTGCTTCGGAGGCATAATGCTGCGACGGAAAGTTGGAAAGATCTCACATTTGGGTTGGTTTTGGAGCATTGATTCTCCATTACTTGACACATGAATTCAGCCATTATTTGGTTGAATGTAACCCCTCAATCAAGTGACATTACATGGCTATTGAAGGTCATTAGTTGGCTAGTTGAGGGGTATTCTCCTTACACTATAAATTGAGGCGTTTGGCTCAATTGAACAAAACATTCAACACTTAGAAAATACTCTAGATTTTCTGAATTCATCTTCTTCCTCTCTAGCAAAGTTACTATACTCAAAGTTCTTCAAGAGTAACACTTGAGTTTCATTTGCTCATTTGTTAAGTTGATGTTGTATCTTGAGAGACTATTGCTCAACACCGTAAAAGGAGATATATGGGGCAATCTTGTCTTAAAGACTGAGTGCCATTTTAATAGCTTTTCACGCAAGCAGTTTGTTAAGTTCTTGATTTCCAGTTTTTTGTAATATTTAATTTATCCTTTCTTACTATTGTAATAGTTACTTACTTCCCGTTATTTGCAACATAAATAGCTTCTTTCTTCTTTTTTTTGCAAAAAAAAATAATGTACGTAATAACTTTGATAAAATAAAGTACAAACCGAATGACCATGAAGTTACTCCAAAAATCGGCAGTGTCTTGATTTTCAATTGTTATAGGCTTTTGCCCATCTTTTTAAATTTTTAAGCAGCAAATTGTTGTTTCAAAATATAAAATTGACCTTTGTAAGCCAATTGTTTCTATTGAGTTCAAAAGCATAATTTCATTGCATTTTTTTTAAATTTTAAATTTATGATTCCTTATGAAAATCTTAAACAAGTGTTGTTCCGACATCTATATGAGAGTTTGACTAATTTTGAACTATGGGTGGCCGAGGCGGGATCAGTCCCGGCGGGATGGGAGGGTCGAGACGCGGCTCCGGCGGAATTAGTGGGTCGGGATTGGCGGGACAGGAATAGGTCTTGTCCCGTCCCACATCCCGTCGGAAGGGGGGACGGGTTTTGGGGGCGGGGCGGGTCGAGTCGGTAGGTTTTTTTTAAACACTTAATTTTAAAAAAATACTTCAATAATTGAATAAGATATTGTAATAAAAATATCTCAAGGTTGTTTTTGTGCCTCTTATATTATTTAATAGAAATATAATTTTTTGGTAATACAATTTCAAAATTGCAACTTTGTTTCGTTGTTCAAAAGTTGCAAATCACATAGTAAAATTGTAATTAAAAAAATTACATAGTTAACCATACTTTTTATAATTTCTTCACAATGTCTTGAGGATCTTCGGTTGGAATTGGCAGTTGTTGATCATTGTTCGACGTCGCTTCATGTTTCCTCTGATAAGATTTCGTTGTGGTTGTAGTCGTCTTCTTCATTGATCTCTGGTTGACCGCACATTCTACGCTCCGCTCGAATCCAATCTCTAAATAGAACTGCAATCTCCAAGGTGTCTCCCACCAATGAGTGTATGTGCTCTCCTATTTGAAATCTTCGAGCAGAAAAAGCGCTTTCAGACGCTGTTGATGACGCTTGAATGTTCAACACATCCCGAGCCATCTTTGCTAGTGTCGGAAATGTCTTCGCATTCTCTCTCCAGTATCTCAGCAAGTGTTCACATCCATCTTCATTGACAACTGATCCATACGGTATAACACCCTGCAAAACATAAACATCAAATTCGCTAACTTGTGAAGAAGTTGAACCACTAAACAATTTATTTCTAAGGCCTTTAATACTAGCAACAGAAATTACATGTTTTTTATAAGGTTGCAGCAAAGTAAAAGAAGATGGTACAGAAGCCGGTTGATTATTTGCACTTTGTTGTTGGTAATACATATATACTTTTTGGCATTCAGTGTGTATGCTAAACGTAACTTCTTCTTTAGTTGGTTCTTCATTTGGACTTGGAAGGTAGAAGTACTGCTATACAATCATAAATCGTTTTAATAAGTGTTTTACAATCGTCTACTTTAATAGTCGAATTTAATACAACACCAATAATATAAATAGTAGGGGTTGGCGGTGAAGTAGGGCTCGAATCTGGCGGGTAGATGCAAAGCGAGTCGGGAGTCGAGGCGGGACGCGGGGGTGAGATGTCGGGACTAAGCGGGCCCTGGCGGGGTCGAGTGCAGGCGGGACTGCTCGATCCCGATCCGATCCGATCCGTCGGTATCGAGCGGAAGCGGGCTCGGGTCGGGCTCGAGGTCGGCGAAGCGAGTCGGGTTTTCCTTTTTTTTTAAATAACATATGTATAAAAAACTCGATAAATAAAGCAAGATAGTGTAATAAAAACATCCCGAAAATTTGTTTTTGTGCCTCTTATATTATTTAATAGACATATGATTTTTTGTAATACAAATACAATTGTCTAAAATCTAAATTGCAACTTTATGGTGTTGTCAAAAGTTGCAAATTACTATAATAAAATTGCAATTAAAAAATTACATTTTCAAAAATCTGTTCTAATTGCTTGATGATTTCATGTAGGTTCTTCGGTTGGAATAGGTATTTGTTGGTCAAATTGATCCACGTCGCTTCCACTACCCCGGTTAAGATTTCGTTGTAGTTTTCATCATCTTCTTCGTTGATCTCAGGTTGGCCTTTTAGCCACCGCTCGCTCGTATCAATCTCGAATATCTGCAATTTCAAAGTGTCTCAGAGCCAATGAGTGTACGTGGTTTCCTATTTGATATCTGCTGCGAAAAAGCGCTTTAAGCCTTGAGTTGATGGCGGCTTGAGATGTTCAAAACATCTCGAGCCATCAATGAAAGTGTCGGAAAGGTCTTCTCATTCCACTCGATGTATTTGACAAGTCTTAACTTGTCCGTCTTAGATTGATAACTTCTTGATCACGATGCAGAACCACTGCAAAACAAAAATATCCAACTTCGCTAATTTGGTTAGTAGAATGCGGCCGCACGATTCTATTTACGGGAGGCTTTCAATACTAGCGCGAAGCGATGTCTTTGTGAGGTTGTGTTGAAGATGAAGAAGATGGTATGAGTAGCCCGATGCGTTACTAGCATTTTCTTGTTGATAAAATCTATATATATTTTGCATTGGTGTTCTCGGCTATTCAACACTTCTTCTTTAGTTTGTTCAATAGGTGGTGGGTGATTTAGATTTTTGGGACTTGGAGGGTGGTAGTACTTCTATACAATCGTAAATAGTTTCAATTAGTGATTTAGTCAAATGCAGTCTATTTTAATAGTAGGAAGTTTATCTGAGAACCAATAATATAAAATAGAAGGAATAGGAATAAAATATTTTTTTATTTTGACAAACATTTTTAATAATTTGCCTTATAAATGGTTTTCCATATATTCACTAAGTAATAAAAATATTAGAGTTATATAAAATAACATAGTTGAAATAGTAGGATAATATATCTTAGGAAAATTCTTTTGTTGCTTGAAAAAAATTTCTCTAAAAATACAATAAGTTAGGAAATTTTGATCACTATCTAAAATCATATCAATTTGGGTTTTTATTATGAGAGTTAAAAAATAAAGTTATAGGTAATTTATAGTCATAAGCAACAAGTAGTTGCTCGTATAAAAAATTCCACCTAGTCGATACTTCTTGTGGAATTCTTCTATAAGATGATCCACAATCGTGACAAGTTTTTTTATATTCTTTTCTCGTTGTACTTTATTACTTTTAAAAATAAAGTTTATAGCAAATTGTATTTTACTAAGAATGTCTTCAAAAAGTGATAGACCATCCTTTACAATTAAGTTATATATATATAGCGCATTTTATATGAAAATGGTGCGGAAAAGATGGAGCTAAACTATTTTTAACATTGTAATTGCGTAATTGTTATTAGAAAGCGTTATCTAATGTAATAGTCATAATTTTATCGGTAATTAAAGTAATAATCGCACACTTGATAAATATTTTTACGCAATAAAAGTACCGGTGTGCCTATCATCTATATATCTATCGCTAAAAATCGTTTTGCATAGACCATTTATAATCTATCCAATGACAAATTCTGATTAAATAATCATGGTAGTTAGTACTCGACCTATATCCAGGCGTGATAGATACTTTGCCATTAAAATGATATAATGAAACGTAAATATTGTTGATATTCATGCGCAAATTTAAATACATCTCTCTTAACGATTGACTGGAAAAGCGGGTTAAAAGCGAGGATTATATATATCTCTAATGTAATGAATAAAGCAGGAGATGAAGGGAAATGAAAAAGGCAAACCCTCCTGACAACTAATTTTGATATTGCTTCCCTATCTCTATGTTTGTTGTATTTAGAGCCTACAATTCCCAGTCGTAGGGTTAATTTGACCACTGCTTGGTAAGACGATGTCGGTATGTGAACCTTGTCTAGATGGGCGGCGTTCGCACCGGTTTGAAGCTTTGGTATTGGGCATACCTGAGCTGGATGAGCACTTACTCGTGTCTAATTAAACCCCAGTCCCAGCGTGACCTTTTCCAATTTTAAATTTTAAAACATTTTTACAAATTTTACATATGGCTATTTGATTCTCTCGTCCCTATCAAAAAATGTCCATGCATCGATTTTAATGGTCGTTTCTTTGGACCTCAAATCTCATACTAGGGAATAGGAGGTATTTAGTTGAAGGTGCACTAGTGGGCGTGTTGTCATCAATATTAGTGGGTGTATCGTCTAGATAAATCGTCTAAATTAAAGTCTTCTTGAGTTCAGAAAATAACTCCTCGTCTAAATCTAATGGTATTGTAGGAAAATGTTGAGTATCAACAAAATCATCCTGTAGGAATAAGATGACTAGAAGAAGTACCCTTGCCCTAGTTGCCTCTACTAGAAGCACCCTTACCCTTACCCCTTAAACATACCTTTTAATCCTTCCATTTTAATTATGATAATAAATAATTAAAGACAATAAAATTAAGTGCGCTAAATAAAATAAGCAGACAATAATAATTTAATGAAGGAATGAATGTACCAAACGCCGAATAACGCCGACGTGTAATCGAGAGGTTGAAAATTGAAACTTTGCTCGATGGAAGATCCTCAAGCTTAGTTGCCAACTTCACTCCCAATTCCCAAATGAATTAATAAAATTGAATATTTAGCAAACAATGTAGAGAGATATATTGAGAAATTAGAGAGTTTGTAGGAAGATTTGTGAAAAAGATGAAGAGAAAATGAGTTATTTATAGTTGAAAAATTGGGTTAAAGTGTAAATATAATAACTTATGGGTTAAAAATAAATATTAAGGGGTAGAGAGGTTGGGGGAGGGGGGGCCTAAAATGGCCGTGGGTGCAGCGGGCATATTTGCAAAGGGGTTTAAGGGTGGTGGCCTGACTCGGGACGGCTCGGGCGGTCTGGGTCCGGCGGCCTGGGAGGGCTCGGTCTGCAGCGGGACGAGACATCGTCCCGTCCCGAGTTCGAGTCCCGCCAGATTAAATTTTTTTTTTTTTTTTTAGAGCGGGGTCGAGGCGGGGAAGGCGAGTCGGGACGAGGGTCGGACGGGGTCGGGGGTCGCCCGCCACTGCCACCTTAATAAATAGTGGGAATAGAAAAAAAATTTAACATTTTTTCAATAGATGCCTTATAAGTTTGTTTTCCATACATTCATTAAGTTACAAAAATATTAGAGCTATATAAAATAACATAATTGAAATAGTAGGATAATAAATACCAGAAAATTATTTACTAGTTTGAAAAAAATTCTCTAAAAATTCAATAAGTTTTAAAAAAAAATTCTCAATCGTTATCTACAAGCATATCCCTTTGATTTTTATTATGGACGTTAAATAATAAAGTTATAAGTCTTCTATAATCGTAAGCAACAAGTAGTTGTTCATATAGAGAATCCCACATAGTCGCTAACTTCTTCGAAAATTTTTCTATAAGGTAATCCACAATCGTTACAAGATTTTTTATACTCTTTGCATCTTTGTATTTTATTATCTTCAAAAATAAAGTTTATAGCAACTTGTATTTTATCAAGAATGTTTTCAAAAAGTTTTAGGTCATCCTTTACAACTAAGTTATAAATATGACACGCACATCTTATATGAAAATGATCATAAAAATATGAAGTTAATTGAACTTTTAAAAGTCTTATAGCATAATCATAGAAGTAGCATTATCTAATGTAATAGTCATAATTTTATCAATTATTCCATAATAATCACAAATTTCATAAATATTTTGTGCAATAAAAGTTCCATTGTACCTATCATCAATATATCTATATGCTAAAATACATTTTTGCATAGACCAATTCGGATCTATCCAATGACATGTAACAGTTAAATAATCATTACCGTTAGTATTACGACCTATATCAGAAGTGAGAACCACTTTGCCATTAAAATGATATAATGCATAACATAAATACTATCGATATTTATGTGCAAATTTAAAAACGTCTCTTCTAACAATTGATCTAGGAAAACCGTTAAAAGTATGATTATACATTTCTCTAACATAATGAATAAAACTAGGAGAGGAAGGAAATGCAAAAGGCAAACCCTCTACCGCAACTAATTTTGCTATATTTTCCCCTATCTTTGTGTTTATCATATTTATGACCTATAATTCCCCCCGCCATCGGGTTAATTCGATCATGTACTTGGTCGGGGACACTATATGAACCTTGTCCCGACTCAGAGGGCATTGACACACCCAATGTTTCAGCCTGGTATTGATTTCACCTAGATGTGTGCTCGCTTTGTACATGTCTCAATAAACCTCTCGTCCCACCTTAACCTTTTCCGAATTTAAATTTATAAACATTTTGACAAAATTTACTTCTAACTACTTGATTCTCTTTGTCCCTATAAAAAATATCATGTAGGTGATTTTAATTTTCGTTGTGTGGGGCCTCTACTCATACTAGGAGTAATATGAGGCATTCTAGCTTCAGTTTGAGGCTGAGACTCAGTCTGAGCCTGATGTTGAGGTGCACTAGTGTGTGTGTCATCTACATTATCGTCAAAATTAAAGTCTAATTCAGATGCAGAATATACCTCATCATCTAATGGTATATCATTAAAAAAGTAGTTTCATCTATATGAGTAGAATCAATCAAATCATCGGGACTAGTAATAGGATTACTAGAAGAAATACTATTAACCTTGTTACCCCTACTAGAAGAAGCACCCTTATCCTTACCCTTAATCATACATCTAAGACGTTACATTATAATTATACAAATAAATAATTAAAGTAAATAAAATTAAGTGCGATAATTAAAATTAAGTAACAATAATAATTTAAAGAAGGAACGAAAGTACCAGACGCCGACGTTAATCGAGGTCGAAAATTAAAACTCTGCTCGATGGATGATACTCAAGCTAGTTACCAACTTCACTCCCAATTTTTGAACTTTGATATAAATTAACAAATAAAATATAAAATTTAGTAGGCAATGTAGAGTTGTAGAGAGATGATAGGAAGATTTGTGGAAAAAATGAGGTATTTATAGTTGAGAAATAGGGTTAAAGTATAAATATACTAACTTAGGGGTTAAGTTATAAATATTAAGGGGTATGTGGTTTATGGGGTGGGGGACATTTTAGCCGTTATACCCGTTGCACAATGGCTAAAATAAAAAATGACCATTGTGCAATGACTATTTTTGCAAAGGGGGTGGGCGGGTCGGATTGGGACGGGCGGGACGACCCCTGGTCCCGTCTCGAGTTCGAACCCCGACACCATTTTTTTTAAGGGGGATCGGGGCGGGGCGGGGATCGGGACGAGCCGGGTCGGCCCACTGGCCAGCCTTACTTTGAACGCATATGATTTTCTGCTCATACTCTGTTAAATTATAATTTTGTTTAAGATATAATTCTCAGATGAATTTGAACCACCTAACCTACAAAATTATATTGTCTTTATTACAATTGGATTAATCAAATTGACGAAGAAAATAATTTAATATTCAAAAAATATTAAATAACAAAATAAGATTTTTTTAATTTTGTTTAAATAAAAGTAATTCAGAAACATTTGAAGAAAAAAAAATCGTAAAATTTTTGACGCCAAATAATACAAGTACTAGAATGGAGATCCTTAAAACTAGATGGACGAATTAGGAAGGAACACAACTTAGTGGACCAGAATAGCTAAGTTAACTTACACATCACCAGTTGCCTAACTAGAAACGCCACAACATACACACACTTGAGTTGCTTCAACCGTTTGGTTTCCTTTTTTGTACGCTCGGTTAGTCACACGTTCAGATATTCACTGTACCTAAACAAAATATGGCCACATCTCTCGCGGTCCGGCCCAACCGTACTATCATCGGCAGTGACCCGGCCGGTTCAGCCCGGCCTACGCCAATCCGCCGCCGTCCAGCCTCCTCTCATTTGCCGAAAATTCCGAACTCCGATTGCTCCCGGCGGAGGTTGGCGTTTGCTTTCCACCGCCGGAAATTGGATACCGCCGTTCAAGCAGGTTCTAGAGCTGACGATTCGGCTCCGTTCGAGATGTCGGTAGAGAATGCCTTGAAGTTGCTAGGTGTTAGTGAGGGTGCGAGCTTCGATGATATTCTTCGTGCTAAAAAATCAATTATTTCTACTTGTAAAGATGATCCAGATACTATTGCGCAGGTCTGAGTGTTTATTCTGCTTATCTTTTTTTTCAATTACTGTAGAATTGTTGTTTTTAAATACCTTTTAAGATAATTAGTATCTTCCCTGCTGATCGTCTGTGTTTTTTGCATTTGTAACTCCATAGTTCTGTTTGAAAATTTAATTGATACGAGGTATTACAGAATGTTTTGATCCGGAGGGAGTATCCAGTAGTCATTAATCAATCAATGAACTTTGCCTCAGTCCCAAACTATTCATGATGGCCTATATGAAGAACTTTACATCCGTTCTGCACGTTCTAGCAAAGTAGATGTTTAGAGGATTCATGATAAATTGTGACTATTTTTATCCTGACCCTCAACCTACGTCCTTATTTAGAATTGGGACCAGCTATGTGAAACTCACCTTGTTGGAGTTGTTTGAATCAGCAACAAGTCAAAATTGTTGGGATGAAAAGAAATAAAGAATAGATCTTTGAGTGCAAATTAATCTCTGCCTTTCTCCTCCTCCATGTGTATGTGTAACTGACAATATGAAACGGCACCTTTCAGGTTGAGGCTGCATATGATATGCTTCTCATGCAGAGCTTATCACAGAGGAGAGCTGGAAAAGTTGTGGATAGTAGTGTACGCTTTGCTGATGTTAAAGCTGCGAATGCTTCTGGGATGGGATCAATGCCCAAGTGGCTGCAGACGACTGTCAAGAGCTCACCAGTCTCAGTTGCAGCACCAGCAGCTAAAGAGCTAGGTGTTCAAGCAGGAGTCTATGGAGCCTTAATGGTCTTAACATATGTTAATGGAGCCTCAACACCTTCAGGAGTATCATATGGAGCTGATGTTCCTGGACTAATCTTAGCCACGAGCTTTGGGGCCACCTTGTACTTCATGACCAAGAAAAATGTCAAGTTGGGTAAGGAAAATAGGTTGCTTCTCTTTGTTTTTTCCCTAGGTTAAATTTAATAAAGTTGAGAGTCCAAATAGAGACTGATCAGTATATGATTTCAGTCACGCTAGAGTAATGGCCGAGCTGTTAGTTGAAGTATACGTGTTAAATTTGTTCATTGACATTATATACTAACTGGATCTTAAGCATTATTTTTGGATCACTTAAGCTTTCACAATTACAACAACCCTCAAGAAAAGCATAACTAGATATATGTGTTCCATAGATCTAGCCAAAGCTAGTTACAACTTTTAACCTTGTGAGATGAAGAGACCTCGTCTCAATGAATTTTTTTGGTGGGTAAGAAGCGTCTTTCTCATCAACAGTTACTCAATATAAAACATGAGTTTTTTCCTATGATGCTATTTGTGTTTATTTTTCAATTAATACGACTGGGGTCATTGTCAATAGTTGAATGTGTTTTTTTCTAGTTAGTCATGGATCTACGTCTTTTATCATCTTGATGATGAACATACATTTCAGTCTCCAATTCCTAATACTCCCACCTTTGGTTTAAGTTAAAGTTGTTGACTCTTTGATGAAGACCTCCGTTGGTCTTTCCTATTATACAAAAGCTATGTGATGATTTGACTTAGTGAAAGTTATTAAGGTGAGAATTGGGGAGTCCTTTTAAAAAAAAGGAGATGAGAACTCGAATACGTATCATGCAATGTAAACAGGGAAGAAGTTTGTCTTGTATACATGGATTCTTCAAGTGTTATGAACTGCATAATTGTTTTAGTACAATTGTTGGAAGAAATATTTAACAGGGAAAAAGTAGGTTCCTTAAAGTTTGTGTCTTGACTTTGAAAAATAGATAGGGAAAATCCACATTATACAATTTTTCCATTTTGCAGAATGGACAGCATTTAAGGTAGTTGAGAGTGAAGACCATAATTTTTTATTGAAAACTGGTTTAAATAATTCTTATATTTTATACGGCAACGGCATAAGTAGTAGCCACATGAGAGCCAATGAAATTTTGAAGGAGTTGATACGTGCCGATATACTGGCTTATGGATAATGCGAATGAGACTTTGGAAATAACAATGGAATTGTACTGCTGTTACCATTTTAAAAAACAGTGGAATTGTACTATATTATGGTTCTGCTTGGTGCTTTTTTCCCCATCTAATGTGTATTTCTGCCAAAATATGTATAACTAGATATTGGCTTTCTGATGAAGGTGACACGAACTTTACTTGTGAACAGGGAAAGCAAGTGTGATAACAATTGGTGGGCTGGTTGCTGGTGCGGTGGTAGGTTCAGCAGTAGAAAATTGGTTGCAAGTAGACATTGTCCCGTTTCTGGGTATACACACTCCTGCTACGGTTGTGAGTGAATTTATACTTTTCTCGCAATTTCTGGTCTCGTTGTATCTGATATAGGGCAACACAAAGGCTTGTATGAACTGCTACTGCAAGGTCTGTCGCTATTTGTTACCTACTCAGGTGCTTATCTAGGACCAGTAATTTGTCAAATGTACAAAAAGAATGTTCCTAAAACTCTGGAAGTTCTGATATTTGTTTTATAAAGCTAGTATAGATTCTCTGCTTTGCTTCTTCTATCAACTGTATTTTAATCCCCCGTCTGATCTGATGAAAATTTGTGGCTTTCTATGTTTTAATTGGGATTAGACAAATTCTGATTATTTTCTCACAGAAGGGATACATAGATGATAATACTCCTGCAGTGAAATGCAGCTGTTAACTCCTTTGCAAAGTAATCCGTTTAGAGTATGCTTTCATTTATTTTGTTAAGATTAAACTCCGTTTAAAAGGTTAGATACAACGCATAGGCCAAGTCAAGAAAAAGATTTACTTTTAATTTGATTAAGTTTTCTTAATGACTAGTAGTTTGAAGTTTAAGAAATGGTTTTCTTTTGGCTCTCATTTCATGCATATAGCAATGAATGAAGTCTATATATGCAAATAGGCAGGAACGGCGGTATTTGGACCTGTGACTTCTATCTAAGGGTTCTATAAACTGGTTGCTTGGGCTAATTATTAGTTTATAATGTGAGCTTCTTCATCACATGTCTGGCAATTATCACCTTTGAGCCAAACACCACAGTAGTGTTTGATGGGAAGTACATACTCTATTTTTTGGGAGCTTTGACCGAGCAATCCAGAACACGCTCTTGTATTTAGTTTATTGGGACTATGGCCACTTAAGATGTAAGAAAAAGGGAATTATAAACTATCCAACGAAATTTGGCCTTTGACCTTCAAGAAACTCAACCAATACAAGTGATTACATCTCAGCGAGCTGCTTTGATGGCTCCATAATATACAAACTAGCAGTTCAACCTATGCATTAAATAAGGAAATCTAAACCAGCCAAAGTCATCTTTTGACATCTTCGCCAGCTTGGGAGCTCTCTATAGATGGTGGGTTACCAACTTTCTCAGCTTTCTCACTGCTGCTTAGGATCTCATTGTACATTTTTAGTGCTGCACTAGAAAATTCTGTTATAGACTCAAAAACTCTGCAAAACCCAGTCTGAAAGCTGTTCAGAGTAGTCCTCTGAGTTTCTTGCATGCATTTCTGGTGTTCTTCCTTCTCTAGATTAACCCTTTTACTGAAGTTGTCCAGCAAGTCTTTCCTCTCCTTCAGATACTCAGCTCTATGGTCATCTTCGAGCTCTGAGCTTCGATCTGTGAGCTTGAACTCATAAAGCTTGTTCTCTACCTTTTGGAATGCCAGTGTTTTCCTGTCTAATTCTTTTGACATGCTGTCAACTTTTCGTTTTTGTTGCTGTTCATCTCCCTGCTGAATCCACAATGCTCTTACATCCTTTCCGCAGCCTTTTAAGGCAACAGAAACTGCTCTATCTGGCAACTTGTTCATGGCAGACAACCAATCGTGACAAATCATGAGAAGTGGAGGACCATTAGCTCGACAAACAGGAGTCGAATTCCTACTTTTGGAGTAAAATGCAACTTCAGGGACTGTGAACTTGGACAGCCATCCATGGAGTGCCTCCACGTAAGCCTTCTGGGCAACAATATAATCTTGGAAGCGCGCGCGCCAATTTTGAAGCTCAATGTCAATTTGGATCGTGGCAAGCCGATGAGAGTCATTGCAGAACTTCCCATACGTAGGACAAGTGAAACTTTTCACATCGAATATAATCTTGTTCTGGATCTCATGGGATTCCAGCATGATCTTCCAGGTTCTCATCATACTGTACCAAAAAGAAAGAAAAGGGTCAAAACTTCAGTAAATGAAGATCTTGGATTAAGTGATATTTTGCTACCCAGGTAAATCCTCCTTACCCTTGAAGCAGTTCAATGATTTGAGGCTGCAGTTCTTCATCTCGTAGTTCCTCAATTCTTTTTGATATGGTCTCAGCACTTCGAAATGTGACTAGGATCCTGCTATATAGTTCTTTTACTGCTGCTCTGGTTTTGTCTGTTGTCCGTCCTTCATCTCCTCTGGCATAATGATTTCTTAGTTGATTGCACTTCTTCTCATATAATTTCCAAGTGCTATCTCCAGCCTGAGGATAAGTCTAGATGTAAGAAATTGAGCCAAAATGAACAGTAGAGAAACAATGACAGGACTTGACAACTTAATATATTTGTGGATTTGGCATATCTAGCAGTTGAAGACATGGCGCGAAATTGAATCATTATTTTAACCATGTGTAATGTCTCCCTAATAGCAGCCCAATTAGGTAGATATCATTGGACGTCCTATAGCTATTTAATACTCTTTAATAACATTCAAAGTTCTGTACTATTATTATAGTACCACCTTGGCACCAGTGACTTCACAAGTCCAGGGCCAAACACTGTGATTGTTGCTATTTTAGGGGTCACATGAGACTGATATGGGGTCAAGTACTTGCACATATTGACAGCATATACCAACTTATGTACAGACAAACAAAGAAGCCCCAAGTCCCATGACAACGAAGTGGTGATCATACCCAAGATCTCAAAATATAACTAGCCTTCCATATTTATGTGAATTCTTCTGCAAGTTTGACAAGAATACTGATAGCTAGATGCCTATGCAGACTTTGATCGACTTCAGAAATTAAATTGTATTGCTGGAATGACAGGTGAGACACTTCATAGTGTTCATATATGACAAAAAGGTAGTAGGCTTGGCCAATATGGATATACCTTAACCTCTTCATACAGCTTCTTCTCCCAAGCATATAGTCTTCCTAGTGTCAGCGAATGACTCCCAGAACCCATTCCACCATAGTCATCAAATAGATCATTCTTGAATTCTGTCCATGTGGAAGAACTTTTGGAACTAGACGCTACAAGACTCTTGCATGATGGCGAAAGAGATGCAGGAGACCTCCAAGTAATAGCTGGGATAATTTTCGTTGAGTACATGACATAATTGAACAAATTCAGAAAACAATGAAATAGAGACCCTTGAACCTGAAAATTTCAAGCATACTCCAGATACCAGAACTAGGTAATATGTATAATTAAGCAATTTAACTCTCATCAGGTAAGACCAACTGCAACATCTCTTTCTTAACAGGAAATATTAATGGAACCTAAAAACAATCAAAGAGGACCATAAAGCTAAAGCAAAAGATTATCAGATAAGCCCAATAGCAACATATCATTAACAGGAAACAGTAGTGCAGCCAAAACAACAGAAGAGGAACATAAACCTAAGGCAAAAGAAAAGATTTCAAGAAAAGTAATTCAATGACAGATTAGGACTTTGTTCAAGAAGTTCAAAAATGAATTTTCTCACTACTTTTGGGTTCCCACAAATTAGGCTGTGAATGCACCCAATTTGCCTCCAACATCCTTGATACTTCCTTGCCAGCATCATATGCCTTAACAAAATGGTCTTCAATGTCTGTCAATGCTTCAAGTAACTCCCTCCCCTGTAATGGATTATTCACAACTGTCAAACCTTTTTTCTGGTCCTCTTGGCTTACATTAGCAGTATCCACTGTTTGTTGTACAACTTCACTCCCATTTTCTCTTTTCTCCACATTTTCCTTTTCTTTAGTGGCTACTACCTTATTCTCTTCCTCTTCCTCATATTCCTCCTCTTCTTCTTCTAAATCCGGAATTCCTTCTTGCTCCCTTATCAAATCCTCCTCAGAAATCCTATGATGCCCACTAATTATCTCTGGCCTAACACTATTAAAAGGGTTGAAAAAATCCCAACCAAAATCTGTTGGTGGTGAATGCACCATTTGGTGCATTTGAGGCATTTCCATGTAAAAATAGCCGTACCCTTGTGGTTGCTGCTCCTGTTTCTCAACTTTCTCTTCTCTATCTTCCTCAGAAGAATCTGATGGGGTTGTTGTAGGTTTGTTGCATGGCTCACCACAGCAAATGGTTTCTTGGGTTGGTTCAGTAGTTGTTTGCTGAAGAAACAAAGGATTTGATACCACATTATTCTCTTTTTTTGGAGAAGAAGAGGAACAAGAAGGTGGTGGAGAAGTGATGAGATATGGAGAAGTTGGTGTAGAATGGCGAGCAACAAAGAGTTCTAAAGCTGCTGAAACTCCATACAATGCTTGACAGTACTTGTAATGTGCATCAGCTAAAGTATGCCTTCTCTCAACAGCTAATTTCAGGTAGTGTTTTCTCTCTTTACATATGGAAACTACCTGTTCTTCTTCTAACTTGGATGCAACACACCCCATTTCTCCCCCTACTCCTCAGAGCTTGCTGCAAGTTTACAGCTTTGCAAAAGAAGATACCAAAAATTAGGAGATTCTTGAGAAAAAAGAACCAAAAAGGTGGGTTTCTTGCAAAGAAGTACCAAAAATTAGGAGATTCTTGAAAAAAAACCAAAAAGGGTGGTTTATTGGAGGGGTGTGGGGGTAAAAGGGGAGAAAGTAAATTTCTTTTTTGTTTATTTTGGAACAGAGATTCTACTGTAGAGAAACAAAACAGGTAGTAAAAAAATGTCCCCTTTTAAGGATGGTTTTAACACAACCCATTGAAACATAAAAAGAGGTTTTCCGGTAAAAAAGCAAGTGTTACTGGGAAAAGCAAGAGTAGTAGTAGTACCCACTTGGCCTAAGCCATAGCCATATTTACGTCTACAAAGAGAGCAAATTTCTCAAACAACTGAAACAAGAAAGAGAGAGGAAAAAAAACTGTCAGGGAAAGAGGATGTTTTTTCCTTTCATTTCTTTTTACTTGTTTCTTTTTCTAAGAGTAAAAATGCTGGAGTAGAATGGGAGGTGAGAGAGAGAGAGAATCAAAAGGTGGGTAAGAAGAGATACACAGAGTATAAAAATATTAATAAGTACTATAATTTAGTTTATTTTTAATTAGAGATTTTGAATTCTTGTTAAGAAGGCTCTAATTCCAAGGTAGGATTTTCCTGCACGTATCTTGATTAATCGATGTCCAAAGTATGTACAGAATATAGGGTGAAAATTCAAAAAAAGGGTAGTACTCATAATTTAGTTGTCATAATGAGTTATTTATATTCATTTTAGGTTACTAAATAACTTTTTATGATATAGATAATGTGCAATTTTATTTTAATGATCTGATTATGTAAATATTCTTTACGCCAATAATGTATAAAAATTAATCGTGGTAAAAAAAAAGAGAAGTGTACTTTGCATTTTAATTGTGCTTGAAGTCCGTCACAAGTCTGCCAGCTGAGAATCTAAACGACCTTCTTTCTTTCTCACTGACATAATTTAGCAGAGATTTTTTTGTTTTTTTGGGGAAAAGAGACAGAAGAGAGTCTGTGACTCAGTGAGAGAATAGAGGAGTCAAACTTTGGTCCAACCTCAAAAGGGTATTATAGTCCATTCATTATCCCAGGTGGTACATGTAAGAGCTAATCTTGCAATTATTTTAATATAATGAGGGTCTTTTCCACTTGTCAGCTTCTTAGCTACGCATTAACGATTCGAGATTTCCTTCATTCTTATGCACTGTCACTCTCAGTAATGTAAAATGACGGTTAACCTCCCCTTTGACGGCCTTATTTGAAATAGTTAGCATTACTTATTGGCAATTTAATTTACTTCGATTTTGGAGTTTGTTTTTACTACCTTTCTTTTTTAGTACTTGTCGTTTTATGTGGGAGTAATGTCTTGCAATTGGGAATAGTGCATCATAAAACAGTGTAAAATATTACTCCGTACTACCGTTTCATTAAATAGTGGATGCATTGTTAGTGGGAAACGTTGCTGTCTTTTTTTATTTATTTAAATTTTTTGTTTTTCACAAAATGGAATGTACTTGCACTTTCACATTTTTATGACGTTTTTGAAATGTACCTTGTACAAAATACATACTTATGATACTTCCGAAGTTTCCAATGACTATACGTTTTAATGGTAATTTGATTCACCACGCCAGGGCCTGCAATGACTAAATAATCTTACCATTATTACTGATAAATATAGAAGTTATACCGTGATATACATTAAGGTTTTATGCATAATTGTGTGAGAGTTTTAGGTAAGGTTTTGTACATATTGTGTCCGTGAGTTTTAGGTAATATTTTAATACAAATATTACATTAATTAGTATTGTACACTTACCATAATTATAGAAGTTTTATACTACTAGAATATAGTTTTGGGATTAGAATAGGAATATGTTTTTTATTATGAAAAATTGTAAATTATATATATACTCTTTCATTAATGAAAATAATCAATGGATTATTTCTTTCATGGTATCAGAAGTCTATGTTTCACTCTCCCCTCCCAAATTTCCGTCGACCTTGCCTAAAAAACCGAGCCTCTCTTTTCGGGTTTTGTGTCCGACGATATCCTCCTTCCCAAATTTTTCTTTCAAATCTCTACATCACGTCTTGCGTTGCTATTATGGCTAAGAACATGTTTCACCCTGCCCTCACTGTTTCTAACATCAAGAATCACATCCCTATCATTCTTGAAATAGAAAACGTCCAGTACGCGACGTGGGTCGAACTGTTCAAAGTTCATGCACGCTCGCATCAAGTCCTTCATCACATTATCCCTACGGCTCCTACATATACAGAGGTGCCAAAACTCGAGGATGATCCTAAGTTATGGACGACACTTGATGCTACCGTTCTTCAGTGGATTTACTCCACTATATCTACCGTCCTGTTGCAAACAATTATTGAACCAAACGCTACGACGATGGATGCTTGGAATAGGGTGCGTGACATATTCCAAGATAATCAAAATTCTAGAGCTGTTACTCTTGAGCAAGAGTTCTCCCACGCCAACATGGAAGATTTTCCGAATGTTTCAGCTTATTGCAAAAGGTTGAAGGAATTGGCGGACCAACTCTGCAACGTTGGCGCGCCAGTTTCGAATGATCGTTTGGTCCTACAAATGGTTGCAGGCCTATCTGAGGCCTATAGTGGTGTTGACACGCTTCTTCGTTAGAGCAGCCCTCTTTCGCAATTTTATCAGGCTCGTTCTATGCTTACGCTCGAAGAAGCCGGATTAGCAAAGAAAGCGGCCACAGGGACCCCGCCTGTCGTTATGATGTCCGAGGCTAATTTTTCTCCCTCCGGTTCCAACAATTCCAGCCAAAATCGCAACAACGGTGGCGGCAAAAGGGTCAGAGCTGCAAAAATAATGGCGAAAATTGCGGCGGCAACAATAGTGGCGGTCGGAACAGTGGTGGCTCTCGGGACAGTGGGCAACAACAACAAATATTGGGCCCCACAGTGGGCCTCTATGTCGTGGAATTGGGCCAGTCCATATGGGCTGAACAGTAGCTACTTTCAAGGTAATTACCCGGGAAACTGGGCCCATTTTTCACAACAGCCCAGGCCTAGTTTCTCGGGTCTAGTCTCGGGAAACATGCCATTTTCTGGGCCGGGGCAGTGTGCTTAGGCCTCGACCTCCGTAAGCCCATCATACAGCGGGCCCCACACAAACCGACATTGAAGCTGTGATGCAGACACTTGGATTAAATCCACCCGACACAAATTGGTACATGGACACCGGCGCCACTACCCACATGGCGTCCGACCAAGGTACCCTCTCGTCTTATTCCAATTTGAGCAATAACCGTGGTATAATTGTTGGTAATGGTAATTCAATTCTAATTCGTGGTTATGGCCATAAAACTGTGTCTCCCCCATCCACCCCTTATCTTGAAAAATATTATTCATGCCCCTATGATTAAAAATTTGGTGTATGTCCGTAAATTCACCATTGATAATTCCATTTCTGTTGAATTTGATCCGTTTGGGTTTTCTGTGAAGGATTTCAAGACGGGGAGCCCTCTCATGAGGTGTGATAGTAGGGGAGATCTTTATCCTATCAGGCCACGCTCCGGTCTCTCGAGTCGAGCCTTACCATCAACCTTTGCAGCCCTTGCTCCTTCCTTGTGTCATGCTCGTCTAGGTCATCCGGGGTCGTCTATTTTGTCTTCCTTAGATAAAAATAATTTTATTTCTTGTAAGGGTACGCGTAGTACTCTGAATTGTCAATCTTGTTCTTTAAGAAAAAATGTTAAGTTGTTATTTATAGATTCTAATTCTCATACTTTAATGTCATTCGATATTATTCATAGCGATTTATGGACATCTCCTATTCTCAGTTCTTTGGTCATCGTTATTATGTTCTATTTCCGGATGATTATTCTAATTTTTATGGACTTTTCCGATAGCGAAAAAATCTCAAGTTTTTTCCATTTTCTTAAAATTTAGAGCATTCATTAGAACCCAATTCGAACGGGAAATAAAAAATATTCAATGTGATAATGACAAAGAATATGATAATGGAGTGTTTCGGGAATTTTGTGTTAATAATGAGATCAATTTTTATTTTTCTTGTCATCATACGTCTTCACAAAATGAAAAAGCCGAACGCAAAATTCGTATCATTAATAACATTGTCCGAACTTTATTGATTCATGCTTCCGTACCCCCTTCTTTTTGGCATCATGCTCTACAAATGACTACATATTTTCTTAACATACTTCCTATCAAAGGCTTGACATATTTCTCTCCTCTTCATATCTTATATAATAAGACTCATTCGTATTCCCATCTTAGGGTGCTTGTGTTATCCACTCTTTCCGTCCACCACAATTAACAAACTTCAGGCTCGGTCTACCCTTGTGTGTTTTTGGGTTATCCGTCTAATCATCGTGGTTACAAATGCTTTGATTTATAGTCTAATAAAATCATCATTAGTCGCCATGTGATTTTTGACGAATCTCAATTCCCGTTTTCTAAAGTAAGTAGTCTCGTGCCTAGTTCGTATAATTTTTTAGATGACGATGTCTCCCCGTATATTATACGTCATTTTTCGGACCTATCCCACACCCAAAATCCGCCAATGGGCCCACTGCCCGTTGGCCCTACAGTACCGCATCACCCCTCGATTTCCAGTTCTGGACTTGGGCCAGCTTCTGTCCCAGTTTTCGTAATTGGGCCAGTTGCCCAGCCCAATACGGAAACTGGGCTAGTCCAAGCTTCCAACACTGTTTCAGGTTCCAGTTCTGGGCCAGCTGGCCCACTACCTGCTGGCCAGTCCGTCCCGTGTCCCGAAATGTTCCAAAATCTTCCTCGAGTCATAGACCAATCACTCGTAGTCAACAGAGTATTTTTAAACCAAAAAGACATTTTAATTTAAATTATAATGTTCTTAAATCCCCTCTACTCTGTAACCATGTGTCTGCTTTAAATGATCCGAATTGAAAAATTGCTATGACCGACAAATATAATGCTCTTATTGCTAATAAGACGTGGGAGTTGGTGCCCAGTCCATCTGGTGTTAATATTATTCGGTCTATGTGGATTTTTGCTTATAAAGACAACTCTGGTGGTTCTTTTGCTAGGCATAAGACTCGTCTTGTAGGTGATGGTAAGACTCATCAGGTTGATGTGGATTGTGGTGAGAATTTTAGTCTGGTGGTCAAGCCGGCTACAATTCGGATGCCGTACACCAGGTGTGTTTGTTTATGCATGATCCCAAGATTGAGCACATAAATGCGCTCAAACGCATTATTCGGTACCTCCAGAGGACACTTGACTATGGCTTACATTTATATCCTTCGTCAACGTCTACACTTGTCTCGTATACAGATGCTGATTGGGGTGACTGTCCAGACACTAGACGTTCTACGTCTGGCTATTGTATGTTTCTTGGTAATAACTTGGTCTCATGGTCTGCAAAGCGTCAGTCGACTTTATCCCGCTCGAGTGCAGAGGCCGAGTATCGAGGGGTAGCCAATGTGGTCTCTGAATCCTGTTGGTTATGTTATCTTCTATTAGAGCTGCATTGTCCTACTCAGAAAGCTACCTTGGTTTATTGTGATAATGTGAGTGTCATCTACCTTTTTGGTAATCCTGTTCAACACCAGCGGACTAAACACATTGAGATGGATATTCATTTTGTTCACGAAAAGGTAGCTCGTGGACAAGTACGCGTCTGTCATGTCCCTTCCAGGTATCAAATTGCAGACATCTTTACAAAGGGTATTCCCTCAATCCTGTTTGAAGATTCTTTTCTATTTCTTTCTGGTTTTACACCTCTTGGAAACCGCAGCAAAGTAAACTTCCATCTATGACTGCGGGGGTGTGATAAATATATAAGTTATACCGTGATATACACTTTATGTATATCACGGTTTTTTGCATAATTGTGTCTTTGAGTTTTAGGTAAGGTTTTGTACATATTGTGTATGTGAGTTTTAGGTAATATTTTAATGCAAATATTACATTAATTAATATTGTACTGGGATTAGAATAGGAATATGTTTTCTATTAAGTAAAATTGTAATGCAAATATTACATTAATTAGTATTGTACTGGGATTAGAATAGGAATAAGTTTTCTATTAAGTAAAATTGTAAATTGTATATATAGTATTTCATTAATGAAAATAATCAAGAGATTATTTCTTATCTGAATACAATAAAATCATAATGTTGCGAAAGAAAAATTCAATTCGATTGTTGAATCAAATTCAATATTGTTTCTAAAATGGGTAATTAGAACACTCAATGTTGATGTGTTCCTACTGTTTTAATTTATGGTTTTTTAAAATCTATTTAGAAAATAAATTGTATATATAATAATGAAGATTTCACATGATATGATTAGCACCATAAAATTCAAAGATCATATTTGTACATTTTTAATTTAAGATCTCATTTCTTTACTTTCTTAAACTAACGGTAATATATATCATATGAGATGGTGGGAGTATGTTTTAGTTCGCAATCTGACTAATTAATTGTTGTTTGTGTGATAATCTTTCTGTTTTTATTTATTACTCCTATATAAAAGAAGATTTTTAAATCTCAGACATACATAATGGGATTATAATGACGAACAGCGAATTTGGAAAACTAGGATCAATAAAAAGAAAAACTATAGTTTGTGAAAAATATGACGAGTTATTAAAAAAAACATTTCGTTTCACCTTACACGAGAACAAGGTTACAGGATATTGACCGAATCTGCACCTTTTTTGTGGTTGAACAGTTGAACCAAACTTTGCCCACTAGCCATGCACTGCTTACTCCTTCAGCCACTCCTCTTCTTCCTTTTTTCCCCTTTCCAAAATACATATCTTCCGAAAAGTTAAACTTAATAATAACATATTCAGTATAATTTCATAAGCGAGATCTAGAGATCGGTGTGTAACCCCTACTTTGTGAAGGTAGAGAGATCGTTAGTAATAAACCCTCGGCTAAAGTAAAGAATAATCAAAATCAGAAAGAAAAGAAAATACATTGGTGAAGCCATGTAAAAAAATAATGGAGAAAAAATTAGTAATAACAACAAATAATACGATAATTAAATAACAATAATAATAAAATTGAAGAATAACATAGCAGGACAGTAATAATAATAATAATGAAAAAGCAACTTGGGAATAAAGAAAAGTAAGAAGAAGAAAAAATCCTAGTGAAATTTGGGTTGCTGCACCCACAATATCAATAGCTTCTAATTTATGTATTTTACCTGCTGCTCCCCTGCATCAAACTGGGGCGGAGCTAAAGGGTCAAAATAGGGCTTATCCGAATACTTGTCGATACCGTATATGTAAGCCAAAATATATACTATGAATCCTCTTGATAGATATTCTACCTACACCATTGCCATCAAGAGACCTACTTAGCTTGTTTCTCAAAAGGCTTAAGTCATCGGTGGCCCCTTAAACTTGTCCACATAATCCATTTAGACACCTCAACTTGGACTTGTTCCGATTGAACACATGCACTATTCAAAAAGTGTACCTATTGAACACTTTTTGATTGTGCATGTGTTCAATCGGAATAAGTCAAGTTGGACAAGTTTAAGGGGCCACGAATGACTCAAGTCTTCTCAAAATTATATCCATTCCCCATCTAGTGCTGTGGAGTGTATCTAGCTAACGTGGTTTATAAGAAACTACAAAGTGAAACATCTAAGCAAAAACATGGAATTAGAAACACTTGAAAACTAGAGATGTTCTTAATATCTTATTGAAATGTAATCTCCTCTGCGTTCTAGTCCTTTATATTCTTAAATTTTAGTTTGGGTTGAAGCTAGAGTTAAGCACATGACCATGTACTCTTTATAGGTATTAGCCGTGTATAATGTAACATATTTACCATATTTAGTGTTATTTAATTATGGTAGAATTAAGATCATTATTGTATAAGGATTCCACATTGTACACCTATATATATTTTGTATTAATGAGAAAGGCTCCCCAAGGAAAATTAATACAATTCTACATGGTATCAGAAGCCTAAGCCACAAAACCTAATTTTCTTCTTCCGCCACCGGGCCATGCCCTCGGGAATCCCGCAACTGGATTTTTGTGTTTTCCGTCACTCTTTTCCCCCTCTCTTTCACAGTTGTTTCATCCGGTCAGTGGCTACCATGTCTGCTCCCACCTCACCCAAAGCTTCCGCATCTTTTACAGTTGTCCTTGATGACCACCCTCCCTTCTCAAATTCCTCATTCCATCCGGCGTTTACCGTTACCAATATCAAAATTTTCGTCCCTTTAATTCTTGATCAGGAGGAGGGTCAATATTCTTTTTGGGTTGAACTGTTTTATATTCATGTTTACGCGTACAACGTGCTTGACCACATTGATGAGTCTGTTCCTCGCCCTCTTGACATCCCCGACACGACATGGCGTCGTCTTGACGCTATTGTAAAATAATGGATTTATGATACTATCTCTAAAGATCTGCATCATACGATTATGAAGTTTGGTGCCTCGGCACGTGAACTTTGGGTCTGTTTGGAGGAGATCTTTCAAGATAACAAGCATACTCGTGCTGTATATCTAGAAGAACAGTTTAAGAAAACACGCCTAGAAAACTTCACCACCATGTCCGAGTATTGCAAACAACTAAAAATTATTGCAGACCAATTTGTGGGGACACCAGTTTCTTAGACAAAAATGGTTCTCCAACTTGTTGCAGGATTACCGAAAGGTGAATATGACACACTCGCAACAATGATCTAACATGCCGACCCTCTTCCCAGTTTCAACAAGGCTCGATCGCAATTGTTGTTGGAAGAAACACGACGTGCAAAACAAGACGAACACAACCAAAAAGCATTAATGGTTTACGCTCTCGCCAATTTTGCCTCTCCCTCCACCGGCCAACCACCGTCGTCCAGCCACCAACAGCGGGGTGGTCGCGATGGCGGCAGAGGTGGCAATGGGCGGGGCAGTGGCAAAAGGGGGCGGGGCGGAAGGCGTAGCAGCAAGGCCAACCCGGCAGTTAGCCACAACCTTCAAGAAATTGGTCCGCCCGAGCGTGGCCCAACACCGCCCCAGGCCTCGGCCCACCAGTATTTCACCAAAGAAGATGGGCCAAACACCGCTTTCGGGCCAAAGAAGAACCCGACCTACTAGGGCCAGTTCCCATGGCCCACCAGATGGCCCCTCAGGCCCATTACATCCAAGCCCAGTCGACGCCATCATATAGTGGCCACGTTCCATCCGAATTGGGTCAGGCCTTCAGCATCATGACCATGCAACAACCCGACGAAAATTGGTACAAGGACACGGGGGCTACATCTCACCTCACCCGGACTGCATGTAATCTTTCCAAACTGTTGCCGCTAAAGTATCCTCAATATATCCCTGTGGGTAGTGACTGTTGCATTCCAATTTAGGGGTATGGTACCACCTACACCCAACCACCCTTCTCTCTAAATAACGTCCTATATGCCCCCAATATTATTAAAAATCTTATAATTGTTTGAAAATTTACTCGTAACAATTTCGTCTCTGTTGATTTTGATCCTTTTGGTTTTACTGTGAAGGATCTTCATACGGGGACACCTCTCACTAGATGCAATAGCACGGGGGACCTATATCCTTTTTCATCCACCTCTGTTGCCAACTCATGCTCTCTTATATCTCCGTCAACTTGACATAATAGGCTTGGACACCCAGGAGTCCATGTCTTTAATTTTCTTAGAAGCAATAATTTTATTCATGGAAAACTTGCCCAAAATTGTGTTTCTTGTCAATTAGGCAAACATGTTCGTCTTCCATTTAAATCGTCTCTTTATGTTACGCTTGCTCTGTTTGATATCATTCATGCTGACTTATGGACATCTCTCATTACTAGCTCTCTTGGTCATAAATATTATCTCGTTTTATTAGATGACTACTCTCACTTTATCTGGATTTATCCTCTTAAATTTAAATCAGAAGTCTTTGCCAAATTTCTTGAGTTTTGTATTTTCATCCACACACAATTTGAAAAAGTCATTAAATCTTTTCAATGTGATAATGGTCGTGAATTTAATAATTCCACGTTTCACAAATTTTGCAAAAATAATGGCATGGTGTTTCGTTCTTCGTTTCCCCACACCTCCCCTCAAAATGGCAAAGCCTAGCGAATCATCCGCACTATAAATAATATGGTTCGCACTTTTCTGTTTCATGCTTCTTTACCTCCCGCATTTTGAGCCTATGATGTTAAAATGGTAGAATACTTCATTAATATTTTACCCACCAGTACACTTTATAACATGACCTCAATCAAAATATTATACAGACGGATCCCCTCTTATGACCATCTTCGGATTTTCAGTTGCCCGTGTTATCCCAATCTCGCGTCCACCGCCCCTCATAAGTTAGCACTCCGAACCACTCCATGTGTCTTCTTAGGTTTCCCACCTAACCATAAGGGTTATTTGTGCTATGACATATCCACTTGTAAAATTCATGTTTCTCGTCACATCACGTTTGATGAAAAGGTTTTTCCGTTTGCAAACATCCAAAAATTTCGCAACATGGACTACACCTTTCTTGACAAGACTTACACCTCCCCCGATATTCTTCATGAACTCCAACGCACTGCCACCATAGTCCCAACGTCACCGCTGGTAAAGGCGTCCACTGTCAGGCAGTCTTCTGTTCCACTATCACCGTCGGTAACGACGTCCACTGTCAGACAGTCTTCTGGTCCACCATCACTGCTGACAACCCATGTCACCACTGGTAGTCCATCGAAATCATCTCTGTTACAGAACACTGCCCCACCCTCCATCTCTGCACAGTCGCCGCCCCCGACAACCTACCCAACCCAACTAGGTCCACCCTCCAGCTCGGCACCAACGTCACCTCCGACAACCTAACCAACACCCTCACCGCCACTCATCGACACCCACTCACTGCCAAATCCAACCACTGACAACCAGCAGATACTAATCCCGAACCAACACCCTGGTCCGATACCCAGCAGACCCACCCCTGCCCCTTTGCACCATATGAAAACCCGTGCCCTACACGGGATTTTCAAACTCAAAGTCCACTTTAACCTATCCACTTGAACAATATCCCCAATTTCCAAAAACCCAAAATTGGCCAAACTAGACCCAAATTGGAATGCAGCTATGTGTGAGAAGTTTAATACTTTAACGAAACAACACACTTGGGATTTGGTTCCTAGACCGGAGGGGGTGAATGTGATCCGATGCATGTGCCTTTTTCGCCACAAATACAAAGACAGTGGTGACCTTGAGAGATATAAGGCAAGACTTGTGGCTAATGGCATAAATCATCATGAGGGTATTGACTGTGGTGAAACTTTCAGTCTGGTTGTGAAATCGGCCACTATTCGCACAGTTATGAGTATTGTTATGGGTAAGCATTGGCCGATTAATCAGCTTGATGTAAATAATGTCTTTCTACATGGGGATTTAAAAGAAATTATTTACATGCACCGGCCGCCTGGTTTTGTCCATTCAGCAGTCCCTCAGTATATATGTCCTCTCCATAAGTCACTTTATGGCCTGAAACAACCCCCTAGAGCGTGGTATGAACGCTTTGCCCAGTATATCATGCAGCTTGGGTTTGTATGTAGCAAGTGTGATAATTCTCTATTTATTTTTCATAGAGGTGGTAGCATTGCATATTTATTATTGTATGTGGATGATATTGTGCTTACTGCCTCATCCGAGTTGTTGAAAAATGAGATCATTGCATTGCTCAAAACAGAATTTGTTATGACTAACTTGGGTAAATTGAGCTATTTTTGGGGGATTTCAGTGACTAGATCTGCAGATACTATGTTCCTTTGTCAGCGTAATTATGTATAGGAGATTGTGTACAGGGTGAAAATGGCAAATTGCAAGATCATGTCTACTCCAGTTGATTCTAAATCAAAGCTCAGTGCTTTGGATGGTGATCCAGTGTCAGATCTCACTCTCTAAAGGAGTCTTGCAGGTGCACTACAGTACCTTACTTTCACCAGACATGATATTTGCTTATGTTGTTCAACATGTATGTTTATTCATGCATGCCCCGTGGAGCCTCATTTCACTGCCCCCAGACGTATCATTCGATATGTTAAGGGTACACTTGATTAAGGATTGTATCTCTACCCATCAGCACCAACCAGGTTGTTATCATATATGGATGCTGATTGGGCAGGTTGTCTGGACACGCGACGATCCGCATCAGGCTATTGTGTGTTCTTGGGAGATAATATCATTTCGTGGTCTGCCAAGAGACAAGCCATATTATCCCGTTCGAGCGCAAAAGCAGAGTACAGAGGTGTTGCTAATGTTGTTGCTGAGATCTATTGGCTCTGAAACATTCTTTTGGAGCTCCAATGTTTGTTGCATAAGGCGTCTTTGGTTTATTGTGATAACATATCCGCAATCTATTTATCTCATAATCCGGTTCAACATCAGCAAACCAAGCATATTGAGATGGATATTCACTTTGTTCGTGAACATGTTGCTCTCGGTCACATCAAAGTTTTACATGTGCCCTCCTTTTATTAGTATGCATATATATTCACAAAAGGCGAACCTCCTCCCGCTCAGACTGAGGGGGTGTATTAGCCGTGTATAATGTAACATATTTACCATATTTAGTGTTATGTAATTATAGTAGAATTAAGATCCCTATTGTATAAGGATTTCACATTGTACATATATATATATATTTTGTATTAATGAGAAAGGCTCCCCAAGGGAGGTTAATATAATTGTACAATAGGTTCATGACCTTTATGTTGTTGTTGCACTCATTACATGGAATACTTATTAAAATTGGGGTGATTTTTTTGGAAACACGTTGAGATAAAATTTATAAATAGTCATTTTACAGTCCCTGTAATTAAAAGTAGTCACTTGTCGTGAAGTTCTCCATTTCGTAGGTAAAATTCCAGCACAATAACTATTTTTTAATTATAAAAGCTGAAAAAGTTAAAAGTGGCAAGTAAGCGCTTCTACTATATATATTCACACTCCTTGACAAAAACACAAAATTCAGTTGAACACCAACATTAATTATACTCTGCATCTATCATAGTTCAAGATCATGCTCGTGCTATATACCACAGAAGGGTGTGGCACGATTATTATTATCCCTTCATCCTTAATCAAATATTTTGTCTTCGAAACTTGAAAATGGAGCTTTCGATAAAGGCTGCTATGGCCCTTTATCTTGAAGCATAAATTCAGATTAGTCGAGACAATAAACTCCAAATACGGAATGATTGGAGAATAAAACTCCAATACTATACGGAGTCGTTTGATATGCGGGATAAAGTGGAATATTCTAAAATTAAATTTGGGATAAAATTTATCCTTGTTAGGTTGAAGGTATAAATTATTTATACCTTCAACCAAACTAGGTATAAAATGTATCCCAAACTTAGTATTAGATAACTCATCTTATCCCATCAAGCTTGGTACTATTTTATCCCATCTCCCAAAAGTGGGATAAATTAATCCAGGAATTATAATTCCAAAATTATAAATCCGGAATAACTTAGTCCGCATACCAAACGACCCCTACCATTTATAGTTTGCACAACCACGTGTCAATATTGTTTCTTTACGGCCATTGGATAGTAGATTAAATAAAAGAGTAAAGCAGGGTCTAGATTGGTTTTAAAGGATGACTCAGCCATAAAATAAGTAAAATAATCATTCCTTTACCTGAAAATACCATGATGGAGTCGTTGATAATTGGCCCTTGATTAAGTTTTTACCAAGGTATTAACAACTTATAATTTTGACCGTTTACTGACCACTCCTCGAATGCATACTGTAAAGAACGTCTTCTTGTGGTAGGGGGGATATGCCTGACATTCTGACATTTTGTTTATTTAATCCTTACAAAAATAATAAAGAAGCTCTCTCAATTCCAAAAAATGGATACTGCTATTAAAGTTATTCCAGACAGTAATTTCTTTAATAAACATATTAAAACTACTCCATTTGCCCCTGAAAAAATTGACGCTTTTGGCGTATAGAGAGTTACTAAAATGTTTAATAGTGATTCATACACGACTTAAAAAAAATTCTCTTTATATGATCTTAAACGATATACAATGTATAAATTTTTTAATCTAAGTAGGAATACTCAACTCTCCGATATGAAAAATAATACCTGAAAAAAAATGCTTATAAAACATAGTTCATATTTATCTTCTACGTATCAAAAGAAAACGCTAACTATTAGTGAGGATTCACTAATATTAGTCACATATAAATTAGTTGTAAGATTTATTTGGTCTGGATTAATATTCCTAATTTAACTAGATTTTTGAATTTAATGCAGTCATAAAATCTGACAACCTAACTCTAAATACTGTATTAAATATAGATCACATACCAGTATGAGTGGTTTGGTTACAAGGATAAAAAGATTAACAATGTCAGAACAAAATGTAAGATTATTTTATACTGTATTGTATTTGGTTAAACTTTATGTTCTATATAAGCAATCCAGAAATTATTTATATCACAATTGAGATATTTTATATAGTACACTCTTAATGGGATAACAATCCTTGGAAAACTAATCTTGAAATAAAATAAAATAACAAAATGACAAAGATGGTCTTCTCCAAAGCTCTTCCTCCAACATCCTTTAAGAAAGCAAAAGTTAAATTGAAAAATGATAATTTAGTCAATTTTTTTGTAACACCAATCAAACACATGTTTTATATCATAACCTGTGTCTGCCCTTTTTGTCCAATAAATCAAACATCTACCAAATAAAAATATATCCATTAATACAACAAAAATATACTCAGTGTAATCCCACAAGTGGAGTCCGGAGAAAATAGAATGTACGCAAACCTTATCCCTACATTTGTGAGATAGAGGTTGCTTCCATAGACCAAAAGAAATATACCAACGCAAGATGGTAAGAAAACTAAAACAGCAAGATAACTGTCATTATTTAATCTGTAATATAATCCCTACACCACAATCCCAATATAACCTGTTTACAAACCAATTGTTCCCTAAGGATAAGAAGGGTTTTAAGGGATTTACATTCTCCAGGTTAACTACATATTATACAAAAGCAAATAGAATTAGGAAAAAAAAAGATGGACAACCTGAGGAATATTAGAAGCAAAAACAAATTACTTCAAGGAAATAACTCAACTGATATTTGTGAAGATACTTTTTTTTCCCAGTCCCTTTCTTGGGAACAAGAACTAAATCCAAGTACTAGTCTCAATTAGATTACAGTTTAAAAAATTGTTGGCCTGCTTTTGGAACTTTTAGAAGCTACCTGGTAGTCACAAGATACATAGTACAACATCTGCAACAGCTTCATAAAGTTTGCACCAGCTTATGTTGGAGTAGTCTTTGTAGGCAAACTAATGCCACCTCCTTGTACAGATATATTAGGACTCTTCACAGAGTTAGCCCGGCTCACGAGATTTGAGTCGAGGAACACAACCGCCACCGAGATGTCATCGTGGAAATGTCGACGAACTCCACGATCGATTTTCTTCAAGTCTGAATACCTCATTTCCCTTTTCTTTGCTGCTTCTTGTAGTGCAGTTTTCACTAACCTTCTAGCTATCCCCTGTCAAGTGGCAAACAAGCCTTAAGTTTTGATCCAACTGTATTTTTTTCTTAAGGAGTTAAGACATATAGCTTTTTCACTACATATTTAGACTAAACGACACTATAAAAATAATAGTGGTCAAATTGGTAATTAGGGGTGTCAAATAGGCGGGTTGGGGTGAATTTGGACGGTCAAAATGGGCCGAGTTAATAAATGAGCGGGTTATTGACCCGCCTAAAAATACTTGGGCTGAAATGGGTTAAAAACGGGTTGAACCCAACCCGTCGCGCTACATATCAGGCCCAAATTTTTTGACGAGTTGAAATAGGATGAGCTAATAAATGGGCGGGTTGAGCGGATCATGTTTTCAAGGGCTAGTTTTGCCACCCCTAAAGGTAATTATGCCATTGACAGAGTGGCTGCAAATTTCAGTTAAATGACTTCTATTGCTCGGCATTTCAGTGTCAAGTGCATCACCAGATCATTTTACGACCAGCTATATTTCACTAAACTCTTTTTGTGACCTATCATGTATAGGAGAGAAGCAAGATGTCATCCAGTATAATGGACTAGAGAGATCCATGAAGCATGACGAGGACAGATATCTTACATTTCGTGGGTGATTTTGTACAATGTCAACTGCTCCTTGGTTACTTAGGTGCTCCCACAGACCATCCGACGCAAATATGATAAACTGATCATGAGGTTGTAACTGGTGCACTGAAATTGCTGGGTCTGAGCTCAGTATGGGCTTCACAAATGGTTCTCGAAGGCGAAACTTAGCATACAATGGCTCCCTGTTGAATTCAGTTTTCTTTAAGTAAACATCACCAATGGATCTTGAAATCTGCAAAATGAAATATTCAATCATCTTGGGAGTGTAAATCGATAAGATATTCATGCAGCTCCTAAGAATGTTTTTATCAATTGCAATGAAATAGCACTTTTATTTCACGTGTAAGAAATTGAAGGTTCATATTTCCATTCTAAACAATCCAAATATTATGACAACATTCCAGAGGAGGGGAGCTTCCCTTGTTCACAATGCACTCATACAATGTACGACTTAAGGTGACAAGAGTACAACAATAAAAATGAAAGGCAGAAAAGCAATTTCCATACATATGGGAGGATTTTTAAGAATTAAGAGGATATATTAGGTTTACTTGGACCTTTACCAAGAATATCAAGAAGTGTAACTGAATGAAGGACCCTTTAAGTCACCCAGCAGTAACTAATTATCTTGAATTTTCCATACTCTTTAGTCATAAGTATCTCTAAGGAGGAGATTCTCTGTAAGTTAGCAGCAACAGTCGGATTAAAAACTTGAAAAACGCTGGGGCCTCATTTCCTATTACTACTAATTGATTAAAAAGCTAAAACTTAAAAGTACCACAAGCTTATACTATCTTATGTCTGCTACTCTCACTCATATTGCTTATACATTTGGGCACACACTTAAAAAATACTACATCTGCTGCTAAATATCATAAAGAGTCAAAGATATCAAACTGAAAAGAATAAAGAAGCCTCTCCATAAACAACGACAAACATTCCTCTAAAGTCTAAACATATAAATATAAACGCAACCAGTAAAATTACATGTTTTACCAAAAATATATCACGTCTACCACCTTTATCACAGAAAAGGGTACCATTTCCACCACATAAACCATAAAGTGGTAAAAAGGAAGCGTTTAGTTATAAAAATACTCCTCTTACGGTTTCTATTTATCAATTCATTTCTCATATTGAAGTAAAGAATCTCCGATTTTTCTTCAGATAATCTCGTTTATGAAGGATTTCCTGCTTGAAAGAATCACTTGACATTAGGACTTTTAGATTTAAGCTTTTCAACTTTGTCTCGGCTCTTAGACGAAAGTTCAATTGCTATATATGAAAGCAAAGAAATGTTCATAACCCAAGCGCAATGAACAAAAACCCTATTACTAAAGGCTACTTGAATGGAAACTTCCTACAACTCCCAAGAAAAGGAAAATACAAGGACATCGGAAACCCCCATCTAAAGTTCCAAAAAGGCATAAACAATTAGACGTAATGTGTACTCCCTCCGGTCCAAACTAATTGATGTTTTAGGCTTGGGCACATGGATTAAGGAAATCACTTACTCCTTAAAAATAGGAGGGATTTTGCCTGAGATACTCTTAATTATGATTTTCTTTTCTTTTTAGTTTGAATAATTATCATGGAGATTAGAAATTTGTCAAGGGTAATTTGAGAAAAAGAATTAACTACCTTCTTGGTTTCGTGAAAGATCAATTAATTTTGGACCAACTTTTAAAGGCTAAACATCAATTATTTTGGACTGGAGGGAGTATATTGTTATTGAAAGGACACTCATTAATAATAAGATCAAATCGGTACTTTGAGCAGAGCAAACATAAAACAGAAACTGCTTAGGAAGATGGAACAGAGGTTACCTGTATAAGCCCCTTGACACGCCAGACATTGTGCTTTAAAACTACAATTTGTGAATCATCTGGATGCAAAGATAGCATCTCCTGTCTTACAGATTCAATGCTCACATTGTGTTCTGCAGAGAGCTGAATCGAGAGAACCTCACCAGTTGACTTAACAAGTCTCCCTAAGACTGCCCTTGAGTCACCAAGGTTGGCTATATATAAGGTTCCACTGCAGATAACTCCAACAAGACAGCACGATCCAACAGCAGCAATCTGTGGTTTCGTCGGCCATTGTTTAGTCACAACAGAGAGGAAACCTTCTTCTGTTGCTTGAAATGCTTTCCGAATCACCTCAACAGACATAGACTGGTGCTCGGATGTGAACCCTACACAATTTTGGAGCAAGCCATTGTAGTTAAGACTTTAAAAGGTATAAAAATCATACATAGTAGTCCATGATATTCCACACAATAATATACAAAAACAACTGTGCTTCAATCAGGAGCAAGTTGGGGTCGGCTTTATGAATCCTCACTATCCATGTCTCTCCATTTATTATTCAACAGAGAAAAATAGATTCACCAAAATGGCTACCGCTTACTGCTATATATATATATATACACACTTAACTTCTAATTAGTCAACCATAGTCTATGAAAGGTAAATGTTAGTAATAAACTTCTAGGAGTTGGACATTCTCGAAAGATATCAAATGTAACAAGAAGCAAGTAGAAACAGATAAAATTCAACCTCTTTATCCGTGAAATATATAAAAAGGTGTGATAATTGTATGCTAGAAAAGGGATTAATTCAAATTGGTTAGAAGAACTCACTCTTGAGATTTTGAAAGAGGTGTTCATTGATGAACCTTGAAGTTTCAGGCCCACCATGCCCATCATAAATTCCAATAAAAGTACCATATGGCCCAACAGAATCCTGCAAGCTCAAGCACCCTGATTCAATTTGGCTCTGATCTTCCAGTAGATTATTAGCTTGAACTACAGCCATTGAAAACTCTCCATTTACATGTTGCCCTGTATCCTTATACCATAAAAGCCCGTCTTGACGACCACTGGCATCTGAACTTGTATGAACATGTCCATTTGCCCTTGGCTGAAAACAAGCCCTTAATATGTTCATTAATCCAGATATCATACCTCATCTCATCCAAAACACCATCCAATTTCTCCACATCTAATACAACTCACTTCCAAGTTTGCTCTTAAAAATCTCAACTTTGCATTTGTTGTGTAATGCTACAAGTCCTTAATAATACCAATGACAAAAGTAAGATCAAGAAAAATAATGAAATTAGCAACTATTACAAGTAAATGATGCACCAAGTAGCCACCTCTAGTTTAATACTCCTTATGTCCCAATTTATACACACTCTTTCCTTTTTAGTCCATCCCTAAGGAAAAAATGACAATTCTTTTCTATATTTAGTAACAATTTAACTTTAAACTTCTCATTTTATCCTTAATGACATGATTTATAGCTACACAAATATCTATAACTTGTTTTAGACCACAAGTTTCAAAACTCTTCCGTCCACTCTTAAATTTCATAGCCAGTCAAACACCAATCCATAAATTGGGACAGAGGGAGTACTAAAAATGAGCTGATACAAATGGCCAAGAATTGATTTATGGTGTACTTATAAATGAAAAAAAACATGACAATGAATCACTCTAAAAATGAAAAGTTCAACAAAAACACAACATAGGACTTCCAAAGTAGACAAATTCAGTTTTTTCAATATATGACAATATGTTCAGCCAGTTTGAATCCAGAAGGTCTGACCTTAGCAAAGAAAATAAAAAAACAGGATAAAGAAAGACAAGAATCACAAATAAACTATATTTGAAACCAATTATAGTACTAATATAGCTGAACATAAATAAGATATTAGTTCAAAAAGAGAAATAAAAAACTCACCTTTGACGATCTGAAAGTGAAAAGGCGTTTAGATCTGTGAAACAATCAAATCAAAGGAAAAGTAAAGTGTATATTTGAACACTTCTTTTTTTGTTTGTTTTTCAATAGCTTTTATTTGAGGATGATGAAGAGATTCAAGAAAACACATAGATAGAAAGAGAATAGTGAAAATAAAAGAGTGATCAAAATTTTGAGAGAGAGAGAGAGAGAGAGAGAAGAAGTGTTATTTGTTTAATTTGGCTAAACTGAAAACTATGGTCTCACAAAGCAGACAAAATCCCATTAAAAACCAACAATGGAGAGCTTGAAGCCAGCAAAGCATAGGACCATTTTGGGCTCCACCCCCACCCCCGCACCCTTTAACCCCCCTACCCCTTCAGCTTGATTAAGGTTAGTGGTAAGAAAATCTATAGAGAAATGAAATACCTCCTTATCAAGTCCACGTGTCTTGGATTTCATAATACTACACTACAACTGTATCGTCTCTAAAATAAAATACTCTTTTCCTTTTTTTTTCCCCTCCTTTTGTAGATTTTTAGCATTAGCTATTGACCCTCAAACTGCTTTATTGGAAATTTTATCCTAGCCTCCCTGAGTTTATTTCTGTTTCTTTTTCTTGTTTATCTAGAAAAATGGTTAATTAACAATTGTGTTTGATTTACAATTCGAGCATAGAGTGGTTCAGTCCTAGAAAATTTTCAATTATTTTACGACTTCTATACATATATCATCAGACTTCTTTATAACATTATTTATTTTTATATAATATATATAATTTATAATAGTATTTTACTATAGCAGCAAAAGAATATCGGGACAAGCAATACTATTATTGAAAAGTTTGATCATAATTCATTTTTAGTACTTTTGTTATTTCAATCAAATAATTTGTAATATTATGGTCATTTGTATTTTTAAGCAATTCATACATAGTTAAGTAAATATAGTATGACAAAAATAACTTTATGACGCATTATCTTAGTGAGTAAAGTTTAATTAGTTTAGTATAACAAACATAATTTTTTAATTTTACTGTTTTTAGTTAGCAAAATTCGATAACCATAAAAGACATTTATTATACTACTACTAACATATTAGCTTAGTGGAAGACCACTAAAGTTACAACTTTTTTCAAAAGGTGAGGGTAAAGGGAGAAGCAGAGATATGGTATTTATTCACAAATGATAAATGCATTAGCATACACATGTCGAAGTGTCAACCCATGAATTTAGGTCCAAGCAATTTGTTGTTAAATCCATCATCCACTTGGGTCGTTGTTGAAAAAAAAAAAGGAGGTAAGCCATAGAGACCTAAAAACAGTAACAATATGTGACACCTTTTGGAAGTTGGCCTGCCTTTCCTATTATTAATAATTAATAAGTGGCTTCTCATATTACGTTTAATATCTAATCCAGTTGTTCATAGAAATAGGTATACACTTAAATATTAATTGGAGTTGGACCACAAAAGATGTGGTGCAGCGGATGAGACTACTTCTCCCTTAATCAGAGATTTCGAGTTCGAGCTCTGAGTATGAAAAAATCTTTGATACCAAACGGGTCTTACGCGGCGTCAATCCAGATATAGTTGGATTCCAAGGCTTGTACCACACATCGAGTCAAAAATAAAAAAAGAAACTCGAGCTGAAAGTGTTGGGGTGTGCGAACAAAGTCTCACATCGGAAGTGGAAAAAAAACCTACATATAAGGTGTATTATTCTCTTAATAGTGTGAGGCATTTTGGTGAAAATCGTGCGGGCTTGACCCAAAGCAAAAAATAGCACACCATATTAAGAGTATTCTTGGGTCGTTTAGCCCAACAACGGGTATTAGAGCCAATGTTTCGCGAGACAAGTATGAAGATGGCGGAGTGCAATGGCGTGGGGGTGTGGCTTTAAGAGTGTCTTTGCCCGTCGTCTAGTGGGCCATTGTACTACCTTTACTCGGTGCAGTATGTTACCCGAGATTGAAGACGCTTACACAACAAAGTTGTTCAAGGGGGAGATTGTTGGGGTGTGCGAAAAAAATCTCACATCGGAAGTGGAAAGGAAAAGAAATATACATATAAGGTGTAGGATTCTCTTAAGTGAGGCATTTTGGGGAAAAACGTGTGGGCTTGGCCCGAAGCGAACAATATCACACCATGTAAAAGTGTTTTGGGATATTCTAGCCTAATAGGAAGTAGGAAAAATAATCATGGGTTAATACATAATAGAACACTGAATAGTATGCTATTGAATGCGTTGTTGTTGGTCTTACTAGTCTTGGTGGTAGGATAGAAGTAAAGGCAATAGAATCAGTATTAGGGCTTAAAGAGAATGTCCTGTCAGAGAATAACTAATAGAATAGATTAATCGGTTGCAAGTCTTTTAGGCACAGACGCTCTTCCGGAAATAACCGGCAATGATAAACTATTCATTGTCAAAGTCTCCATTCTTTTGATGCTATCGTCATATATATAATACAATAGACCACGCCTCTAACTATAACATTAACAACACAAAATAACCCATGTATTGTGATTTCTGAAGTATATTAGCAGTAGTGTTTATTGTTAATATTTAGTATCTGAAATTCAGTGGTCTAATTAATCTGGATTCTATGTTTGATATATGTAGGCTCATTAAGAAGGTACTAAACACTCGTTATTAAATATTTTTTTATTTTTAAAACTAGAACTTGAAACGTCTAGTAACAATAGATGCTAATGGCATGTTTAGCTCTGCGTAATATGACACCGGTGCTTTGTCCTTCCAATCTCATGTTCCAGTTGGCTAAACTTAAAAAGTTACTAAATTATTTTTTATTGATCATTGATCATAACTAAATAAATGAAAGCACGTACCCTCTAACAATTAACGATTTTAAATAAAATGATCATACGATTCAATAAATTTTAAACTTAAAAACTTCAAAAATAAGTAGTTTTGGTCATCATATATGGTTGTAGTTTATTACAGCTACTGTATATGATGACGCGTGCGTATGGGATTGAAATAGGAAAAACGTTAAGTGGCCGTTTGATAGAGTGTATAATGATTAATAGAATGATTAGTAATGTTGTAGTTAGTTATGCATAGATTGGTATGGTGTATTAGAAATAACATGCATTATATAATTTCTAGAAAAGATTAGTTGTTTACAAAAATATTTTTCATACTATACTATGAGAGAAATTTCATAGCAATTATGTCTTTAATTATGCTAATGCATGCATTAAAATTCATCGCATTACTAATATTATAATTTGTTAGATATTAATTATGCATAATATAATATAAAATAAAATATATAATTAATGTACGTATAATAAAAAAAATATCAAATAAGATATTATTCTTTTCTCTAATACACTCCACCAAACCAGCCTTTAGATTTTGGTAAATAGAATAAGTAGAAATATATTTGGAAGTAAGTTAAATTTGTGAAGGTACGATTACTTTTTGGTTTGCTCTTTTTTCTTCTGTCCTTTTAGACGTTGAACTCTTTCTCGCATTAATTGTGCACACGTTTGCACATTCATGACTTGCGTCTTATTTGAGCAAGCAGTTTAATTAATGAGCTTTGAAAAGTTTCATGCATACCCACATATATTAATCGATATATGCAAATCTGATTTCGATATATATTTAATTATTTGTTGTGTATTTGTTTTAAATTTAAGTCTGTTTTTATTATCACAAATGAATAATGAGGTGTAAGTAAAATACCCCTCCGCCTCAAATTACCAATATTATTTTTATTTTATACGCCCCTTAAGAAATATTTAAGAAGGGTATTTGGCATAATTTATTTTTATTTATGTCTAAGTTATAATTTCTCTATTTAATGTTAACTCTATTTATATGGCATCTTCATGGTAAGATTGTATTAATTTCCCTTGAGGAGACTTTCTCATTAATACAAATATATATAGTGTACAATGTGTAGAATCCTAGTACAATAATAAATCATCTACTTACCATAATTCTATAACACTAAATATATATAAAATATATGAGATATATTCTAATTATGGTGGTAGGATTGAATTGGATTCTATGACAAGTGGTACACGTTAATACACCCCCTCAGTCTGAGCGGGAGGAGGCCGGACGTTGAGACTGGATCCGAAGACGAGGAATAGCTGTCGAGGAAGACATTTCGTGAAGATATCCGCATACTGATATGAGAAAGGTACATGCAACACCTTAACATGACCGAGAGCAACCTTCTCACGAACAAAGTGTATATCCATCTCAATATGCTTGGTCCGCTGATGCTGAACCAGATTATGAGATAAATATATAGCGGATATGTTATCACAGTAAACCACAGACGCTTTACGAGGGACATTGAAGCTCCAAAAGAAGGTTTCTGAGCCAACAGATCTCGGCAACAACACTGGCAACTCCTCTATACTATGCTTCTGCACTCGAACATGATAATGTGGCTTGCCTCTTGGCAGACCAAGAAATGAGATTATCTCCTAAAAACACACATTAGTCTGAGGTGGAGCGTGGCGTGTCCGGACAGCCTGCCCAATCAGCATCCGTATATGCTAACAACCTGGTCGGTGTTGAGGGGTATAAATGTAATCCATAATCAAGGGTCCCCTTAACATATCGAATGATGCGTTTAAGGGCAGTAAAATGAGGCTCCATGTGGCATGCATAAATAAGCATACATGCTGAACAACATAAGCGATGTCAGGCCTGGTGAAAGTAAGATACTGGAGTGCACCTGTAAGACTCCTATAAAGAGTGGGATCGGACACTAGATTACCATCAACAACACTAAGCTTTGATTTAGAGTCAATCGAAGTGGACATGATCTCGCAGTTTGCCATTTTAGCCATGTACATTATCTCTTCTGCATACTTGCGCTGACATAGGAACATAGAATCTGCAGAACGAGTCATTAATATTCCAAAAAAATAGCTCAACTTCCCCAAGTCAGTCATAGCAAATTCGATCTTAAGTAGTGCAATAATCTCATTCTTTAACACATCAAAGGAGGCAGTAAGCACAATATCATCCACATATAACAACAAATAAGCAATGCTACTACCTCGATGGAAAATAAAAAGAGAATTATCGCACTTGCTGCAGACGAACTCAATCCGCATAATATACTGTGCAAAGCGATCATACCACGCTAGAGAGGCCTATTTCAAACCATAAAGTGACTTACGAAGATTGCATACATACTGAGGGGCTGCTGGATGGACAAAGCCAGGCGGCTGGTGCATATAAATAGTTTCTTTCAAATCACCATGTAGAAACGCATTTTTCACATCGAGCTGATGAATAGGCCAATGCTTACCCATAGCAATACTTAGAACTGTGCGAATAGTGGCCGATTTCATAACTGGACTGAACGTCTCACCACAATCAATACCCTCTTACTGATTAGTGATATTTGCCACAAGTCTAGCCTTATACCTTTCTAAGTCACCATTGTCTCTGTATTTGTGACAAAAAAGCCACATGCACCGGATCACATTCACCCCCATCCGATCGCGGGACCAAATCCCAAGTGTGTATTTTCGTTAAAGCATTAAACTCCTCACATATGGTCGCATTCCAATTCAGGTCTAGTTTGGCTAGTTTTGGATTATTGGAATTTAGGGATATGGTTTGTGTAAAAAGGTTAAATTGTACTTTAGGTTTGAAAATCCCGTGTTGGACACGGGTTTTCATACGGTGATGGGGTCATTTTGGGTATTTGTGCTGGGTATCGAGTCTGGTTGTCGGTGTGGCAGTGGGTCCGTATTGGGGTTTTGCGGCTCGGGTAGGTTACTGGGTATGGTTGCTGATGGTGCAGGTGACGGGTTTGACGAAGGGATGTGGGATGGCACCGATCTGGAAAGATCGAGTTGTGGTGAGATAGATGATGTAGGGTAAGGAGTAGGTGGAGGGTTGTGACTATAGGGTATGGTCAGTGTTTCGGTGGTGGTATGGGGTTGATTTTCGGTGGTTTGGGGGGTTGCGTGAATGCCTTGGGAATTTGTCGGTGACACCGTAACTAGGACATGGACCGGTGGTAAAATCGAGATGGTGGGCAGATGATAGTGGTAATCGGCTCGAGTGGTGACGGAAAACATGGAGGTGACGCAGACACACATAGACTGTCGGTGGTGGTGGATGGAGGTGGCAGAACCGCAGACAGTCGGTCATCGATGTCAGTTGTAGGTGGCAGAGGTGGTGTTTGGGCGGTGGACTGACACAGTTCGTTGAGAATGACAGGGGAAATGTCGAACTCATCAAGAAAGGTGTAGTCTATTTTTCAGATCTTGTGAATATCCGAAAAGGGAGGGTGGCCACATCAAACGTAACGTGACGAGAGACGGGGATTTGACGGGTAGATATGTCATAGCATAGATAACCCATATGATTAGACGGGAAGCCTACGAAGACACATGGTGTAGTTCAAGGTGCTAATTTGTGAGGGGCAGTGGAGGCAAGATTGGGAAAACAAAGGCAACTGAATATCCGAAGGTGGTCGTATGAAGGGATCCGACGGTACAAAATTTCGGTTGGGGTCATGTTATGAAGGGTGTTGGTAGGTAAAATATTTAGGATGTATTCTACCATTTTGACGGCATAGACCCATAAGGACGGAGGAAGAGAGGCATGAAACAGTAAAGTACGAACCATGTTATTTATGGTGCGGATGATTTGTTACGACAGAATCGATGAATTATGGAATTATTGAATTCACAACCATTATCACACTGAAAAGATTTAATGCATTTTTCAAACTGTGTTTTGATGAAAGTATGAAACTCAAGAAATTTGGCAAACACTTCAGATTTAAATTTAAGCGGGTAAATCCAAATATAATGAGCAAAATCATCTAACAAGACAAGATATTATTTATGACCCAGTGAACTAGAGATAGGAGATGTCCACAAATCAGCATGAATAGTATCAAACGGCGAAAACATAACACTAGTAGATGATGCAAAAGGAAGACGAACATGTTTGCCTAAAGAACAAGAAACACAGTGATGAGCAAGTTTCCCATTATTACATGTAATAAAATTATTGCCTCTAAGAAAATTAAAAATTGGGGTGCCTGGATGACCAAGCCTATCATCCCAAGTTGACGGAGATATAGCGGCTAGAGATACGGGAGTACAGGAGCTGGCAGCGGAGGTGGATGGGAATGGATAGAGATCCCCCGTGCTGTTGCATCTCGTAAGAGGTGTCCCCGTACGAAGATCCTTCACAGTAAAACCAAAAAGGTTAAAGTCAACATAGACGAAATTATTACGAGTAAATTTGCGGACATAAATTAAGTTCTTAATGATGTTCGGGGCATACATGACATTATTAAAGGAAAATGGTGGGTGAGGCGGTGATGTGTATGCGGTACCATAGCCCTGAATTGGAATGCGATGACCATTTCTAACAGTAATGTATTGAGGATGCTTTAAATGAAATGATTTAGGAATTTTACTTGCAGAGCGGGTGAGGTGAGATGTGGCGCCCGAGTCCATGTACCAATTTTCGTCGCGATGCTGCAAGTTCAAACTGCTAAAAGCCTGACCCAATTCAGAGGGGGTAAGATTACTGGGATGATGCTGCGAGATGTGGGTCTGAGCGAGGTGGGCATGAGGTTGCTGGCCTGTTGGAAATGCAGCCCAGTTGCAGTGATGGTAAGCACTTGATGGGCCGGCCCACGACGCTGAATGACTAGGTTATTGTTGATGTTGGCTGGCCTGTTGTCCCATGCCGCCTTTGCCACGACCATTCCCGTTACGTCCACCGATGCGACCTCTACCGACCCTGCCGCCGTGGTTGACTATTTTCTGGCAGTGGCTGTTGTCCGGCGGCGGTATTATTTTATGTGGACGTGTCAACCGCCAACGCCTTTTGGTTGTGCTCGTCTTGCTTCGCACATCGTGTCTCCTCCAACATTAGTTGTGAACGAGCTTTGTTAAAACTGGGTAGGGGGTCAGCATGTTGTATAATCGTGGCTAACGTGTCATATTCACCCTTTGGGAGGCCTGCAACCAGTTGTAACACCATCTTCATTTCGGAAATAGGTGTGCCGACGTTGGCCAATTGGTCAGCCACCAGTTTCAACTGTTTGCAATACTCCGACATATTGGAAAAGTTTTCAAGACGGGTGTTGTTGAACTGTTCTTTCAAGTACACTGCGCGAGTGTTCTTGTTATCTTGAAAATTTACTTCCAAACGTGTCCATAGATCACGGGCGGAGGCACCCGTTTTCATGATTGTGTAGAGTAAATCCTTGGATATAGTGCCATATATCCACTGTTTGACCACGACATCGAGGCGACGCCATGTGATGTCGTTCATATAAGGAGGATGAGGGAAAGAGTCGTCTATATGATCAAGCACATGATATACACATGCATGGAATCGAAACAGTTCCACTCATGACCAATATTGGTCATTTTCCTGATCAAGAATTATAGGTATAAAATTCTTGATGTTAGTAACGGCGAGAGCCGGATAGAAAGACGGTAAGGAGAGGGTTGTGGGTGGTTGGATGACGACTGGAGTATAAGCGGAAGCATCGGAAGAGGTGGGAGTAGCCAAGTTCTCCATTAGAATGGTGGGGATTGGGAAGAAAAATAGCACTAGTGCCGTCGGCCGAGAGGGGGGCAAGAAGGAGTATTTTTTTAGGTTAGGGTTTTGGCTTTTGATACCATGTAAGATTGTATTAATCTCTCTTGAGGGGGCTTTCTAATTAATACAAATATATATAGTGTACAATGTGTAGAACACTAGTACAATAATAAATCTTCTGCTTACCATAATTCTATATCACTAAATATATATACAAAATATATGGATATATTCTAATGATGGTGGTGGGATTGAATTTAGATTCTATGACAAGTGGTACACGTTAATATCCATTAATGACAAATTTATACTAAGGATAATAGAGAGAAAACATAATTAATTTTTTTATTTAACTTCTAAAATGACAAATAATTTGAGTTAACTATTTTAAATTAAATGCTAAGTGGTCCAAATTGAAGTGTCTTTCACAAAGAATTTAGTTCCAACTTAAATTACTTCTATATATATATAATAATCCTAATCCGCGGGCAAGTTTATTATATGAACAATTAAACAACACGCAATTTATTATATCCATTTGATTGGCCGAGTACGAGTCCCAAGTCCTTATATATTCCAATTAGAATAAAGGGAGCAGCCACCTTATATATAATGTCACCACCATTAGTTTGGTGGTGTTTTCAACTGTTAGCATTTTAATGTGATCGAGGAAATATTTTCTGTAATAATTTTATTCCGTAATATAATATTATATATAATATTACAAGCCTTAATTTAGGTTATAATTATGATAAAATATACTAATAATATTTACATCTAAATATAAATTATTTACATTAATTTCTATCATTGCCCCGCAGTCTTAGTGAAATGTTCTCGTACGCTGAGACTGTCCCTGAAATCATTAAAGAGTATCCGTGGAAGACCTTTTGTGAATACATCAGCTATCTGATAGCGAGTCGGGACATGGAGAACACTGACTTGTCCACGTGCAACCTTTTCACGGATAAATAAAATATTTATCTATATATGTTTAGTGCGTTGATGTTGTACTGAGTTCCATGACAGATATATCGCACTCACATTATCACAATAAACCATGGTTGCCTTTTTTATTGGACAATGAAGCTCCAATAGCATATTACGGAGCCAACATGATTCAGATACAACATTCGCTACACATTTATATTCAGCTTCAGCACTAAACCAAGAAACTGTGGGTTGGCGTTTGGACGACCACGAGATCAAATTATCTCCGAGAATTACACAATAACCAGAGGTGGAGCGTCTGGTATCCGGTCATCCACCCCAATTATCATCGGTACAAGACGTGAGATCGGAGATGGCTGACTTGTACAGATGTAAGCCAAAATCAAGAGTACACACATAATTCGTTTGAAAGTTCCTCCTTCAGGTCATGCATATGTAAACATACATGTTGAACAACATATGAGATATCTGGTCTTGTAAATGTGAGATACTGCAATGCCCCTGTTAAACTGCGGTAATGTGTCGGATCACCGTAGGGAGATCCCGAAGAGTTACTCAACTTAGCCTTGATATCCATCGGTGTAGGTGGCGACTTACATGAAGACATGTCGATTCTGTCATAAATTTTTGTTTGGCAAAGAAATAGACCACCTGCATGTTGAGTTACAACAATTTCCAAAAAATGTTTAAATGACTCAAATCCTTCATAGCAAATTCAGATGCAAGCATGGAAATAATTGACTAGCGAAGAGAGACAGATGATGTTATGAGGATGATGTCATCAACATAGAGAAGAAGGTATGCTATGTCATTCCCTTTATGATAAATGAACAAAGACTGATCGGATTTGCTATGTGAGAATCCCAGTGTGGAAACAAATCCAACAAACATGTTATACCATGCTCGGAGGGCTTGTTTGAGACCATATGAAGATTTCTTCAACAAGCAAACATAATCAGGATGAATAGGATCTCAGAACTCCAAAGGTTGGTGCATGTAAATTGTTTCTTGTAGGTGATCGTGTAGAAATGCATCCTTTACATCCAACTTATGAATGGACCATGATTTTGACAAAGTCAGGCTAAGAATTGTCTAGATAGTTGCTGATTTAACCACTAGGCTAAAAGTTTCATCACAGTCCACTCCAACCTGCTGAGACCCCATCACCAACAAGACGGGTCGTGTGCCTCTCAAATGACCCATCAGATTTCCTTTTATGACAAAAAATCCACATAGAGCGTATTACGTTTACATTAGAAGGACGGGGCACCAACGCCCACGTCTTATTTTTAATAAGAGCATCAATTTCATCTAACATGATAGCTTTTCTAATTCGGGTATGATAAGACAACTTTTGATTATTTTTTTTTAGAATTGGGGAAGGTTGGACCGAGGATGTTAGATTAAAATGACTCTTCGGCCAAAAAATCCCATGCATGGCATGGGTTTCAATGAACCGGGGTGGGGCTGAGATGTACTGCTGGGGCAGTGGAATGCTATGGGTTTGATTTTCAGTAACTGGACTAGGTCGAAAGAGACTGCTCGGGTGGGCTTGAGGCATTGGGCTAGGGACATGGGTCGGTGAAAAGGGAGATGGAGTAGTGGGCTCCCTCATTTGAGCTGACTGATTGGGTAACTGGACTAGGCCAAGGTTGATGGTGAGAGAGCAGTGGGCTCCCTCATTTGGGCTAGCCCAGTTCGGTTTGGTTGCTGGACCGACGATAATAGAGAGGGGGCCGTGGGCCCCATCACTTGGGCTTGTGGAGATGGGTTATTTAAATGATATTGCAATATTGGATGTGACCCATCGTCCAAAAAAATCATATGAATGTGGTGAAGACGTCTGTACGTTGGAAAATAGGAATTTGGACTCATCGAAAACAACGTGACGAGAGATGATAATTTTTTCACTAGACATATCATAACACTTATAGCCCCTATGATTTTGTGGGTATCCCAAAAATATGCACGGAGTGTAACGGGCCTGAAGTTTGTTTATGGTTATGGAAGGAAAAAGAGGATAACACAAACACCTGAAAGTCCTCAAATATGTGTAGGAATGAATACGATGATAAAGGATTTCTGTGGGTGATAGGTTTGAAAGTAGCTTGCTAGGGAGAATGTTTAAGAGATATGTGATCATTTGAAGAGCCTGATGCCAAAATGATGGTGGTATGGATGAATGAGCAATAAGTGTGCGAATTAAATTATTGATTGTTCGTATTTTTCGTTCGGCTTTCCCATTTTGAGGAGAAGTATACATGAGAGACGGAATGACATACCATTTTTGTGACAAAACTCCTTAATTGATCATTTATGAATTTCCTCCTATTATCACATTGGAAGCATTTAATAGACTTCTCAAATTTGGTTTGGATGAAAGTACTAAATTGCATGAAAATAGAGTGAACCTGCGATTTTTTCCAATGGAAAATGTCCATAGAAAATTAGAGTAATCATTTAAAACAAGCATGTAATATTTATGACCTGCCAAACTTAAAACTGGGGATGTCAATAAGTCACTATGCACGATATCAAATAGCATAATAGTGTTTGAAGTAGATAAATAGAAAGGTAGTTTAACATGTTTTCCAAAAATGCAAGACTGACAAACAGGAAAACCCAACGATTGTTTACAAGTAATAAATTTATTCTTTCTAAGAGAATTTAACACAGGTGCTCCCGGATGTCCCAAACGAGCATGTCATAACGTAGGAGAAAGAGCAACAAAGGTTGATGGAGATGTGGCTTGGTTGCTGGTAGTGGTGGTGATGAGATACAAATCCTCAGTGCTAGTACATCTCATTAGTGGCATCCCCGTCTGAATGTTCTTCACAAAAAATCCAAAAGGATCAAATTCAACAGAAACATTGTTGTTAGTGATGAACCGACGCACAAATATCAAATTTTTAATAAGTTTGGGTGTATGTAGGACATTTTTTAATTGTAAAGATGGGTAAGGGGGGAGGGGGAGGTTTAATTTCCCAATACCACGAATTAGAATTTTCTGTCCACTGCCAACCATAATATTTTTACTACTGCTCATATTAAAATAAGACGAGAGAATACCTTGATATGCCGTCATGTGTGAGGTTGCCACTGTGTCCATGTACCATGTGTCATCAGGAACATTGAGAGTCATATTGTTCATGACTTGTTCGATGTCCGTTGGAGCATAACTCGAAGAAGATGGTCCATGGGCTGAAAATGCTTGTTGTGGACGGCTGCCAAGGACCCCGGGCTACCGGGTTGGTGTGTTAGGCCTGGCTCACTGGGCTGTTGGGTACGGGCATGGAGTGGCCCACTACTGCGGGTTCCAGGCCCAAGGCGGGAATTGACCCACTGCCTGCTGTCGATGTACTGATGCGGCTGCCAGTGGGGACGATTCTGCCCCTGCTGCCACCTCCGTTGGAGTTGCTCCCGCCGCCACGGACTCGCCCCCTTCCATCATTTTTTCCCCCTCTGTTGTTGTTGCGATTTTGACCCCGTTTTGATCCATTGTTGTTGTGATTTGAATCAATGCCCGAACCATAATTTTGAGGGCCAAAATCATCCGCAGACGCGTTGGTGGAAAGGATGGCGGTGCCGACATTGTTTGCCGATGTCGCCTCTTATTTTAATTTCCGGGTTTCTTCAAGAATCAACCTCGAACGAAACATTATATTCTTATATGATTTTCGACAATTATCATATTTTTTGGGCTAGTTTTTTAGGTTTAATTAGGCCAAAACCCATTTCTTTGTTGATTAACTTGACATATTTTGAACCAATCTGTTCATTTGTCATTTCTAAGTGTCCTCGTGCAAACCCCAATCATCACACACCTACATCTCAAACAAGAGATTAAACTACTCCTATAAGATATGGTTTAATTTGACGGATGAAAATGGATAAGAGTAAAGTAGATATGTCCCCTTACCAAACTAAAAACACAGTAGTGGTATATTTTCATTATATCACATGACTAAAGGTCCACCACAACACAAAAAACGACAGCCCTACCTTATGAGTTCTAATTGGACTGGTTCCCGTTTTCTCTATCCCTCTGTATAGTTTGAATTGTTACAAAATAAAGTAAAAACTTTTGAATTTCTGAATTAAAATATATCATAGAATTGATGGGTTTACAATTGACTTTAAATATGTCATAAGATTATTATAGTTATAAAAGTTTTTCAATAAACGAGGAGTCTCTCTCATTCATTTATGAAAGCTACTCTATGTTCACATTCTCCACTTGATCATTAAGTGATTAGTCAAGCATCTCTCTGTCTATTCAAAGATTCAAAACTGCTAGTATGGTTGGTGATATTGGTTTTTCGTCCCTACCCTCCTATCAAAAATATAAAATTAACTATTCCTAAATTAAGAACTATATCGTTCTTTTTTTTAGCTAATTAAAAAAATACAAGTATCACACGAAACAAAAAAATATATGGAGTATATAGGAGTAACAAGATTAACCACTCCTATCTAGCTAGAAGATGATAGAGCGTTTGTGGCTTACAAGTCTTTATCCTAATTATATACCCAACCTGACACACTGATGTATACACTAGTTCTTTTCGTAACCTAGCTATCATAATGGATGATGTTTTCTGCATTAGTTTTTAAATTTAATTAAGTTATATATATTGATCGTTTAAAATTTATTTTATAGTATTAATAAATTTTAATTACATGTGATAGCGGATTAGTTATAATTTCTATCCGATTGAGAGGGGTAAATACAGATGATCAAGTAACTATCACTTCCCCCACCCCCATCCCACCCCATCCCATCCCATCCCATAAAAATCACTTAACTATCATTTCTAACACGAAAGTCATTTAATTTTGAGCAACTAACACAAAAGTCATTAAAATCACTTAAGGTGTCATTAAATCACTTTTCATGAATAACTTATTTTTTACTCTTTTTTATTAAAATCTAATATATAAAATATTAATCTAAAAGATTTAATCCGACCCGACCCAAAATTCATATGAAAAATGTAAATAACCTTTCATATTCTTCACTTTCCCTAACATTTTAACATGTTTGAAATAAGTTTGGTCAAGGTCAGACGATTCGATCCCGGCCGACCTCGCCCCGACTCACCCGGCCCCGACCCGACCCCGCCTAAAAAAAAAAAAAAAAAAAAAATTCCAAGTGACTCGACCGGATCGAGACGATGTCTGCCCCGCCAGACCACTGAGGCCCGCCTCAGTTCGCCACCGAGCTCGCCTTGAGCCCGTCACCACCCCGACCCTTAAACCCCTTTGTAAAAATAGCCGCTGCACCAACTAATTATTTAGATTATGGTTGCCAACTGGCCATTTTAGGCCCTCCCCAACCCCCTACCCCTTAATATTTATTTTTAACCCATAAGTTATTATATTTACACTTTAACCCAATTTTTCAACTATAAATAACTCATTTTCTCTTCATCTTTCTCACAAATCTTCCTACAATCTCTCTAATTTCTCAATATATATCTCTACATTGTTTGCTAAATATTCAATTTTATTAATTCATTTGGGAATTGGGAGTGAAGTTGGTAACTGCTTGAGGATCTTCCATCGAGCAAAGTTTCAATTTTCAACCTTCGATTACACGCCATTACGCTTCGGCGCGGTACATTCTGCTCCTTCATTAAATTATTATTGTCTGCTATTTTATTTAGCGTGACTTAATTTTATTGTCTTTAATTATTTATTATCATAATTAAAATGGAAGATTAAAAGGTATGCTTTAAGGTAAGGGTAAGGGTGCTTCTTCTAGTAGAGAGCAACCGTGCAAGTATTTTCTTCTAGTCATCTTATTCCTACACAGATGATTTTGTTGATACTCAACATTTTCCTACAATACCATTAGATTTAGACGAGGAGTTATTTTCCTGGAACTCAAGAAAACTTTAATTTGGTGACGATGATCTAGACGATACACCCACTAATATTGATGACAACACGCCACTAGTGCACCTTCAATCAAATACCTCCTATTCCCCTAGTATGAGACGAGGTCCAAAGCAAAACGACCATTAAAATCGATGCATGGACATTTTTTGATAGGGACGTAGAGAATCAAGTAGCCATATGTAAAATTTGTAAAAAATGTTTTAAAATTTAAATCGGGAAAAGGTCACTGGTGATCTGGGGTTTAATTAGACACGTAGTAAGTGCTCATCCGATAGGTATGCCCAATACCAGGCTTCAAAACCGGCAAGAACGCTCGCCATCGGGACAAGGTTCACATATCGATATGCGTCCCTGACTCAAGTACATGGTCAAATTAACCTATGATTCGGGGAATTGTAGGCTCTAAATACAACAAACATAGAGATAGGGAAGCAATATCAAAATTAGTTGTTGTGGAGGGTTTGCCTTTTTCATTTCCTTTCATCTCCTGCTTTATTCATTACATTAGAGATATATATAATCCTCGCTTTTAATCTAAGCTTTCCTAGGTCAATCTGTTAAGAGAGATGTATTTAAATTTGCGATGAATATCAACAATATTTACATTTTTCATTATATCATTTTAATGGCAAAGTATCTATCACGCCTGATATAGGTCGTAGTACTAACGGCCATGATTATTTTAACCGTGAACTTGTCATTGGATAGATTATAAATGGTCTATGCAAAACGTATTTTAGCGATAGATATATAGATGATAGGTACACCGGGTACTTTGTGCGAGAAAATATTTATCAAGTGTGCGATTATTACTGAATTACCGATAAAATTATGACTATTACATTAGATAACGCTTTCTAATAACAATTACGCAATTACAATGTTAAAAATAGTTTAGCTCCATCTTTTCGGACCATTTTCATATAAATGCGCTGCCATATATATAACTTAATTGTAAAGGATGGTCTATCACTTTTGAAGACATATCTTAGTAAAATACAATTTGCTATAAACTTTATTTTTAAAAGTAATAAAGTACAACGTGAAAAAGAATATAAAAATTTATCATGATTGTGGACTACCTTTAGAAGAATTCCACAAGAAGTATCCACTAGGTGAATTCTTTATCTGAGCAACTCCTTGTTGCTTATGACTATAAATTACCTATAACTTTATTTTTTAACTCTCATAATAAAAAGCCACCGATATGATTTTAGATAGTGATTGGGAAAAAATTTAACTTATTGTATTTTTAGAGAAATTTTTCAAGCAACAAAGAATTTTTCCAGATATATTATCCTACTATTTCAACTATGTTATTTTATATATAACTCTCTAATATTTTTATTACTTAGTGAATATATGGAAAAACCACTATAAGGCAGCTATTAAAAATGTTTGTCAAAATAAAAATATTTTATTCCCTATTCCTTCTATTTATATTATTGGTTCTTATTAAATCCTACTATTAAAATAGACTGCATACTAAATCACTAATTGAAACTATTTACGATTGTATAGAAGTACTACCACCTCCAAGTCCCAAAATCTAAATCACCCACCACCTATTGAACAAACTAAAGAAGAAGTGTTGAATAGCGTGAGAACACCATCGCAAAATATATATAGATTTTATCAACAAGAAAATGCTAGTAACGTCTAGGCTACCATACCATCTTCTTCATCTTCAACACAACCTCACAAAGACATTACGCTTTGGCGCTAGTATTGAAAGCCTCGGAAATAGAATGTGCGTCGCACTTCTACTAACCAAATTAGCGAGTTGGATATTTTTGTTTTGCGTAGGTTCTGCATCAGATCAAGAAGTTATCAATGAAGATGGACAAGAAGACGGCCAACATCGAGGGGAATGAGAAGACCTTTTCCGACACTTTCATTGATGGCTCGAGATGTTTTGAACATTCTGCCGCCATCATTGGTAGAGGAAAGCGCTTTTTCGCGTGGGATATCAAATAGGAGACCACGTACACTCATTGGGTCGGAGATACTTTGAAAGTGCAGATTATTCGTAGATTGGATACGAAGGAGGCGAGAAGGTCGGCCAACCTGAGATCAACGAAGAAGATGATGAAAACTACAACGTAAATCTTAACCGAAGGTAGTGGGAAGCGACGTGGATCAATTTGACCAACAAATACCTATTCCAACCGAAGAACCACATGAAATCATCAAGCAATTAGAACATGATTTTTGAAAATGTAATTTTTTTAATTGCAATTTTATTATGTAATTTGCAACTTTGGACAACACCATAAAGTTGCAATTTAGATTTTAGACAATTGTATTTGTATTACAAAAATCATATGTCTATTAAATAATATAAGAGGCACAAAAACAAAGATTGGGATGTTTTTATTACACTATCTTGTTTTATTTATTGAGTTTTTTTATACATATGTTATTTTAAAAAAGGAAAACCCGACCTCGCTTCGCCTCGACCCGAGCCCGACTGAAATTCGGGCCGCTTCCGACATCAGACGGATCGGATCGACGGATCGAGCGAGTCCCGCTGCATCCGACCCCGCTAGGCCCGCTTAGTCCCGATCCCGGCCGATCGTCTCCGCCCGACTCCCGACCTCGGCCACTCCTACCGCCAGACTGAGCTCCCATCGCCACCCCTAGTTTGAAATATCAGCAAATCCTGAAAGTCACAAAATCAAACTTTTTTATCTGCTAAAATCAACATGTTTCTTCTCCTAACTAAAAGCCAACCTGGTTTATATTCCCCCCTTTTCAATTTACGTTGCACCTTTAATTTCGATTCATGACAGCCAATTAAATTAATTTTAGGCTAAATTGGATATTAAAAATATAACAAAAGTATTACTCCTGTAAATTGCTATTTTTCTCATGTCATGACGAAATATACATTATAAAATATCGGCTAAAGCGTACATAATTTAAATCTCGAAAAATAAAAAGTATCACATAAATTGGAACACATGAAGTATTTCTTACATGCAAGTCTAGAGAGGCTCTTAGTAAAATGTTATACAGTCATCATAAATTTCAAATTTACTTGATATATGAACTTACCGGTCTTATTTTTAGCTTATTAATTTTAGGAGTTATGACCGCTTATGATATGTTAAATAAATTTTACACTATTAGTATTATTGTTGTAGCGAGTCATTGCATTATGATTTAAATTGCTAATTTCACAAATTATTGACGATCATGTATAGAGTAATAAATTTTTAAAAACTTAAAAATGTAAAAAGAAAAATATAAGGTAAAAGATATAGTAATTTTAAAATAGTAAGAAAAAGAGAAGAATATGAAAGGTTATTTATATTTTTTATATAGAGTTTGAATCGGGTCGAGTTGAACCTTTTACATTAAAATTTTATTTATTAGATTTTAATTAAAAAAGAGTAAAAAATAAGTTATTCACGGAAGAGTGGTTTAGTGACACTTGAAAGTGATTTTAGTGACTTTTGTGTGAGTTGATCAAAGTTAAGTGACTTTTATGTTAAAATGATAGTTAAGTGACTTTTATTTAAAAAAGGTGATGTTTAAGTGATCATATGTGAAATTTACTCCGATTGAGTTTAAAAAAACTTATCTGTAAGTATTTAATAAATATCTGATTGTGTAAATATTTTGTGCAGTTACATAAACTTAGAACTTTTGGAAGTGCATATGTAGTTCTCATCAAAATCATTTTGAACTTGAGCATTGGTCCCAACAATTATAACCTTTACGTAGTTTAATTGTATAGAGTCGACCATTGCAGGTGCATTATGGTTTTTTTAATATGCAATGAGTCTCCCTGATATAGTAGCACACGAAAGAAAAATACTTATCACTCATATAATAAGAGAGTTTAATTCCTCCCATCACCCTCTTGAAAAATTTAAATATTCTATGCAATTGATTAAAATGGTCTCATATTTAATCAAATTATCGAGTTTAATAAAATAAATCTAAATAAATAAGTTATCTGTAGTTGTTCAATAAGTAATATTCTTTAATGTGTGTGATCTTATCAAGGAATGAGAGGTGCCACCATGCAGTAAGAAAGCAGTGGTTGCAAAATTAAAAGAAATTGGCTTTTTCTTCACTGGCAGCTAGCAGTGAAAATGATTATCATAATAATAGGAAAAAAGTGCATAAAACCCTCATATTTTCTTGGCATTTTTCTCTTTATTCTGATCTTCGGGGCGAAAGAGGGATGTAAAAGTTCATTTGCATTCTTTTCATAAAAATATTATATCATAATATAAGATTAAAATTATTTTATATGTATAAATACCATATATTAAATTTCTTCATTTCTTCATATATATTTTTAATCAACTTACTGAAAATTTTGCTTACGCTGCTAATCTAAACCACCGGAAGAGGAGGAGAAGCAACACGAGTAGGAGACCCATCAAAGTCGACGGGTATGGGGAGTAATATATAATAAAGTTAAATATAAAAATAATTGTAAATGATAAATTAATGTTCTTCTTGTTCTTCTGGAATTATTATATATATGTACTGCCTGAATCTAGCTGCGAGAAGTCATGTCTTCATTAAAATTAATGTTTTTTATCCCAAGTATTATTGCTGCATTTAATATGTGGACCCCGAAATATTTTAAGTAATTTCTTTTGTGGCCCCTGAATTTAATGTTCTTCGCTTTGATTGAGTCAGGATGGAATTAACACTGTTTAGTAAACAACCGTCTAGCACTCCTAAATATAATAAATTAAACAACATTGATTATCTCTTTCTTTGACTATTAATTTGAACTATTGTTTGTACATTGCACGGGATGATCATTCGAAATTAATTCTACCGTTCACTTTTACTGATTTACTATTCTATAAATAGATTTTCACTTTTATTTATCATATTTAACATATCGAAAAAAAATATTTTTTTTATTTTACTCATAATATTAATTATTCATTTCAAATTATTTTATAAGTCTCGTTAAGACTATGCACTAATTAATATAGACATTTTGATAAAATATGCATTTAATTTATTATTTCTTAAGAGGCGTGCAAAATCAAAAGTGAACAAGTAAATGTAGGAATATGTTCATTGCATTGCATTGATTATTGTGTACAATATATATAGTGTTACATAATTACAAACTATGTAACTAAATCTTCCTAATTACAATTGGATGTAAATTTATTTAATATAAAAGATATACAAAATATGATAATATTCTATCAATAGTAATATACAAGATATGGTAATATTCTATCACACTCCCGCAGTTGAAGCGGGAGGTTCTCACACGATGAGACTGGTTCAGAAGTCATCAAATAGTACGAGCAGAAGTCCTTTAGTGAATATGTCAGCAATCTGATATCGAGAAGCAACATGAAGAACACGAACTTGTCCACGAGCAACTTTCTCACGTACAAAGTGAATATCCATTTCAATGTGTTTAGTGCGTTGATATTGAACGGGATTGCCAGAAAGATATATTGCATTTATATTATCACAACAAACCATTGTATCCTTATGAAGGGGGCAGTGAAACTCAAGTAGAAGGTTGCGTATCCAACAAGACCCATAAACAACATTCGCTACACCTCTATACTCAACTTCGGCACTGGATCGAGACAAAGTATGTTGTCTTTTAGAAGACCAAGAAATCAAGTTATCTCTGAGGAACACACAATAACCCGACGTGGATCGACAAGTGTCAGGACATCCACCCTAGTCAGCATCAGAATAAGATGTGAGACCAAGGGAGTGAGGACTTGTACATGTGTAAGCCGAAATGAAGAGTACCTTGTACATATCGCAAAATACGTTTGAGGGCATTCATATGTTCATCCGTTGGGATATGCATATGTAAGCATATTTGTTGCACGACATATGATATATCTGGTCTCGTGAAAGTGAGATACTGCAACGCTTCTGTTAAACTGCGATAGTGAGTCGGGTCGGCATACAGAGAACCCGAAGAGGCACTGAGTTTGGAATTAGTGTCCACCGGTGTGTGGGCCAGTTTGCAAGACGTCATGCCTGCTCGGTCAATGATCTATTTGGCGTACATCCTTTGACAAAGAAATAAGCCACATACATGTCTCATAACAACAATGCTAAAAAACTAGCTCAGGGGACCCCAAATCCTTCATAGCAAAGTCAGAGGCAATGAGTGACATAATGGATCGGCGAAGTGTATCCGAATATGTGATGAGGATGATATCATCAACATATAGTAGGATGTATGCCATGTCATTACCCTTGTTATAGATGAACAATGAATGATCAGATTTACTATGTGAAAACTCGATAGAGGATACAAAATTAGCAAATCGTTGGTACCATGCATGAGGAGCCTATTTCAGTCCATATAGTGATTTCTTCAAAAGTCACACATAATTTGGATAAATTGGATCCATGAATCCCATAGGCTGATACATATATACGGTTTCATGAAGGTCTTCATGCACGAAATCATTTTTGACGTCAAGCTGATGAATATGTCAAGACTTGAAAAAACAATAATGAGAACAGTTTGAATAGTCGTTGGTTTCACCACTGGGATGAAAGCTTTATCACAATCCACTCCCGCCTATTGAGACTTGCCATAACATACAAGACGAGTCTTGTGCTTCTCAAAAGAACCATCCATTTTTTTTATGTAAAAAATCCACATAGAACGAATAATATTAGCATCAAGAGGACGAGGTACTAGATCCCACGTCTTATTTTCAATAAGAGCATTATATTCGTTAATTGTTGCATTTTTCCAATTAGGATTGGACAATGCATCTTTCGGATTACGAGGAACAGAAGAAGGGCAACCGAAGTGGACAAGTTAAATAGTCGTTTGGGTTTGGAAATGTCGTGCATAGCACGGATTTCCATTGTCTGTGGGTGTGCCGTGAGAGGTTGTACAAGATTGGGATGGGGTGGCCGAGAAGTGGAGGCGGGACTGGGTGGACTGTGAGGAGTAGGGGGTGGGGCTGAGAAGGGGCAGTGGCATCGGGGAGAGAGGGGCCGGCCGTCAGACAGCCGAGATGGAAGGCCGTGATGGGCTGTTCCGAGGCTTCCATTACGAGGCTGAGTGGATTGCCTGCCTCGGGATGGTAGTAGTGGGTACGGCTGCCGGTGTCGGTGACGACTAATTTTGCAAGTGATGAATTAGAAAGGGATTTTGGCCAATATTTAGGAATTCATAAAAATTTGGGGATGGAGAATTGAGTTTGGCAAAGGGGAATTGGGAATCATCGAATATGACATGCCGAGAAATGATTATTTTTCGGCTTGACAAGTCGTAACAATTGTAACCTCGATGATTATGGAGTAGCCATATACGCACGGGGTTGACCAGCGTTGCAATTTGTTGATTTGTGTAGAAGGATAGAGGGGGTAGACATCCGAAAGTTTGTAAATGTTTATATGAAGGATCTCGAAGATAGAGAAGTTGAGTGGGAGACTTGTGTTTGAGAGAATTATTTGGGAGAATGTTCATCAGATAGGTTGCCATTGATAGAGTGTAATGCCAAAAATTTGGAGGGGGGGGGGGTAGAGGTGTGAGCAAGGAGGGCGTGAACTAAGTTGTTTATGGTTCTAATTTTTCGTTCGGCTTTGTCATTTTATGGAGAGGTGTGGGGACATGAAAAATGAAAAACAAGGCCGTGTTTGGAGCATAAAAGTTTGAATTGATTATTATCGAATTCCCTCTCATTGTCACATTTGAAACATTTAATATTATTTTCAAATTTTATCTTAATGAAAGTGCTGAATGACGAAAAAATAGAATAGACTTGAGACTTATTACCAACGGAAAACGTCTATAGGAAATTTGAATAATCATCTAAAATAACATATAGTATCGATGCCCGATCGTGCTTAAGATAGAAGAAGTCCATAAATCATTGTGTATTATTTCAAAAGGCATTAAAGTAGAAGTGGATGAAGAATAAAATGACAACTTGACATTTTCCCCCAAAAACACAATATTCACAAACATAAGGAGAAATGACATGTTTGTAAGCAATAAATTTATTTTTTCTAAGGGATCGTAAAACAGAGTCTCCTAGATGTCATAATCTATTATGCCATAAAGGAGACAAAATTACTGTAAAGGTTGATGGAGAAGAGGTTAGATGGCTGACGCATGTGGTGATATGATAAAGGTCCCCGGTGTTATCACATCTCAGTATTCGCATCCATGTCATAAGGTCCTTCACAGAAAAACCAAAATGATCAAATTCAAGAAAAATATTATTGTCAGTTGTGAAACGACGCACATAGAATAGATTTTTGATAAGTTTTGGGGCATGAAGGACATTTTCTAAGGCTAACGAGGGTTGTGGTGGGGAGAGAGATGATTGTCCATAACCTCAAATGGAAATGTCTTGTCCATTATCAACAATAATATTACGATTTAAAATACTCATATTGAAATAAGACGAGAGAGCACATTGGGATGCCGTCATATAAGATGTGGTGCCAATGTCCATGTACCAACGGTTGTCGGGAACGTTGAGAGACATCGTGTTCATAGATGCCTAAATATCCGTCGGTGCATACTTTGAAATAGGAGAAACCTGTGCACTATATGCCTGTTGTGGACGTGCGCCGAAGATGCTGGACTGTGCCTGTCGGGCTGGAGGTTGGGTCCAGGAGAACGTCGGGTAGGGGAAATGTGGAGCAGCCCATGCCGATGGGGCTCACGCAGCCCATGACGGGTAGGCAGTCCACGACGGAGGTTAATGCCATTGTTGCTGTCGTTGTTGGTGGCTGCGAGCCGGCGGGGGCTGCCTCTTGCCGCTGATGCCACTGTTTATGGTGTTACCGATGTTGTCGCCGCTATTTCCGCTGTTGTTCCCAAATTTTTTCTCTGTTGTTATTCTGGAAACGTGAGCCAAGTCTCAGATCGTTGGCTTGCCTGTGGGATAGGGAGGGAGCCGAGCCTTTCGGGTCAGCATAGTTGTCGCCAGTGGCTACGAGGGTGGCGTTGACTGTGCTGGCATTAGTCGTTGCCGCTTTGTTTTTCGTGTTTCTTCAAGAATGAGTCTCGAACGAGCCTCATAGAACGGAGGTAATTGTGTGCTTTGTTGGAGGATGGTAGCGACACCGTCATAATTTTTATCAAACCCACAATAAGTTACATCACCAATCGTTGATTAGTGATCGGTGCACTGATGTTGGAGAGCTGATCATCAATCATCTTAAGTTCTTGACAATAGGCCGACACATTAGGAAAATCATCCTACTGAATGGCTTGAAATTGATTTTCCAGATACAAGGCACGTTGTGTCTTGTTGTCATGAAAAATACTTTCCAAGCGCTCCCACGTTTGTCGTGCAACGACATCGGTTTCAATGATTGTATACAATAGATCGTTAGAGATCGTGTCATAGATCCATTGTAGGACAACCGCATCTAAGCGGGACCAAAGTTCATCGTCAGAATCATCAGGTCTTTCTAGGGACTTTGATTTTGGAGGGATGATATGATCGATGACTTTATATACACGACAATGAATCTTAAATAATTCCGCCCAAGATTAATACCGAACCTTTTTCATCTCAAGAGTTATGGGAATGAAAATCTTGATGTTGTTAACTGCAAGAGCATGATGGAATTTAGGTTGTTTAGCCATTGAAAATTGGAGAGAAAAAGAGGAAAGTCGAAGAAAGAAGGGAGAGGGTTGCCGAGGAAGAGGGCTGCCGGGGGAGGGGGAGGGGGAGGGGGAGGGGGGAGGGGCGACGTCTTAGGGAGAAAAATAAGTTAGGGTTTGGCTTCTGATACCATGTAGGAATATGTTCCTTGCATTTCATTGATTATTGTGTACAATATATATAGTGTTACATAATTACAAACTAGGTAACTAAATCTTCCTAATTATAATTGGAATATAAATTTATCTAATATAAATGATATACAAAATATGATAATATTCTATTAATGATAATATAAAAGATATAATAATATTTTATTAGTAAAAGTGAATGAATAGAGTATAATTTAATCAGATTCAGAAAACTTTTGAGGAGAAAGAGAAAGACTTTTGTTCATCCCTATCTATATTGCCGGAACTGAAAACTTTACATTATGTACCGAATATTCGTACCAGAATAAATAGTATAAGATATGTATTATTTATATAATCTTTTATCACTTCATGATCAAGTAATATGTATTTTAACTTTAGTTAATGACACCTAAAGATAGATAGGTACATTTAAAGACGGATCTAAAATGGGGGCAACATGAGATGCTAATTGATTAGTACGTAATTATCTATCTAAGTATCACAATCATTAGTCATCTATTGCAAGAGTCAACAACAGGGTTTTTTGTTTTCATAATAGACGACAAATATTTGAAAATGATTAGATTTCATATTAAAGGTTAACTTATAATTACTAATTAGAAGTTTGGCATTGCTAATCATAGATGTCAATCCTTGGAAATTATTGCAATTTTCGTGGTGTCCGAAGTTTTCTTAGTAGCAATCGTGGACCATACATATTTCAAGACTAATATCCTAATGATCTGTTTGATTACACATTTTCTATTTTTTTTAATATCTATAATACTAGTACATGTTATGTCAAGTGTATTTGGATATTATTTCGTTAGTTTGTTCTAACTAAATACGTATAATATAGGTTTTATGTCAAATGAAAATATCAAATATAATATAAAAATAACATAATTTGTTATTATATTGATTTATTAATTTTGTTCACTTTTTCAAATATTGACTCTACTTATGAAAAATTCTACATAAAATATTCCCCTTGAATTTTTGCTATGCAAATGACATCATAATAGTATAATTTTTAGCTTTTCGATGATATATCGAATCGAAGTTAGTTTCGTTTAGTTTGATCTTGCTTGATCGATTTAGTTTCGATTCTTCGATATGGTGCTGATATATTGGACTATTTTATGCTTATAAAATAAGCTATTTTCTACTTAGAAAATGAGTTTCACTTAATTTGATAGTGATTGCTTCATCTTGTTTACAACCATCAAAATGTTAAATTTTTTGAAAAACCCTCCTATTGAAATTCATAATCTATTGGAAAAGCTAGGACTTTCTTAATCAATTTCATCACTTATAGTTAGTCTTCTTACATAGTACATACCTCATACCAGCTCTATCAACCCTCAACAAAAATGTGCAGCGGCTAAGGAGGACTTTCTCGAACCATCAACTCTCAATTTCCTCTCTAATTAACCGAAGAATCGAAGAACTGAATTAATTTGTTTCACTTCTATCAACACTCAACAAAAATGTGCAGTGACTAATGAGGACTTTCTCGAACCATCAACTCTCAATCAATTTCCTTTCTAATTAACCGAAGAACTGACTTAATTCATTTCAATCTGATTTTTCAATTTTTATGTTCACCCTAATTTGACCTTTGATAAACTGCCTAGAAATTTATACCTCTCATTTTCAAAATGAAATATCCGCCATCATGCATGTTGAGTATCATCCCAATCTATCATTTTCTTTTTCTTAATTATTATTGTTCTATATGAAACTGTAGATTTCACAATCAAAGGTATATCTAAAGAACAAGCTTAAAATTGTTTTTGAGGATTTGGTCTCTTATATATAAACCACTTACAATTGATATCAAGATGGAGAAACATCCAGTCATAATGTAGAATTTTGGGTGCAAATCAATATCAATCGGGAGAAACATCAAGTCATAGCATGTGATTGACATGCCTAATTAGTGATAGCATAAGAATTAGTCAAAATGAAGAACACGGTTTCACAATTGATTGGTTCATACTAGATGTGGATTAAACAAATTGGATAAACAAAAATAAATAAAATTGGCACGACCAACAAATTAAAGATTTGTTTGGTTAACAATCCACTTATTGGGATTTAATAAATGAAGCTTTAGAAGATGGGACTGGTTAGCATTATTTTTTTCCAACGGTTATAAATCAGTACATATAGTTTGAACTTTTAATATACTTAAATGGTTACGTAGGGGCCAATGAATTTGCACAAATTCTTCCTCAGTTATTTTCTCCTGGGTTATACTTAGTCGTAGATAACGACACAATATGTCCCCCCGCCCGCCCCTTGCCCCTTAAGATGACACTGTATTGACATGATAGATAAATAATATAATCACACTGAACTTAATATTCTGCAACTCAGTAATCTCTCATAATTCATAACTTATTCACTGATTGACTTGCTCCGTGTGTCATCATTATAATTAATATATTTTTATACATACTAATCAAATATATATTGATTTTTTTGTTATGTATGGTGTTCGAAACAAATAAAAACATAAACAAAACTTGAATTAATCTCGAGCTCACTAAATTTATTGTGTCATTAAAAAATTTGATCTCCTAAAAGTACTCGAGTTATTGAATTATTTCCTCTCATAATATAACGTAGGGGTGGCCAGTGAGTCGGGTTTGGGGCGGGTCCCCACGGTACGGGACCCGACGAGACTGGTCCTCCGGCAGGACTGGCGGGCTGGAACTGGCGGGCCAGGACTTTATCTTAATGAGCTTATAAAATAAAGTTTATAGCAAATTGTACTTTATTAAGAATGTCTTCAAAAAGTGATAGACCATCATTTACAACTAAGTTATAAATATGACACACACATTTTATATGAAAATGATTAGTAAAATATGGAGTTAATAGATTTTTTAAAAGTCTCACAGCATAATTATTAGAAGAAGCATTATCTAAGGTAACAGTCATTATTTTGTCAGTTATACCATAATAATCGCAAACTTAATGAATATTTTCTGCAATAAAATTTCCGGTGTGCCTATCATCAATATATCTTTACGCTAAAATACATTTTTGCATAGACCAATTATGATTTATCCATTGACATGTTACAGTTAAATAATCATGACCGTTAGTACTACGACCTATATCAGAAGTGATAGATACTTTGTCAAGAAAATGATATAATGCATAACGTAAATATTGTTGATATTCGTGAGCGAATTTAAAAACGTCTCTCCTAACAGTTGATCTAGGAAAACCGTTAAAATTATGATTATACATATCTCTTATGTAATGAATAAAACCAGGGGAGAAATGAAATGAAAAAGGCAAACCTTCCACCGCAACTAATTTTGATATTGCTTTCCTATCTCTATGTTTATCGTATTTAGGACCTACAATTCCCTCGTCGTCGGGTTAATTTGACCATGTACTTGGTCCGGGACACTGTGTGAACCTTGTCCCGACTGAGAGTGCATTGGCGCACCCGACATTGTAGCCTCGTATTCATCCCACCTAGCTTTGTGAAAGCTTTGACATGTCTCAATAAAACCCCCTTCCCCTCCCACCTTGACCTTTTTCAAATTTAAATTTATATACATTTTTACAAAATTTGCATCTAACTACTTGATTCTCTTGGTCCCTATAAAAAAAAATCTCAACCGGCTGATTTTAATTTTTATTGTGTGGGGCCTCGTCTCATACTATTGGGAATATGAGGTGTTCCAGTTTCAGTTTGAGGTGCACTAGTGGTTGTGTCATCTACATTAGTGGGTGTGTCATCTAGATTATCTTCTAAATTAAAGTCTGGTTTAATTGCAGAATATATCTAATTATCTAATGGTATATCATTAAAAAATCTAATTTCATCTATATGAGTGTAATCAATCAAATCATCATGTCTAGAAATACGATGACTAGAAGAAATATCCCTGCCCTTGTTACCTCTACTAGAAGAAGCACCTTACCCTTAAACATACCTCTTAATCATTCCATTTTAATTATGCAAATAACAAATTAAAGATAATGAAATTAAGTGTGATAATTAAAATAAAGTAACAATAATAATTTAAAGAAGGAACGAAGGTACCAAACGCCGACGTAATGTCGACTTGTAATCGAGGTTCAAAATTGAAACTTTGCTCGATGGATGATCCTCAAGCTAGTTGCCAACTTTAGTCCCAATTTTTGAACTTTGATACAATTATACAAATGAACAAATAAAATAAAATATAGTAAATAATGTAATTGTGGACTTGTAAAGAGATAGATTGAGTTGAGAGATTAGAGAGATTGTTATAGGAAGATTTGTGAGATTAAAATGAAGAGAAAATGAGTTATTTATAGTTGAAATTTGGGTTAAAGTGTAAATATAATAACTTAGGGGTTAAAAATAAATATTAAGGGGGTAGGGGGCAAAAAATGACCGTTGCACAACAGTCAAAATATAAAATGGCCGTTGTGCAACGGTCATTTTGCAAAGAGGGTGTCGGGGGTCGGGGGCGGGGCGGGTCTGGGGCGGTACGAGCCCAGGTCCCGTCCCGGTTTCGAGTTCCGACATCATTTTTTTAGAAGGGATCGGGGTGGGACCGGGCCGACCCGGCCCACTGGCCAGTAAGGAACTTACCTTGTTGGAATAATCACACTTCAAATTCCAACAAACTTTGGACGCCAAGACCGAAGTAAATTACACGACTTTGTTATCTTGAAAATAATACAAAGAAGAGCGGAGAGAGAGATTTTGAAAATCAGTATTCGAATCTGATACTTTATTTATAGCTAACGACTGGGTGTAGTAAAAATGTGCGAGCCTTTTCCTTGTCGCCTATTATGCGAAAGCATGATACCTTTACTAAAAAATATGCGAATAAAACTTCAAAACACAATGAATCACTTTTTAAAAATCTAGAATCTATGAACTCAAAATCATAACTCCGCTTTCTGGGCTTGGAACAATGGATAAATCAAAAGTCTCCTGATTTTACTAAAGTTTAGAGCACCCAAAAGATTTGCATATGTAAAAGAAAAGTCATGTTCACAGTAGGAGAGCCCCCAATTGAAGCTCAAAACTGAGTTCAGATGAATTGATTGAAAAAATTGGACTTTTGTCAAACGGGATGGTATTTAATTTTTGTCCTTCAAACGGTATGGTCTTTAATTTTTGACCTTAGCAATCGAACTTATGCCTCACGGGGCATAAGTTCTTTAAGGGTGCGGTTACTTGAGAGATATTATGATACGATAATATAAACTTATGATAGGCGAAAAAGTTGTTTGTTTTGAGGGACAAAAATTAAAGAGCAGCCCAAAATAAGGACGGACAAAGTGCCAATGAACCGAATTGATTTGAGAAGGCCCAAGTAGAAGCCCAAATTTGAATTCAGATGTATTGATTTGAGAAGGCCCAACTATATAAGTTTCTACAAAAGCAGTTCGGACCATCCAGCATATCGGAGCAATATTTGTCCACCTTCCGATGGCACTGTTTAGGGGCTAGGGCACGTGAAAGTAGAACGATGGTGTTGTGGTGTAGAGTGAAGAACTCAATAATCAAAACCCTATCAATTCATCTTAAAAGGTCTTATTTTCAATGCCATGCTTCCAATTCTCTCATTGCCAGTACTTCACACCTTTCACCTCGAATTCTCAGTAATTCTAGCTTAATTGTCCCGAACAGTCCGTTCGAATTTACACAAAGTGTTAGGTTTTTCGCAGCACCTGTACAGGTAACTAAGTAGTTAAGATCATGTAGTTATTTTATGTCCATTGATACGCACACGAATGTTGCGTGTAGTGATTAGTGTAATTGATTTTGCAGGCGAAGACGAGGAAGGAAGAGAAGGATACGAGTGGTCCCAGATTGAATCGTGAAATCACCGCAGATGTTGTTAGGCTTGTTGTTGATGAAGGTGATTTTATTATGAACTTCAGCTTATCCTTTTTCTTTGTTGTTGTTGTTTTCTATATGTTTCAATGAAGAAGGAAGGTCGAATTTTATGAAACAAGATGCTAAGTTCGTCATAGTAGAAAGACATGATTTTTGTGTATTTGACTTAAATTTTTACTAGGGGTGTCATATCAGATGTTAATATGACAACCCTAGTAAAATTAAACTTCTGTGTGGACAGCACTGTGATCTAGTTACCCAGAGACATGCATAATATGTTCATGGCCTTTTTGTTGTACACTTTTCTTGTATTACTCTGCGTTAAATTCTGTATAAAAAATCAATTAAGTGAAAGCCTTAGTTTTTGGTTTTGAATTTTCTCCATTAGTATGTTAGATGAGAAGAAACGAGGAAGCTTTGTATTATGGGGTTAAGGCAAGCAGTTGACAGTGTTCGAACTGTTATATTCATGTCTCAGAATTCAGTGTTGTATTAATTGCTATTATACGATACAGTTTTTGTCCTTTCCCAGTTTTTCCTTTCAGGTCTCATTTTTTGCATTTTCACAGTTCATCGGGTAGTGTCGATACGCGAAGCTTGGGAACTTGCAAGAAGTCTCAAACTTGATTTGGTGGAGGTAAAGAAGTGTCAATCATGAGGCTTACTTACATTAACAAGAGCGATACTACTGCTAGGAAAATGTAATAGGATAAACTAACACAACCGTCAAATGAGTGCTTATTATAATACGACAACACAATGAGGGAAATAAACTCTCTTGCTGAAGATCTTTTCTGGTTCATAAGCAGCAATTGAGCTTTTCTAATGTTTTCCTTGTTACCTTGGTATGGTGATGACTGAGCAAGTATATCATATTGATCTTGCTCGTTTCCTGTTTATAGGAAAGTTGCTCCCTTTATCATTCTTCCCTTTCCTGACAGATTCTGCACTCTTCATGTCATGTATTGTGTACTCAATTATGCACTCCTCATTTCTGATTTCACCTCAAAGCAGCTCAATATGCAATTAAGCGGCTCGAAAAAAAAAGTTGATTGCTCAGGAAGCTTTATCGAAAAAAAAGATGATTGCTCAGAGAAGATTCGAGCGTAAAGACGTATAGTATGTAGAAAAACAATAAACTTATTGTTGTTGAAAGAAATGTATACCAAGATATTTTCTTGGCTTTCTTGCTACTAGGAGAATATTATATTGAAAAGGTAGTCTTATTTTAACACAAGCCCTTAAAAGTAGTTTTACAACCAATTTTGAGTACTATTGATATGTGAAGATTAGGTGTTTGAATATCAAGTGTGACATTTTTGGCTACTGAAACTTAAGAAATCAGGATAAGGAGGATGTACCTACGTCCGTTACTGGAAGTTCGTATGCTTCTCCCTATAATTTGTGGCAAGACAAGTAAGAAAATGTGAAGCAGTGAGAGTGAATTAATCATTTGTTCATAAATATTCTTTACTATATACCGAATTGGAGGTCAAATAGGGAAAAGAAAGCTTGTTCTTTAGTCCAGATTGAAGATACTTCGAATGTGAAATATCCCTCTAACGTTACAACTTCTCTTGCCAAATGATAAGCCCGGACCTTAATCTTTGGGGAAAAATGGCGTTGGTGATCCATTTTTCTGCAATTCGCTGTACCCTTCTTCGCTTCTGCTTTTAACTTTTATCCAACATTAATCGGAAAGGAAGAAGGTAAGGGGTTGAATAGGTGTAAAATATGGTTATCCCGATAAGGCAGAACTGCTTAATAATACGTGGTTCCATATGAGATGCTGTATTCTAATTTGGGTTTTGTGATTTTGCAGGTGTCACGAAATGCCAAACCACCTGTCTGCAAAATTATGGATTACCACAAAGAAAAACATCAACAACAATTAAAGGACAGTGCTAAAAAAAGCAAGGCACGTTCTGCCTTCATAATACTTGTGTTTTTGCGCTGTTGCTAGCATCAGTTAATTGGTGTTTTATGTTCTATCTGTTTCAATCTTTAGCTTCAATATCATATGAATGTGATATTGATGGTGAAGTTAATATTGTTTAAGTTTGAAAGCCTATCAAGTCTAGTTGAAGCTCGACTTTGGATAAGTTTGATGGAGTCGAGGTCAAAGAAGCTACCTCCATTCTTTTGGTTCGAATTAATTCCTTAAAGTCAAGTGACCTCAAGAATTGAAGCGTGGATCCGCTTGTTCAGATATTTTGTCTTTAATGATGATATTCATACTTGATGTATGCTTATATTTAGAAAAAGCAGGTGTATTATCAAATTTAATGGTAAAATCTCTCCCTATCACATAGAAACTGAATTTGAAAGTCCTTGGTATTCTTACTGATGGCAACTTTGGCTAGTCTGCTGGAAATTGCAGTGTTAACATATTCTGGATATATTTTAAGGTCGCATAAGTCTCTCAGATGCAGAACTGCTTCCACGATGTTGAAAATCTGAATATGCATGATTAAAACTGTAAAAAATGATCATAACAAATAATAGTAGTTCTTATTATCAAATAAATAAAATAATAATAGTTCTTAACCATGTCAAAGACCCATGTCCAACTGTCAATTCGAGGTGCAATATTGACTTTTTACAGTCGTATGCATAAATGGTTTTTCATTTTCAATGTTGTGGCAGTGTTTTGTTTGCCTTGAAATAATAAGCAAGAATCAAATAAAACTGGCATGCATAAAATTCAGATGTAAAGGGGCACTATGCAGTGGTTAGCTTTTTTGCCTCTGTTTTAATTAACTGTCTTCAACACTTGATTTTTCTTGTAATATTTTGCAGTCTGAGTTAACTTTGAAGAAGGGAGATTGTAAAGAAGTTCGATTTGTTGGTAAAATTGTAAGTCTCTTGCTTGTTTTCCTCCTTTTATAGCATTCCCATGACCTATCTTGATTTTTCAGATCAAGTTCCTTGCGCATGACTACACTACAATAGAACTAAGACTTTTGTCAAACTGCACACAAAAATGGTATTTTTATATCAGTGGAGTTCTTATGGCAACTGTTGATGGTGTTTTTCTTATAAATGAGATGCCAGATCCTTAGAGGAGCATATGATAAACTTTTGTTAGATATGCCAGAGTGTAAGTTCTTTATCAGGTTTCATATTGTGAATAAAAAGGGCAGCCCGGTGCACAAAGCATCCCGCATTAGCAGGGTCCGGGGAAGGGCCACACCCCAAGGGGTGTGATGTAGACAACCTACCTAATGCAAGCATTTAGCATTCTGATGCCTTTATATTTTTTGTTGTTGTACGGACTATTTGCCAATGACTAAGTGATTGGTTCTGGGTAGCTGTTAACTTGAATAGGAGAAACTTAAAAAGGATACCCACCTTTTGATGAAAATAAACCATGGAATCACACCACATAATTGAAAATTGTTTAGATTTTGTTATAAAAAAGATTGTTTGAGATTTTGCAGTTCTTCGTTTTACAATGCGTTGAAACTAATTGTGGGATCTTTCTCTTTGACACAGGAAAAAAAAGACTTGCAAATTAAAGCAGATACAGTTAAACGAATGATGGAGCGTGGCTATCGGGTGAAGGTACTTGCGTAGCCTTTAAAATCTCTCCACCCGAACCCTCCAACACACATAGGAAAAAAGCCTCCCAATGTTGTGTTTTCTTGTTTTGCTGCAGCTATATTCAATTTGTTTTTTGTTGCATCATGTCATCTTCTGTTTTAAGAAAACCTTGCAAATAAAAGAGGGTCAGTGGGTGTCCTCTTTTTTTTTTTCTAACAGTAAAAGTGCAACATGTGACGTGTGGGTAACGTGCACATCACGAGTTCAAACCCTGCCACAAACAAAACACAAACAAAAAGCCTGATACTTAACTGGAGATCGGTAGAGGGATGACCCATTATCCACCGAATTTCTACCCGTGCTCCACTGACACTCGGGGATTTCTCGGTTAACAAATAACATAAAATGGTCTAAAAAATAACATGAAATGGTCTCTTGTTTAACGATCGATTTTAACTCATAAAAAGGACGGAGGAAAATAGCCCCTCATTTTCACTGAAGTGCTTCAACGTGGTCTTAGTGGCTCAAAAGGTAGAAGATCTCATTTAATTGATTAGGTAAAAGTTTGAATATAATCAATTGCTTAAATTTGCTAGACTTAGAGATTGAAATTTGAAGACCATCACATGCTACAAGATGTCCCTTTTTGTGCATGTCATAATGCATTTAAAACTTTTAAGGTTGACAGGCTGGTTTGGTAATACATGCATTTGAATTTTACTGAATTTAATTCAATCTGTTTGCATATGTTCCTTTGATTTTTCTGAAACATATTAAAGCCGCTTTTAGGTAGGATGCTGGTTTTCACTATTTTTTTCTGTTTGTTATCTTCTGTGACGATCATTATGGAGCTGAGCCGGTCTGCTGTTACATGCATGTTTGGGAAACTAGGGTGCGTAATAAGCAACTTGGATCGGACTTCTTGTTCACCTGAAGCTTGGCCTCGAGAAATTTCAATAAAATTGCCTTTGTTACTTTGTGAGAAATCTAAATCAGCTTTGAACAGGGTATTTTGGTAGCGACGTCATGTTTTTTCCTAATGTGAAATTGATTTCTTGTGGATGTATTGTCTTCAATGTTTTTGCTAAAGCAGATAATGTTGATTGCAAGAAAATGTATACCCATTTATCAAAATGCAATCGTACAAATTTAATCAATTATGATCTTGTGTTCCTGAACAGTGTACAGCCATGTCCATGGGCAATGAAGGAGAGGATTTAGGAGCAGTGCTATCACGTTTCTCTCCCCTGGTATGATATACTGGTATTCTGTTTGTAGCATCCTGTGTGAAGCTATTGTTAATTGGTGTTTTGTTATTTTGTTCTGTGCATGGCATGGATGTTGTTTTCTTTAGATTGAAGATGTTGCCTATATTGAAAGTGGACCAAGAGTGGAGAAAAAGCAGGCATTTATTGTTGTCAGGCATGTTAAGTTTGGTCCATCAAAGAAAGGCTCTGGAAAGAAAGCGTCCAAGGAATACAAGGCTTCCAACTCTGCAGAGGATGCTGACGAGTCAGCATCAACAGCACCTGAAAATTGTGATGCAGCTGAATCTAGCATTGAAAGTGACGATGATAGCTGTGTGGAAGAGAAGACTGATGAAGATCTTGATGATGCCAGATCAGATTGGAGAGTTTCCGGTGCAAATGGTGATTCTGACAAGGTTTTTAATTTTGTAGAGGACGAAAAGGTGGGTGCCAAAACATTAGGTTCTGCAAATATTTCTTCAGATTTTGTACGCGTGAGATCTCCACATGATTCTTCTCAAACTGGAGCAGCTGCGCCTTCGTCTGGAGGGCAAAGCAGTTTCAGAAGAGAACCAGGAAACACGTTACAGGGTCCGTCAGGGGAAGAAAATAGGTATAGAAGAGACCCAAGTTCGAGGAGCACAAAGATAGGGGACACCCTGTCTGATATAGGAAGGCAAATACCACTGGACAGGAGTACCTTGTCACATACACATACTAGAGACCTTGGATCTCAGTTCCTGAGGAAGTCTCCTCTTAACGGATCTCCTGAGCAACATCCTTCTCAGTCTAGTGTTCGAAGTTCTCCATCCTCTGGTTTTGGTGTTTTTAGCTCTTCACAAGCAGACAGGACTCCAGAGAAGGAGAACAATGTTGTAACACAAAATAGGTACAAGAAAAGTGAGCAATTTAATTCTGGAAGGAACCCTAGTACTTCAGATTCTAGAGGTTTACCTATGGCTAAGAAGACCCGATCTTGGTAGGAGGGAGTCAAGGGAAATACCCGATCTGTGGTGAGAGCTTGAAAATGAAGCCAAACCACAACTCGGGAACTCAACACTAAGTTGCATAAATGATATGATGTGCTTCCAAATTTAGTTTCTACATTTTGAGCAGAGCAAATAATCTGATTTACACATTTCATATTGAGGGGATGCATCTGACTTACAGTACACCTTAGGTTGATTTGCTCTTTTACCTTGTCAGCCGCGCCCTCATTTAGTCAATCTTGATAGTCAGAATACTGGAAGTGTGGTACAACATTCATTCTTTTGAATATGTGGGATTTCTTAGTGATAGAGAGGCAGGGTGTGAGAGAGGGGGTGTCAGTGTTGGAATAAAAAAGCATTGTTCTGTTGTGTCAAAATATTGCATTTTGGAGTTGATTTGAGTACAGTGGACCTCGGGCCTCAGATCCGGTGGTGCATGCTGCAGTCTCCTCATCAATTTGTTTGTAATTCAGTACGTTAACATTATGTGTAATGTCTATTGATATCTCTATTAGATGGAAATATGTTTCTAGCAATGAAACAATACTAACTCTGTTTCAAACAATAAAAGTAGTTTTATCTCAATAAATGATTCAGAACCAATTCTATTGATAGTGTAAACTTTAGTATACCCATTCATATTTATGCTATTTGAAGTTTTTATTTTTTATTTTACTCCTTTTGTTAAGGCTAGATGAATTCATTGATATGTTTCTTAAACGTTTATCATGTTTTCAGCAAATAAGAAAGCGGTTAGAATCCAGCAATCTTTGAGCATTGAGATAAATTAAAGAAAATTAGAAAAATACCACATTCCGGAAATTAGGTTCTCTTGATTTTATTTCTTACATTAAATAAAAAAAACAAAGCTCATTTTGACAAGATTTTCCATATAACTCTTGTTCGTATACTTGAAATTGTTCAAAGTCACAAATGCATACACCGAATTTTAAATCATGAACTATATAAATTGGCAAATGCATAAAGTTATTTTGCCAAATTGGTATCATTCCAAATTCCCAATAACAATATAAATTGCCAAATTGGAGTAGTTTTTAACTTTTCTTATGTTTAGCATAGAAAAGAATCGTACCTATATCTCTATTTCCAATACAATCAAAGAGTTATGACTAAGGTTGGCCAGTGGGCCGGGACGGCCCGATCCCGCCCCGCCCCCGTCCCGAGCTCATCCCGGTCCCGCCCCGACCCCGAGTAAAAAAAATGGTAGCGGGACTCGAACTTGGGACGGGACAATGTCTTGTCCCGCCCGCCCCCGATCCCGCCCGAAAGCCCCCCTTTGCAAATATAACCGTTGCACCAACGACCATTTTAGATTTTGACCTTTGGGCAACGGCCATTTTTGGCCTCCCTCCCCCAACCCTCCCTACCCCTTAATATTTATTTTTAACTCATAAGTTATTATATTTACACTTTAATCCAATTTTCCAACTATAAATAACTCATTTTCTCTTCATCTTTCTCACAAATCTTCCTACAATCTCTCTAATCTCTCAATATCTCTCTCTACATTGTTTACTAAATATTCAATTTTATTTATTCATTTGGGAATTGAGAGTGAAGTTGGCAACTAGCTTGAGGATCTTCCATCGAGCAAAGTTTCAATTTTCAACCTCTCGATTACACGTCGACGTTACGTCGGCATTTGGTGCATTCGTTCCTTCATTAAATTATTATTGTCTGTTTATTTTATTTAGCGCACTTAATTTTATTGTCTTTAATTATTTATTATCATAATTAAAATGAAAGGATTAAGATGTATGTTTAAGGGTAAAAGTGCTTCTTCTAGTAGGGGCGCCAACCAGGGCAATGATACTTCTTCTAGTCATCTTATTCCTACACAGGATGATTTTGTTGATACTCAACATTTTTCTACAATACAATTAGATTTAGACGAGGAGCTATTTTCTGGAACTCAAGAAGACTTTAATTTAGACGATGATCTAGATGATACACCCACTAACGTTGATGACAACACATCCACTAGTGCACCTTCAACTGAAATGCCTCATATTCCCCCTAGTATGAGACGAGGTCCAGCAAAACGACTATTAAAATCATATGCATGGACATTTTTTGATAGGGACGTAGAGAATCAAGTAGTTATATGTAAATTTTGTAAAAATGTTTTAAAATTTAAAATTGAAAAATGTCACAGTGGGACGGGGGGTTTAATTAGACACGTAGTAAGTGCTCATCCAGCTAGGTATGCCCAATACCAGGCTTCAAAACCGGGTGCGCAAACGTCCGCTCCATCAAGACAAGGTTCACATACTGATACTGTCCCGGACCAAGTACATGGTCAAATTAACCATATGACAGGGGGAATTGTAGGCCCTAAATACAATAAACATAGAGATATGGAAGCAATATCAAAATTAGTTGCTGTGGAGGGTTTGCCTTTTTCATTTCCTTCATCTCCCGGTTTTATTCATTACATTAGAGATATATATAATCCTGCTTTTAACGATTTTCCTAGGTCAATTATTAAGAGAGATGTATTTAAATTCGCACATGAATATCAACAATATTTACGTTATTCATTATATCATTTTAATGGCAAGGTATCTATCACGTCTGATATAGGTCGTAGTACTAACAACCATGATTATTTAACTGTAACTTGTCATTGGATAGATTATAAATGGTCTATGCAAAAACGTATCTTAGCGTATAGATATATAGATGATAGGCACACTGGTACTTTTATTGCAGATAATATTTATCAAGTGTGCCATTATTATGGAATAACCGATAAAATTATGACTATTACATTAGATAACGATTCTTCTAACAATTACGCTATTACAGTTTAAAAAAAATAGTTTAACTCTATCTTTTTCAGATCATTTTCTAATAAAATGCGCGTGCCATATATATAACTTAATTGTAAAGGATGGTCTATCACTTTTTCAAGACATTCTTAGTAAAATACAATTTGCTATAAACTTTATTTTTAAAAGTAATAGAGTACAACGAAGAAAAAAATATAAAAAAATTTATCACGATTGTGGACTACCTTATAGAAAAATTTCAGAAGAAATATCCACTAGGTGGAATTCTTTATACGAGCAACTACTTGTTGCTTATGAGTATAGAAAACCTATAACTTTATTTTTTAACTCTCATAATTAAAATCCAGCTGATATGGTTGTAGATAGTGATTGGGTAAAAATTTCCGAACTCATTGTATTTTTAGAGAAATTTTTTCAAGCAACAAAAGAATTTTTCGGTATATATTATCCTACTATTTCAACTATGTTGTTTTATATAACTCTAATATTTTTATTACTTAGTGAATATATGAAAAAATCAGCTTATATGGCAGCTATTAAAAAATGTTTATCAAAATAAAAAAATATTTTATTTATATTCCCACTATTTATATTATTGCTGCTGTATTAAATCCGACTATTAAAATAGACGGTACTAAATCACTAATTGAAACTATTTACGATTATATAGAAGTACTACCATCTCCAAGTCCCAAAAATATAAATCACCCACCACTTATTGAACAAACTAAAGAAAAAGTGTTGTCTAGCGTAGAAGACCAATGCAAAAAAATATATAGGTTTTATCAACAAGAAAATGCTAGTAACTTACCGGCTTCCATACCATCTTCTTCATCTTCAACACAACCTCACAAAAGACATGTTGTTTCTGCGGCTAGTATTGAAAGCCTCAGAAATAGAATGTCTTGCGCATCGCTACTACTAACCAAATTAGCGAGTTGAATATTTTTATTTTGCGTGGGTTAGATGCAGTACAAAGAAGTTATCAATGAAGATGGACATGAAGACTTGCTTTGAAATCTGGAGGGGAATGAGAAGACCTTTCCGACACTTTCAATGGTGGCCCGAGATGGTTTGAACATTCAAGCGCCATCAATCGTGTCAAAGTGCTTTTTCTCGGCAGATATTAAATAGGAGACCACATATACTCATTGGCCGGAGACAGCTTGGAAATTGCAGTATTATTCAGAGATTGGATACGAGCGGAGCGGAGAAGGTGCGATGAACCGGAGATCAACGAAGAAGACAAAAACTACAACGAAATCTTATCCGAAGGTAGTGGAAGCGACATGGATTAATTTGACCAACAAATACCAATTCCAATAGAAGAACCACATGAAATTATCAAGCAATTAGAACAAGTTTTTTTGAAAATGTAATTTTTTTAATTGCAATTTTATTATGTAATTTGTAACTTTTGGACAACACCACAAAGTTGCAATTTAGATTTTAGACAATTTTATTTGTATTACAAAAAAATCATATGTCTATTAAATAATATAAGAGACACAAAAACAACATTGAGATGTTTTTATTACACTATCTTGTCTTGTTTATTGAGTTTTTTTTATACATATGTTATTAAAAAAAAAAGAAGGAAAACCCATCGGAATCCGCCCCGATCCCGACCCCGCCCCGATTCCGACGGGATCGGGATCGGGACGGGACGGGACTGGAGCAAGTCCCGCCAAACCCGACCGCAAGACCGACCCGCCCCGTCCCCGCCAAACCCGAGCCCGACCCACTGGCCAGGCCTAGTTATGACATAAATGCAAAAACAAGCTATCATTATAAGTATATTTATCTAGTGAAACAAAATAAGGATATTTATCTAAATTATCATTTATCTCTGCTTCAACGTCTCATTTAATTGGTTAGAGCAGTAAAAGTGAAGCTGGAAAAAAGCAGTAAAAACCTGTTATATTTTAAAACAAAATCAATTTATTAAAACAAGGAATTAATTTTATCCTTTCACTAGTGACTAGGCACATTCAACTATTCAAGCAAGAAATACACATAGAGTATCCAAAGTGTTTGGGGTATTGCAGTCTGAGGTTCCGTGTTCGAGTTCTTTGATCAGCGAGAGTAAAACTGTGTTCCCAAAAAAATCCCTCCATACGCATAAGGCCAAGCGGTGTATACTAATCCGTAGGGCCAAGCCGGAGGTGGAGTTTTCTGGGGTATGGGGCCGTAATGCGGTGGAATCAGTCACTTTAAAATATTTACCCTACCTTAGTTTTAAGTCCTCAGGGGCATAGTCTAGTGGCAAAGCCTGGGCGCTATAAGGCGCTCTGGCATGGAACAGCGTGGGTTCGATTCTCCGCAAGCACGAAGAAACTCTGCATGTTGGGGAATTTGACCTTGTCTCATTGATCAGTTGTACGCTTTCAGAAAATTGGCTACCGGAGCACATCCCGCGATTTATCTGGTAATAATGTTGAATGACCGGTGCTATTACCTCCACGTCATGCGCAAACTTAGAAAACTGGATTATCAAAAAAAAAAAAAAAATACACAGAGTTATAAAAGGGGACCATGGGTAAAATGGTCAAAAAGAGCGTTTGCAGTGTGTGAGGTTTATCAGAGCATCGACTCACTGAACTGAACATTGTTAAAGAGTTTCTTCTTTGTTTGTGTATCCAGATTTCTTCTGCAAGACAAAGATGACTCAAGACGTCGAGATGAAGGAGCAAACTCCTCCTTCCAATTCCCTTTCATCCACTACCCCTTCCGTCTTGCACCGTAAGTTCAATCTCAATCGATGTGTCATTTATGTTATACGGTCAAATAGATCCAAGTTGTTGTTTTTATCTTTTGGGTATGCTTATTTTTACTGGAAATTTCTGGGTTTTCAATTTGATACATCAATGTAGGGGTTTTGAGGAATTGGAATCTGGGTTATCGATTTTATGCATCATTATGTTATATGGTCTTAATCGATCCAAGTTGTTATTTTTATCTTTTGGGTGTGGTTATTTTGACTGGATATTTATGGGGTTTCAATTTGATACATCAATGTTAGGGTTTTTAGGAAGTAGTCATCTTTGTTACTGAAATCTTGGGGCTTTTTCTATCTTGGGTTTAAGGTTTTTTTTGACTGGAAATTATGGGTTTTCGATTTTGTAGATCAATGTTAGGGCTTTTATGAAATAGTCAGCTTTATTGCTAACTTGAGGCTTTTTTGTTGGGTGGAAATTTTTGGGGGTTCAATTTGATAGATCAAAGTTTATTTTTGAAGTAATGGACATTTTTTTATTGAAAAATTTTGTGTTTATTTAGCCTTCTGTTTTGGGTGTTTTTATCAGATTTGAAGGAGATAGCTTCATTGATTGAGACTGGGGCATATGCTCGTGAGGTGCGGAGGATTTCGAGAGCTTTTAGGCTGACTATGGTACTAAGGAAGAAGTTAAAGGCCTCTTCACTATCTGCTTTTCTCAATTATGTGCTAGTGCCTGGATCCGAGGTGCATTCCAGGCTATCTTCCTTCTTACCCAAGGTAATGTAGTTATGTGGTACACGCGGATTTGGTCCTCCTGGACATGTTTTGTTATATTTGATATTATGACTTTTCTTCAATCTACCAGTTTCATGTTGTATATGAATGAATTCTTATGCAAGATTTGTATTTTGGCAGAAAATGTAAGAGGATTCCTAGTGCTAGAGAACCCCAAAGTATTGAACTTACCACTAAAGGAAAAAGTAATAAATGCCCCAAATCATCGAGTAATGGAATGAAACAAGCTCAGTTTAAGCAAAATGGATATTGAGGCTTCATATGGCTGGCGCTAACCAGTTTGGCATCGAGGCCTAGTAGGAGTAGTTCTGTTCTTTCTCTTATGCACCATTAGTCACTGTGGACATGTGGAACTTACTTGAAGTTCAGTCCACAAAGGACTTTGCACTTCCTTCAAGAAAATAATGAATGAAGTGCATATTTTACTATAATATCCATGACTATTAGCATTTCAAAAAATCTTGGGAAATAAGTAGTTAATGTTAAGGGTGAAACAAGAAAAAAATATTGTTTTTCTCTTGATATGATAAAGTGGATAAGTAAAAGTGAATTTTTTTTAGGAGTGTACAAGTATAAGTGAGAGGAGGGAATAGTATCTTAGAAGCAAGTTCCCCTCATAAATTGCTTATAAAATATAATCATATGCACTTAACTTTCATTTGGGTTCTCGAAGTTCAGAGTACTCTTGATTTTTCTCCCCTTAGCAGCAGATGCGCAAGTACAGGAGCTTATGACAAAAAGCCTTTTGGATAGGGTGTGTGGTGTGTGTTATGTTGGTTATGGGGTGTTTTTTGCCTTACAATTTGTTTCTTTCTTACAGGAAGATGATCATGATATGGAAGTTGATACTGCAACATCTGGACCTCAGGTGCCGGTCAAGTATCCTTTGCCAGAGCTTGAGATCTATTGCTACTTGCTTGTCTTGATATTCTTAATTGATCAGAAGAAATACAGTGAGGTGGGTTAAATTTATGTGTTCTACGTCAAATTGCCTTTTCATGTTAAGTTTGTTCTTTATGGAACTACAATCTATTCCTGGTTCATTTTCAGGCTAAAGCATGCTCCTCAGCAAGTGTTGCTCGTCTAAAAACTGTCAACAGGAGGACTGTTGATGTACTAGCTTCTAGGCTTTACTACTACTACTCTTTATGTTATGAACTTACTGGTGATCTTTCCGAAATTAGAGGGTGAGTTTCAGTTCTATATGGTTCAAGTTTACATGTAACATGTATGCCATGTTATGATAAAAACAGGTTTTCCACACGAGACATTAGGGAAGAGAAAGTATAGAGTTAGCTATCTCTTCATTTACACCTATTTTTTTTTTGGTTTCTTTTAGACTTTTATAATCCTGTCTCTGATTAAACCATTACTTTACCATCAGTAATCTCCTTGCGTTGCATCGGATTGCAACGCTGCGCCATGATGAGTTGGGTCAGGTTTGTCATAAATCAAGGATCCCTCAAGTGTCTTTCTGTTTTGGATATGATGTTAAGTACTTGATATTTATGTTTTGGGTGCAGGAAACACTTCTTAATCTGCTGCTGCGGAATTATCTTCACTACAACTTATACGATCAAGCAGAGAAATTGAGGTCAAAGGCACCCCGTTTTGAAGCTCACTCAAATCAGCAGGCAATTCTCGACACAATTCATATCCTCTTTGTGCTTATCTGTTTTTAAGATCCATGATAGGCTTTTTTCCCTTTCAATATTCCTTTCACTTTTGCTTATACGTGACCCACCATGGAGTTAAGTTTAGAGTCAGGGGTGGATGCAACTATTTAGCTGTGGAACCCACTACTTTTGATACAGAAGATAAATTTATGTTTAAAAATCCATTGAAGTGGCAAGAAATAGTAGTCTCAACTATAGTATTAAAAATACAAAGGTGCAATGCTAAAAATAAAGGCATAATACATAAACATGCCCTCAAACTTAGCATCAGGCAAGTATGCCCTCCAAGTTTGGATGTGCACAATTAGGCACCTCAACTTGTCTCCACTTTGCCAGTTGAATACTCCAACTTACGAAATGATTATCTAGACACCTCAAAAACTTATCTGTCACATTAGTGCCACATCATCATTTGTGTTTACGTGTTCAACTTTATAAAGTTAAGTTGGTTACTTGTGCACATCCAAAGTTGGAGGACATACTTGCAAGCTGAGGCTAAGTTTGAGGGCTTGTTTATATAGTATGTCAAAAATAAAGGATAAACCCATAAAATTTAAATTCTGGATCCCTGCCACTGTTCAGAGTGTAAGAATAACTGCTGCGTTAGAAACATTTATACGTAGTTTAGACAGTGCTGATTGCTTTGCAGATTAATATCAGTATCTTTCATCTTTGTGATCAGTGCAAGGATCCATATCCTAGTTTTGAATTTATGGGGCAGCTTGAATTAAGTAGTTGCTATTAGTGCACTTGCATTTTTCATTTGTATTTCTCTAACTTGCTCAAAAAAATTGTCTAGAATGCTTATTCTTGCAAATTGATCCTTGTTCACCAACGTCCCTTCTTTCTTGTATCCTTCAGTTCTGCAGGTACCTATTTTACCTTGGAAAGATCAGGACAATCCAGCTGGAGTACACTGATGCTAAAGAATCTCTTCTTCAAGCTGCTCGTAAAGCTCCTCAAGCTGCTCTTGGTTTCCGAGTTCAATGCAACAAATGGGCTATTATTGTCCGGTTGTTGCTTGGAGAGATTCCAGAAAGGACTGTCTTTATGCAGAAAGGCATGGAGAAAGCATTCAGGCCATACTTTGAGCTGACAAATGTACGTAATATGTTATTAACATTTAGAAATTCTTTGAGATCACATTATCAAAGTTGACTTTCTTGGAGTAATTCATTTTATTGACCACAAAAGAGTAGCTCAAGATGTCTTTGCGTTCTTTTTGTTTTACCTATCACACGTTATTTAGAAGCAAACTCGGGAGTACATCTGACTAGATATGTATCTAGCACAATATGTAGCATATTGCATAATACTCTGTAGCATGAGTCAACTCCAATGTAAGCATATGCTTATATGGTTTTATTTACTTGCTTAATATAATAAAGAGATGTTTATGAACCTTTTGTATAGGAGATTGGGTTTCTTTTGTAGAGAACCATATTCTGGTGTAGGTTCTCTACTTTTTTGGGTAGATGGCTTGTATACATGGTTATTGTTAGTAAAATTATTTACCTTATCAAAAAAATATTTATGAACCATCATGACACGGGCCGGTAGGAGACAATCAACTAGTTTAGGGTGTGTTTGGTATGGAGAAAAACATTGTGTGTTTGGTACGGAGGAAAACACTTTTCAAAAAATGTTTTCCAACTTTTGCATGTTCAGTTGGTCAAAATTTTTGAAAAACATTTTCTCTAGCTAAGCCTTTGGTGATGAATTTGGAGATCAAGTTGGAGAAGAAGAAGAGGGTTGTGGATGACAAGTTAAGAATCAAATGGGGGAGTTTGACCATGGCTAGTGCAAAGGAGATGTGGGAGAGGTTGATGGCCAAGGGGCTTGGGGGAGTAGTGGGGATGCAACCAGTATGTGGGACAAGACGGCCAGTTGCCTTCGGGAGGTAGCTAGAGAAGTGCTAGGGGCCTCGCGGGGTAACCGTGGTGGGCATCGAGGGACTGGTGGTTGAATGGTAAAGTTCAAGAGAAGGTGGAAGCGAAGAAAGCGACGTATGTGAAATTGGTAGAAAGCAAGGATGAGATGGAGAAGTGGACGAATAGGGAACTATATAAGATGGCGAGGAAGGAGGCAAAGCTAGCGGTTACGACATCGAAGATGGCGGCTTTTGAACGTCGATATGTGGAATTAGAGGAGAAAGACGGGAATAAGAAGTTGTACAGACTAGCCAAGAAAGGGAGAGGACCCGTGACTTGGATCACGTGAGGTGCATCAAGGAAGAAGACGACAAAATACTGGTGGAGGAAGCGCATATTAGGCGGAAGTGGCAGTCTTACTTTCATAAACTCTTGAACGAAAAAGGAGATGGATATATTGTGCTGGGAGATCTGGAGCATTCTGGTAGGTATCGGGATTTTGGGTATTGTAGAAACATTAAGGTTGAGGAGGTTAAAGATGTTGTGCGCAGGATGCGCAAGGGACGAACGACCGGGCCTGATGAGATCCCAGTTGAATTTTGAAAAAGCGCAGGCAGGACAGGTTTGGTGTTGCTAAGTTGTTTAATGTCATTTTTAAGACAGCAAGAATGCCCGAAGAATGGAGGTGGAGCACAATGATTCCCTTGTACAAAAACAAAGGTGATATCCAGAGTTGCAACAACTATAGGGGTATCAAGCTGCTGAGCCACACTATGAAAGTTTGGGAAAGGATGGTGGAGGCGAGGGTGAGGAGAGGCATGTCTATTTTCGAGAACCAGTTTGGATTTATGCCGGGGCGTTCGACTATTGAAGCTATTCATCTTATTAGAAGGTTGGTGGAGCAGTATAGGGAGAGGAAGAAAGACCTACATATGATTTTCATCGACCTCGAGAAGGCATACGGCAAAATTTTTAGGGAGGTTCTATGTAGCTGTTTAGAGGTTAGAGGTGTACCTGTGGCGAACACTAGGGCGATCAAGGATATGTATGACGGAGCCAAGACTAGGGTACGGACAATAGGAAGAGACTTGGAGCACTTCCCAGTAATGATGGGGCTGCACTAGGGATCAACTCTTAGCCCATTCCTATTTGCCTTAATGATTGACGGACTGATGCGACAAATCCAAGGGGAGTTACCATGGTGTGTGTTATTCATAGACGACATATTCCTTATTGACGAGACTTGCAGCAGAGTGAATGCCAAACTGGAGGTTTGGAGACAGAGTCTGAAGTCTAAAGGGTTCATGTTGAGTAGGACCAAGACAATATTTGGAGTACAAGTTCAACAACGGTAGCGACCCTGAGACAGACGTGGAGGTGGAGCTTGGTACTCAGGTCATTCGAAAGAGAGGAAACTTCAAGTATCCAGGGTCTATTATCCAATGGAATGTAGAGATTGATGACGATGTCATACATCGTATTGGTGCAGAGTGGATGAAATAGAGGCTCATATCTGGAGTCTTATGCGACAAAAATGTGCCACAAAAACTTAGCAAGTTCTATAGGGTAGTGGTTAGACCGACTATGTTGTATGGGGCGGAGTGTTGGCAAGTCAAGACTTCGCACATACAAAAGATAAAAGTTGCGGAGATAAGGATGCTGAGATGGATGTGTGGGCATACAAAGAGAGATATGATTAAAAATGATGATATCCGGGACAAAGTAGGAGTGACCTCGGTGGAGGACAAGATGCGGGAAATGAGGTTGAGATGGTTCAGACATGTGCAGAGGAGAGACACAGATGCCCCAGTACGGAAGTGTGAGAGATTGGCTATGTACGGGTTCAAAAGGGGTAGAGGTAGACCGAAGAAGTATTGGGGAGATGTGATTAGACGGGATATGACGCATGTGCAACTTACTGAGGACATGATCTTAGATATGGAGTTGTGCAGGACACAAATTAGGATAAAAGGGTAGTAGGTAGTCGAGCGTAGTCCTACTTACGCTTATAAGATGATAGTTGTAGTGTTATAACTGTAGGCCCGATTAGCCTATCACACTTATAGGACTACGCTTATAGTGCTCTGTAGTCACCTGTAGTTTGATTTCTGCTGCTATGTGTTCTTTAGTGTACTTTATTTATCTTATTTTGCTGTACTGCTTCCTTTTGTTAGAAGGCGCTACCATGGCGTATTCGATTTTATTATCAGCATGTTCATACTGCTTTAATTTCTTGTCTGAGTCCGACTGTTTTTCTTGCTTTGCTTGTGATTATGATTTGTCTTGAGTCGAGTTTCTCCCTGAAACAACCGCTCTACTTATCAAGGTGGAGTTAAGGTCTGCGTACACTCTACCATTCTCAGACTCCACGTTGTGGGATTGTATTAGATATGTTGTTGTTGTAAACAAGTTACTTAAAAATGAGTAAAATGACTTGCTGAAAGTAGGAAAACAAGTTCCACAACTGTCATTCCACTTTGATTGTGTACTTCCCATCCTCCGACTCACCTCATCTTCACCCCCACCCCCGTAGCCCCCATCCCCACCACTCCAGACCCCTACCTCCCATTGTCTATATTATATACTAATGCTTTAGGATAATATTTTTTACTTACGTACCGAACACAAGAAATAAATAAGAAATTCACTTATTTCCCTGGAAAACATTTTCCTTCGTATCAAACACACCCTTATTTACTCGCTCAGTAAACCAGAGACATATCTCTGAACCATCGTGACATGTGTCTGGTGCGTTGAAGATTGACTTCACTTTTTTCCCTGAAGAATCGGTGTGTCGTATGTCATTAGGGTAACAGGGGATGATATAGTGCTCCTGCTTAGGTGTTAGGAGGACAGTCCCCCTTCCCTGGCTCTTTTTTACTTGGATTTCCTATCAAATCCTGAATTATATGGATGGTTATTTGTTTTTTCAGGCTGTTCGCATAGGAGATCTGGAGTTATTTAAGAATGTTGCAGAGAAGTTCTCCAGCACTTTCAGTTCAGATCGAACCAACAATTTGATTGTGAGACTCAGGCATAATGTCATTAGGACTGGGCTACGCAACATCAGCATCTCATACTCCCGGATCTCACTGGTTGATGTTGCTAAAAAGCTGAGGTTGGATTCTCCAAACCCTGTTGCTGATGCTGAGAGTATTGTGTCCAAAGCAATTCGAGATGGTGCAATTGATGCCACATTAGATCATGCTAACGGATGGATAGTATCAAAGGAGACTGGAGATATTTACTCCACAAATGAGCCTCAAATTGCTTTTAACTCAAGAATTGCTTTCTGTCTTAACATGCATAACGAGGCTGTCCGTGCTCTTCGATTTCCTCCAAACTCCCACAAGGAGAAAGAAAGTGCTGAGAAGAGGAGAGAGAGACAACAGCAAGAACAAGAGCTTGCTAAACACATAGCTGAAGAGGATGATGATGACTTCTGAAAGAGTTTATGATCAGCAGCATCATGAGATGCACAAGGATGATGCCTTTTTAAAGATTTCCTGCCATTCGAAATTTGGATATTCAACTTTTTCCTTTGTTTAAACAAGATTTCCTGCAATTTCTCTTGGCCTTCTAGATTCGGATACTTGGTCTCTTGATTAATGTTACTGTTTTAGTAAAATATTTACTGCCGGATCCTGCCCTCATTAGCTTCTCTCCAACTTTTGTGAAAAATCGCCATCCTTTAATTTTCTAGTAGGTTTCATGTCTTCCTTTTAAAAATTACTAGAATGAAGCTTTCCTTAATGTCTGCCGTGGTAGACAAACTAGTTCATCCAAAAAGAATGGTGGATGTGTAGTATGACAGTTAACTAATCATTCTATTTCAAGGACGGTAGATTTTGGAACTAGTTGAGAAGAAAAATAAAGGTTGATCTTGCAGAATGAGAGGCAGAATCTATTGTCATTGTAAATTGGGATACCAATTCCTTATCCTTTAATTATAGCCACGACTTAAATTTTTATAGTTAAAAAACTAAAAGGTAATAAAGAAAATGAAATCAAATAGAAAATCATTAAACTTCATAGATGAAAATAATCTATTTTTTTTAATATAAAAGATGGTGAAGCCATGCGCTGTCTCATTGCTTGGCCAAAAGGAAAGCGATATCTTCATCCTCAATCAAAGAATTTCAAACTCAGCTCATCTCCCACTTTCTCATTGTTTATGGATAATATTCTCTTATACTTGCTACCAAAGCAAGTCATCGAACCATTCTAGTTATGATGGAAATAATAAGTCGTCATACAAAACTAATAAATCAGACTAATAAATCAGACTATAAAAGAGAGTACAAAAATACCTAGCTAACAAAATTATCTTATAAAATTCAACATTAAAGAGCTTCGATTTATAGGAGTTCATAACATTTTCTTCCAATAATGAAAAAAAAAACACAAATAAGGAAGATTTATACTTTCCTTTTTAGGAGGAGCACAAAAAACAGTAAATGTAATGTCCTTTTCTTTTTACCTTTTCCATTTAATAATTACACGTAAGTTCAATTATTTTTTTCTACATATAAGCTAGTTCATTTTTCAGTATCTGACAACACCCTGCATTTCAATCAACCATGGAATTTTTAGTTGTAATCTCTATTTTCTATATTTCAATGGTTGTTGTTTTGATTTCTCAGGTTTTCTTTAAAACAAATCGAGAAATTAAGATTGGAGAGCAATCGGCTGATTCTGTATATGACTGCTCAGTTGATCCTTCTGTTTTGCAAGGTATATTCTTATTTCTTCGTACATGCATAAATATTCATGTTAAACATGTGTATGTAAACATTCGATAGCTCCATATGGATATATTTGTTTAAATAACTGAGAAATTTCCGAGGATCAACTGGCGTACTGTCAAAACTTGATTCTCCACTTAAATACTGGATTTTGTATGCAGTATGAGCTCTTACCACTAGACCAAAGTCCCGGGGCTTCCACATGGAAATGTTAAAACATGATGTATTCATATACCATAGATTCAAGCTAATACCTTTCTGTTGTATATTTCTTTTTATATGTACTTTCTTCATCCTAATTGTTCTACCTACGAAAAAAGGCAGCTCGGTGCACAAAACATCCCGCGTTAGCAAGGCCTATTTAGTTGAAATTGTAGTTAAACTTTTGGATATTTAACTTTTTAAATTTTGAAACTAGATTTGAAGGAGATAGCATCACTGATTGAGAGTGGAGCATATACAAGTGAAGTAAGGAGGATATACAGGGCTATGAGATTGACCATGAAACTCAGGAGCAAACTGAAGGCTTCAATTCTATCTGCTTTTCTGAAGTATGCTCTTGGCCCTGGTTCTAAGGTCCATGCGCAGTTATCTTCACACATTCCCCAGGTAAATTAGTAGTCAAAATAGCAACTTGAATGTTGAGCGTGAAAATAAACATAAAATCCACCAATTGTCTTTTAAATCCCATATTAATGGAAGTCGTAGACGTGTCCGACCCCCTCAATCTTTCTTTCCGAAATGAGTCAGGCAGCAAAGATTTTACGTAATAGTTTTCTCATACGCTTCTAATGTTTATACACGTATTACTAGAATTCCTATTTGTTGAACCATATCAAAAAAGCTACAGTACAATCTTTCTACCTTTTTTACTCAGGTGTAAGGATATATATAGTCTAAGAGAGTAGAGACAACATATACCTCCCATACAACCATCTTTCTATTTGTTTATCTTTCTAAATTGTTGAGTTCTCTCACGTCGGTGAGATAAGTGGTCTTTGGTCTCCTTATATGGCTTGGACAATCCTCCTCCCTTTGAGCTAGCTTTTGGAGTTGAGTTAAGCCTAAGATTCATTCTTTACATGGTATCAGAGCCAAACCCGTCCCAATTTATTATTTCCGATGTTGGGCCCCCTCTTATATTGTCCATGCTACAGATGTCCAGCCTTGGGCGTGAGGTGGGGTGTTGAGTTCTCCCACATCGGTGGGATAAATGGTCCTTGATTTTCTTATATGGCTTGGGCAATCCTCCTCCCTTTGAGCTAGCTTTTGGGATTGAGTTAGGCCCAAAATCCATTCTTTACGTAAATGATTCAATCAATGTTCAGAGGATTCAGATGTCAATCTTTTGTTTATCTTGTTCTTTGGAATCTAAACCAGAACACCACTTTCATGTGATGGTACTATTGTCAATGTGATAGGACATAGGATAATTATTTATCTGGTGATGTACATTAATTATAGTCTTATCATAGTGAACATTGAAATTATGGTGGGATACCTATACAGTTAAATGACATGCACTGTGTATATATACTATCAATATGAAGTATCTGTTCTCTGAGTTCTTATATTGCTTACAACAGGACAGACATGACAACCAAGTTGATGTGGAAATGTCTGAAACTGAATCCCAATCAAAACGTCTGGTGCCTGAGCTTGAAATCTATTGCTACTTGCTTGTTCTAATATTTCTTATTGATCAGAAAAAATACAATGAGGTGAGGCAAAATGGCTGTCTTTTACTCAGTCTCACTTTTGTAAGGATGTATCTACTCAACTTCATGAATTACTGAGCATTTGTCTTACCTTCAGGCTAAGGCTTGTTCCTCAGAAAGCATTGTTCGCCTAAAGATTATGAATAGCAGAACTAGTGATGTTCTTGCATCAAAGTTCTACTTCTACTATTCTTTAAGTTATGAACTTGCTGGTGATCTCGCTGAAATTCGAGGGTAAGTTTGTTCCAACCTTTTTTCTCTTTTAATGAGTTCGAATTGCCTGTTACTACTGTGTTCTATCTAATAGAAACTCTTCTTTACTAACAGTAATCTGCTTGTTTTGTACCGAAGTGCAACAGTACGCCATAATAAGTTGAGCCAGGTTTGTGAAAATTTTGGCTCATGTATTTGGTGTTTGTTCTAATCTGAAAACTATTATGATACCGGTTATGCCACAGGAAACACTTGTCAATCTGTTACTGCGAAATTACCTTCACTACAACTTGTATGATCAAGCAGAAAATTTTCGTTCAAAGGCCCACCAAGCCGAAGCTCTTTCTAACCAACAGGTATGTTGTCTAAGCCAGCTTTTCTAGGGCGTATATAATGTTTATGGAATTAACTTACATACACTATCAGTGCAAATAATTTTTACACTATCAATATATTTTAACATGTCGTAGCAGGTAACATGCCTTATTTTTCAGATTACTAGTCTCACTCCTTGTAAACTATTTGTCCTCACTGCATTACCTTTCTTTATCTTTACAGTTTTGCAGATACCTCTTCTACCAGGGAAAGATAAAGACAATTCAGTTGGAGTACACAGATGCCAAAGATTCTTTTCTGCAAGCTGCTAAGAAAGGTCCAATAACTGCTGTTGGTTTCCAAATACTATGCAATAAGTGGGCTGTTATAGTCCACTTATTGCTTGGAGAGATCCCTGAGAGGACTGTTTTTACACAGAAAAGGATGGAGAAAGCATTGAGGCCATACTTTGAGCTGACAAATGTGAGTATTGGATGATCAAACTTGAAAATTTGGTAGGATAGTATATTTTCAGCTTACCATTACAAAATGAAACACTTAGCTATAAGCTGAAAAAGTGCCCCCAAAACCAGGAAATCACTAGTATTTCAATTACTGAAGTTCAAAATTTGTAAATACTGAAATATTATATATGGCTAAACGACAATAACTTATTCTGAGCTTTATAATTGATTGGTGTAATATTTGTCTTTGCAGGCTATTCGTGTAGGAGATCTAGAGTTATTTAGAACAGTAGCTGAGAAATTTTCCAGCACTTTCAGCCAAGACAGAACAAGTAACTTGATTATCAGACTCAGGCATAATGTCATTAGGATAGGGCTCAGGAACATCAGTGCCTCGTACTCTCGCATTTCACTGGCTGACATTGCCAAGAAAATAAACTTGGATTCTGAAAATCCAGTTGATGATGCTGAAAATATTGTAGCAAAAGCAATTCGAGATGGTGCAATTGATGCCACATTGGACCATGCCAATGGATGGTTGGTATCAAAGGCAACTGTAGATGTTTACTCCACAAATGAGCCTCAAATTGCTTTTGACTCGAGAGTTGCTTTCTGTTTAAATATGCACAATGAGGTCGTCCGTGCTCTTCGATTTCCACAAAATTTGAGAAATAAAGAAAATGTGGCGAGGTAGAGAGAGGCTTTTAATAGAAACAAAGCCTTGTAGTATTATCATTTGGATTTAAATTACATACACTGAATGTATAGAATTTTACAATATCAATGCAATTTAACTTGATGTACCAGGCTGTTATTCTATTTTCTAAGTTCACATCAGACTCTCTATGAAAAGTTAACCATTAGATTGCTTAAGTTTGATGGTACAAACAATTTACACATTGTCAATGCACAGAACTTTACTCTTATCATTTTAAATTTCCAGAAATTATACCGATTAACCACATGTTTCACATTTTATTTCCTGAAAGAATTTCAGACGAAATAATATGTACTCAACGTGTTGCCAAACAATCATCAAGTCTTTCTGCACTTGTATAATCTCATTTTTGTTAAGATGAGGAAAAGAAATTGGATAAGAGGAGATTATGATACTGCTAGTATCAAGTGTTCTCCTACGAGGCATAGCAGAATATTAAATGCTTATGGTGGTTTTATGAGAAAATATCTACTATTTGAACAAAACTGTCTTGCAAGTACATATGACTACTAAACGAAACTAGTTATTACCCAGAACAGAGTGGTTCAGTAAATCTTAAAATCAATGAGATGAAATACACGAAATGTACTTGGCTATTCTGGTTACTGTCCTGCGACGGAGACAAATACCCTTCAGCTAGTTTGCAAAAATATGCTCTTCATTCATACTTTGTTCATCTGCTTGGGGCATAGGTACACTGGAGTGCCTTGCAAAATGACTTTGAAAGCAGTCATTCAACTAGCTGAACTCAAACCAAATGACTTGACGATAGTGCTAACCCTTTCAGCAAAAGTTCTGGATGTTATCTTTTTGCCAGGAACATGAAATGGATTCGACACAGCATCAACATATGCAGCGTGAAATTTCCTGAAGAACTGTTGAAAAAATTTCCACCAAAAAAATAATATTAAGCAAGGCTGCTATGCTAAAGGCTAACTATCACATACATCATGCTGTAGAACATCTGAAACATAATGTGCTTCAACAGTATTTCTTGGACATATAGCCATTGGTATCATTCAAACAATGTATTCTCAGTACCCTTCGTCCCAGTTTTCCTGTAGAGGGAATATTTAACCAATTATCTCGTTTACATTTTGTTTATTTATTATGTTAACGGTGCTTTTGTGTTTTACTTTAGGAGACTGGATGTCCATTCTTTCCGTGCCATAAAATAAATTAATGTAGTTTTACGTATCAGGGACTACGTTACTGTTTTTTACAGTGGAAAATTGATCCCTTTGGCAAATTGCAAACTGGTGTAGCTGTTTCTGTAACATATACGCTAGCAAACCTGGGACTCTAGATTGTCTTAACATTTCTCTCCATAACTTTTTCCTAAGTGCACTGATTTGTAAGAATGTGATAACAACAATATTCTATCAGTGCTACACTCTTCACGTGAAAGTTTACCAATTTAAGGAAACAGCTAATGTTTAGAAACCGTGATAAAAGAAACCCATCCTAAATACTACAAAGGAGACTGTGAAAATGTAGTTTCCATTCCATTCCAAGATATCAGGTAGAACTGGCTCTGACTTCTTTCGCAACACACACACACATATACTGATCCACTTGATTTTAGAGAACAAGATTGAATGGCAAGCGACAAGGAGTGGAATAATGCAAGTAATGATAATATCTGAGGAGCTAGTCAGAGAGTTTACCAACAACAGGATTGTGAAAGAGACAAGTCATCAAATGTAACAAGATGCATGCTAAAGGATCTGAGACACAAGAGGAGTCTGTTTGTCAACGTTTTTTTAACTCTATCAAGAAGTCGAGAAGTTCAAGTTAGTGGAGAGATTTTAGGGTTATGTCGGTCGATGTGTTGGTGTATGATTTAGGAAAGTGACTTTTAGCCTTTTCCTTTTGCTTTTGTTGCTTTGTTTTTTCCCTTTATGTACTTTATTTATTTTAATAAAACAACCACTTAGGACAACTTAGTGGTAATTAAATAAGAAAAAAACTCTTGTCTGCTATGCAGAATATACCTAAATGGGCCAAGACAAAATTTTCAGATATTTATTTTCTGTCATAAGCAATAAAGAATAAAAAAGCCTTCCAATAATATGGTATTTCCTAAATACAGATCATTTCAGAACCCAAGTCAGAAAGATGAAGAACAAGTCCACTTCTTTCAGATTCTTATCACCCTCGGATAACTAAATTTTATTACTTTAACTCAAAAAGGCAATAGGAGTATATATGTTGGTTTGGAACAGGGAAAGAGGAAGTAAATCAACCAATGTAAGAGCAAAACAAGGAGAGAATCAGCACTTACATTTCTCACATCGGCATCTCGAACATCAAGATCTGTTGTGACCAATATGAGTTTCACCTTTGTATTAGTCAAATAACCATACCTGAAAACATATTATCAGATATATAATAGCACATGGAGGAAGACAAGGTTAAATATCAATGATCTTATGTATTCACAAAGGCTATACTATAGTTCATATCAGTGCATCTGCAGTTACTCATTCTACATCCATTTCTAAACAAGTTTTTGGTGTATTTAAAAGATTAATATGAAGCAGACACCATACCCATTTTACGCAGATATATCAAGACAAATCAAGAGTTTATGTAAAGTAGATAAAAAATCACACCACCAATTCCACCAACTTCACCAATCACCAAAAGAAGAGTTTCTCTATGAAGAAAAACTAAAAAACTAAGCACATGTAAGTATTACTCACACTTTGTAGTTTTCAGTTGGATATAGCAGGCCAAGAAATGTCTCGTTGAGAGTGGGGCTGGATTTTTTTGGATTGTTCACTGTAATAGACAACAGATGAGTTGTCAAAAGAAATCAGATGCTAACTGAGTGTTGATATCAAGATATGTTAATTAAGCAAAATTCTCAGGAAAAGAATAAATGGCTAGAAAATATACAGGTCCATAAAGTACAATCAAACAATAAGAACTCTATAACACAATCGCACTGTCCTGGATATCAGAGTAAATCCTCTTTTTTCCTATTGAACAGCAAATCCGTCCAAGAAAAAAAGGATACCTGATAGGTCAAGTAGTAGGTAGTAAACCGGTCAATCAACGGTTGTCTGACTGTCCAATATTCTCTGGTAACCCTAAGACTTTAGTCATGAAGACATAATAGGTCAGGATCATGATTATCTATAGGATAAACAGCTCCATATGCAGCAGCTTCCTTTTGGTTTCCACATAATACAACACAAGAATCAAATCTGACAAGAACTGTATGCCTTGACAATAGACCTAAACATAGTAAAGTCTCTGCTGAAATTCAGTAATTTAAGATCTAATAGTGGTCCATTACCATTAACTTGATTAAATGTGGAGACTATCTAACAATATCCCCCAACTGCTATTGTCCAAGTAGTTTGATTTTTTCTTACTGACTTGGTAATTGGAGTATCCGACTAGACAACAACAACAACATACCCAGTGTAGTCCCACAAGGTGGGATCTGGGGAGGGTAGGATGTACGCAGACCTTACCTCTATCTTTGTAGGGCAGAGAGGCCCTCGGCTAGACGTTTAACAAAATGGTATCTTTTCACTCTCTTTTTGACCCCGATAAGTTAAAAGGTTGGTGTCTAGAGAAGGCCTTCAACTCGTTGAGGTGAGAACCACATGCTATGTTACAAATTTCTTCCACACGATCACACCTTATTAGACTATTCAAGAAGGAAAGTTTCCTGTTTCTGCAATTTGATAGCATTTTACTGGAGATAATCAAATGAAAAACAAAAAAAATAAAAATAAATGAAAAGACCGCTTCTTTAGTCTCACAAAAAGCAGATACCTATATCATTCTACCCTTTTCTAACCCAGATCTTACTGAAAGTACTCGCTTTACGATCTAAGGAAGGATCTCCTGAATCAGCTGTAACTATGCACATTTCCCCCAAAAAAGCCCTACTTATAATGGCGAAACTTTCCAAATCCATACAAACCATAGCTAGAAGTCAAGTGAACCTTTTAATGGCTAAACTAAGTTCTATTCTTATAGCAAAAATCAAGTAGTGCAAAATTTTAAGGCGTCAGATCAAATGATACAAAAACTTTAAGCTATATCAGCAAAATTATATAATTGGGCGTTTGCTTGTATGTTAGTGAGAGAAATAGAAACCTCTTTCGTCGACAACATCGAGGGAGCAATGGACAATGTGATGAAGCTTTAAGGCATCATCTGCTTCAGTGAAGCTCTGTATGTAAAGCGGATTGTTCTGTCCCATCACATAGTCAAATTTTAATTCAGTTATTGAAAGAAGAAAGAGAGAGGAGATTGAAAGAGTGGAGTACCTGGTGACCGACGACGGCAACGCAAACGATCATCTTTTCCGACGGGAAGATCACCGGAAAGAAAGAAATTTACAAATCTGGTAATTCAAGGGGACAAAAAAGTATTAGTCCTGTTGTTTTTCTTTTAACAAGGATTCGTCATAAATAGTTAAACACTATGTTATTTCAAAAATCAATTTCTTAATTTAAATACTCTAATTATAAATTCGTTATAATTAGTATTTTTATACTTAGTCAGCCTGTCAGGTAATTTAATTTTTTCCTTACTCATATAGTTATAATTTTCTCGTGCACCAGTATTCAAAAATCATACAAGTTCTTGTTGGTTTAATCAACAATAAATGTAGTAGTGCACGATTTAAAAAAAAAAATTCAAAGTATGACAAAAAAAATGAAATTAACATTTCCTAAAAAGACGAAATTTCAATAAGTCATAGCATGATGATAAGATTGCTCGTACTATATTTTTCTTTCTTGTAATTATAATGCACACAACAAATCCTCCAAGTCCTACCACAATCCTTCTTGTTAGTAAAGTAATATATATATAGAGAGAGATATTTTTTTTTTTTTTATAGAGGAGATAGTCGCACGTAATGACAGATCACATCCATATTATTAAAAGCTTGCGGTAAGAATGGGTTTAGTTCTAGTGCTCGAAAATAATATTCCAAAACTTTCGTATGTTTTTCATTACTTGTGTGGATAAGCCCTATATTATAGAGTATATAACTTCGACCATAGGGATCAATTTCTAATCGTATAGCTTATAATAATTCTGCAAAGCTTCCGCGTAATTTCCTTCGGATTGAGCCGACATCCGTTACGGTCGTCATTCAATTGAAAGAATCTCCGTTCCAGAATCGTACGTGAGATTTTCACCTCATACGGCTCCTCCCTTATGTGCATAATGAGAATAATACATAAAATCAAAAAAGATTCAACGATGAAAATTCTCATTATGAACTCAGCAGGGCTAGTGTTTTTACAAGAAATCTCTAGCCAACCTTCCTGCAAGAGATTCTTTCTTAACATCAAGCCTATTGGAACTAGATAGAAATAATAAGATAACTCCAACATTTTTTTTGTTTTTAACGCCTCCTAATTTCCAGGAATTAGTATATATATATATAATTTTTATTTTTTAATTCGTCCTCATAGTTTTTCTGTTTTAGTTTTGAAGTCGATTTGGTCAAATAAGTGGTGTTCCAATAAATCAATAACTATATTTTGGAGCAAACTGAATGCCAAATTACTTTGGATAATAAAACTAATTTATTACCTTTAGACGGTGAAGGGCCAATTTTAAACTTGAAACTTTTTATTTTTATGTTTCATATATTGTTTAAGTACTCAATAAATACATATGAACTTTGAATTAATCAAGTAATTGCTAACTTATAATTAACTAATACACAATGTAATCTTAAATTTTGACTAAATCATAATAAAATAATTATGATTTGGTATAAATATGGAATACAAATAAATTTTTATTTATTAATAAACAAACTCTTTGATTCCCCATTTCGTCAAATAATATAGTAATATACTTAACTTGTTGGGTATATATATATATATATATATATATATATATATATATATATATATATATATATATATATATATATATATATATATATATATATATATGTATGTATTCACGATCAAATTGGCCGTCCGTCCATTCCGAATACAATCGCAATAGCTTCCACCTTCGTGCCCTTACCATCTGCTAATTCTCCGATTCCGAAGGTATATTCCATTCATCCTCTATTGACATTGTTGAAATTTAATGGATAAAAAGATTAAATTCTTATTTCTTACTTGGAACTTTTTTGTTTTTTTCTTCTGGTTACGGATTTATAGCGGTTTATTCAGTTGGATTTTGTTGTTTTTGATGTGTGCGGAAATATTTTGATCTCAATGTGTGTTAGATAAAGGGATACTTCAAGCTCGCTTTGGTGAATTTCCAGGAATGATCGGGTCATTCTGGTAAATTGAAGCTAGGGTTATATGATTGGATTTGGATGGAGGCTGTGTTTGGCTGATGTAGGAATCTGAGAAAAGATGAAAATTTTGACCAGAATATGTATTTGAACCTTTTCTATTAGTACTTCTTATTTTAATCAGGAAATTAGGGTGAGGTGAATTCCAACTGAGCTTAACTATTTAGTTGTTCTGTGCCATTTGATAGAGGCATTCCTGTACTTTTGTTTGGTCAGTACTAGTATATGGTGTCTCTATCTTCATGGTTGTTAAGGTCTACATACGCTCTACCCTCCCCGGATCTCACTTGTGGGATTGCACTGGTATGCTATTGTTGTTGTACTAGTATATGGTGTCTCTTCTATAAGTTAGTCAATCTTCACAGCTCTAAGCTAGCCCTAGGTGGTTCATTTGGTTAGGGTCATTTCTTTTTTAATAGGTACATTAGATAATTTGACCGAGTCGTTGGTTTTATAATACAGACAATGTTTCATTTCATATCATGATTGTGAGCTTGAGAATGCAGTGATGCTCTTCTCGGAGGGACACTAAAAGTTTGCGATTGTATTGCATTGCATTGTGGTGAAGTTGCTTTTATTAGTGGCGGTTCCTTTTTCCTTGTTAAAAATGAACGAGCTTCTTTTCTAATATTTCCAATGATCGAACTGAATATGCAAAGTTATAACAAGTTTTAATTTCATAATTTTTGTTGCTTCATATTTCTTAGTATCGATAGATTTATTAGTAGTTCTTATCTCTGATATTTTTGGACAAAATGGTCAGGTTATAAGGTTTTGTTTTTGATGAAGGGGGTTATAAGGTTGTCTTTCTTTTTTATAAACCAAAATAAGTGAATATTCCTGTCCACTCTCATTCGCAAACTTGACATTTGTTTGAATTATGGGATGTATACTAAGGTTTTTGAATGAATTTCTTATAGTGTTCTTGTTTGTGATTGTTAGATGGAAGCTGGCCAACATCATGATGCTTCCCATAATGCTGAGCCCACCGCAAATGCAAACGAATATAGCAATGTGATAGAAGGCGATTTTTTAGCAACTGGGGCCAGCATTGATCCACAAGTTAGATCAGAATGCAAGCCGGGAGAGATTCTGCGGAACTTAGAGAATGTCTCCTATATATATAGACAAGATGTTGTGAAAAGCAAAACTTATGATAAGATTGGGATTGTGACCGAGGTTGCTGGTGACTCAGATTCAGATAGCAGCTTAACTAATGATGAAGATGAGGATGAGGATGAGGATGAGGATGATGGAGAAGAAGATGACAATGACGATGATGGTGGTGGTGGTCATGATGATGATGTTGATGGTGATTCCAACACAGAAGGCGATAGGGATGACAATGAAAAGGCTGAGGAAACTGATGATGGGAACAAAGACCGTAGTAACTATAAGAGTGATCCGCTTACTGCAGACCATGTTCGAGTCATCTGGATGGATGAGTCTGAGTCAACAGAGAGTATTAATCATGTCATTGTAGTCGACAGAGGATTTCTACATGGTGATTATGTCGCTGCTGCTTCTGATCCAACAGGTCAAGTAGGACTGGTGGTTGATATTAATATATCTGTAGATTTGTTAGCGCATGATGGATCTATTTTTAAGAATGTCTCATCTAGGGAGTTGAAACGTGTTCGGGATTTTACAGTTGGTGACTATGTTGTCCTTGGCCCTTGGTTGGGTAGGATTGATGATGTTTTTGATAATGTCACTGTGATGTTTGATGATGGTTCTGTATGTAATGTTATCAAGGCTGACCCTTTACGTCTTAAACCAGTTGGTAGGAGTCGCCTTGAAGATGGACATTTTCCTTTCTATCCTGGTCAGCGTGTAAAAGCAAGCACATCATCAGTTTTCAAGAATTCCAGATGGTTATCTGGCTTGTGGAAAGCAAATAGGTTAGAAGGTACAGTAACTAAAGTTACTGTTGGTTCTGTTTTCATCTACTGGATTGCATCTGCTGGATATGGGCCCGATTCCTCCACTCCTCCAGCTGAAGAACAACATCCAAAGAACTTGAAACTGATGTCTTGCTTTTCTCATGCAATCTGGCAACTGGGTGACTGGTGTCTTCTTCCTTCATCATCTTTTGCCTTGGACAAGCAATTGTCAAAATTACAACTTTGTGACTCCACCAAAACTGTATCAGAATCTTCTCAATCTTTAGCCGATTGTGATTCAGAAGTTGTCAATTTGGAGGAATCAACAGGGAATAGTGAATGTATGGAAATTGATGTGGAATCTTCTGTGGATGGCAATTGTGAAACTTTAGAGCATGATTCCCTTGCAGAGTCCAGTACATGTGCTAATTCATTGTCAGTTTCCAAGGAATCAGGCCAAGAGTCATGGCCCCTTCATCGTAAAAGGATCCGCAAAGTTGTGGTTAGGAGAGATAAAAAGGCACGCAAGAAAGAGGAAAGTTTTGAAAGAGCTCTTCTAATTGTGAATACGAGGACTTCTGTTGATGTTGCCTGGCAGGATGGAAAAATAGAAAGAGGTTTGGAATCTACATCCTTGATCCCTATTGAAAGCCCCGGAGATCATGAATTTGTTGCTGAACAGTATGTTGTAGAGAAAGCTGCTGATGATGCTGATGACTCTAATGATGTTAGGCGTGTTGGGGTTGTAAAAAGTGTTAATGCAAAGGAGCGTACAGCTTCTGTGATGTGGTTAAAGCTAGTTACCAGGGCAGAGGACCCCAAGGAGTTTGACAAAGAGGAAATGGTCAGTGTATATGAGCTGGAGGGGCATCCTGACTATGACTATTGTTACGGTGACGTTGTTGTTCGTTTGTTACCTGTTACTCTACCAGAAAAAGTGGGTTCTGTTGTGAAATCTACAGAAGAATCAGAATGTTTGTTGGTTCCAACTGAAGCCAAAGAAGACAAGCAAAAGCATTCGAGATGCAATGAAGCAGAAGCTGCTCCGAGTGATGATACCTGTTCCGAGTTTTCAGATCTCTCTTGGGTTGGGAATATCACTGGACTCAGAAATGGGGACATCGAAGTCACGTGGGCTGATGGGATGATATCCCTGGTACTTCCCAAGATTTTTTATTCTTTCTCCAATTTCTAATTGCATGTTCAGGATGCCCCTAGTTTCTAATAATGTTCACTCCATGGCTAATGTGAAGACTTTCACCTTTTATCTTTATTCATCTATCATCCTTTATAACTTGTATGTCCGTGATTGTTTTTTTCTGTGATTTACTTTTTGGCTGGGTATTTACTATTGAAACTGAAAAACCCATAGGTCAATTCATACTCTTTCTGCACTGTTAGACTGGGAAAAGCAAAAAAGAAAAAAGAAAAAAAAAGGACTTGCATTAACCATGCTGGGGTACATATTTGATCATTATTCCTGACAGATTTGGTTTTCTTATTTGTATGGATGCACACATCTCACTGATAACTAACATTAGAACATCAAGAGAAATTACTGTGTACTTTATTTTATTTCTTCATATTTCCTTTTCTTAGGTGGTGGTGCATTCTTATGACAGTTGCCACAAATTTCAATTCATATTGTGATGCTGCCTTTCTGGTTTCTTCAGGTTGGGCCTCAAGCAATTTATGTTGTTGGTCGTGATGATGATGAGTCTATCACTGCCGGAAGTGAAGTTGGGGATGATGCAGCTAGCTGGGAAACAATTGAAGATCATGAAAGGGAGGCCCTGGGGAATGTAGAAGAGGTTGGTGATTGCTAGAATGCTGTTATTAGTTATCCGATCATGATCTATTCTGTTTGATTTAAACGTCATACTCAACCAGTATCACGTGTTTTCTGTTCGTTTCTATTCCATCATCTTAGATCTTCAAAAAAATTATACGCCCTTGATGGTGCAAGAAACTGTCTTTTTCAAAGTAAGTACAGACTTTATAGTATGGCTGCTTTGAATTATGGTGCAAATAATCTATTTCAATAATCAACTATTTATCAAAAAGAGGATTGCAAGTAACCCTGCAAAAGGTATGCACATCACCAGCAATCTCTTGGTGCTGGCACAATAATAAAATGCTTTGTCTTTCCTCTTCAAAGGGTGGTGCTATTGTAGACACAGATGCCTTCTTTCTCTTTCCTCTTAATTTATTTTCTTTTATCTTTTGGTTGATAAAACTAAAATAACTTCTTCAGATGTTATGTCTGCAGCTTAGCTTACAACTTCACATATAGTAATCCCCAGTCTTTTTAATATAAATTATGTATTAGTTGTGAAGAAAGTTATCTTATTTTATCTTGAAGGCCAGTTAGGAGATTAACTAAAATAGTACCTATTTCAACTACTTTGTGAGAATAAGTGGTTTGTTTCTGTTTGTATTAGTATGATGTAATAGCGGGATTTCCTTCAGGAACTTGGAACAACAAATGCTACTGACATCAGTATTGAAGATGAAGATGAAGATGGTCCCATGGCCACTGAAGATTCAGGAAGGAATGGGGCTCTGGCTATTCCCCTGGCTGCACTAGGATTTGTGACCAGGCTGGCCTCTGGAATATTTTCTAGGGGCCGTAAACAAACTGATTCTTCGAGTTTAGATTCCAGAAGTGAAGATGAAGAAAGGGAGGGAGCATTGGCCAAAATATATACCGGTGATGAACCGTGGTCCCAAAGGTCTGGAGACTCTGATAATTCTCCAAGGCTACCTGCTGCCGGAAAGGGAGAAGTACATGACACTATGGAAGTGACGGAGTTGGATGTCATTGAAGCTAACTTGAAGCCAGGAATAGGAAATTCCTCAGATCAACATGATAACCAAACGTATAGTTTTAAACGCTTTGATATCACAACAGATCCTTATGATCATCATTTTCTTGGTTCAAGTGGCCAGGTTAGTCTTCCCAATAGATTGTTCCACTTCTTGACTAATGGTCTAGAAAATGTATTCTGTATTCTGGTTGTAAATACTTCATTGCCCTACTTAAATTTTTTAAATGAATCCTTGATCCATCACACTTTTCCATTTGCAAGGTGGTTCAAAGCTTGCATTACACTACTTTTTCTCCATTTCTCGACTAGTTTTAAAGAGACAGCGTACCTTTTTCTAATTGGGTCAGGGGGTGGGGTTGGAGAGGGCAGTTTGGTGTTGCATGATGTCATGGTTACTTCATTTCATGGTTTCTAAAGGTGAGGTAGTTATGAGTGACTTGGTGAGCGTTCTTTACTCTGAGTCCCTCGCGAAGACTAGTTCTATCCCATTCCAATTTTAAAAGAGGTCTTCTACTGAGCCTTGCTGATCATTATGTGCAGAATAATGCTGGGAGGAAGTGGCTTAAGAAAGTTCAACAAGATTGGAACATCCTCCAGAATAACCTGCCAGGTATCTTATCGGATAGACTTTTTTTTTTCATAAGTAGGTATATTATCCCAGGATTCATGCCTTTTATAATTGCTCTCTAAACATGTTATTTTCACATTCAAGTGACACCATCGACTTTAACATACATTAACTGCACCTCAATCTCAAACTTGTTGGGGTTGGCTATCGAATTATCTGCTTTAACATTCAGACTTCTTTTATCAGATGGAATATATGTACGTGTTTATGAAGATCACATGGATCTTCTAAGGGCAGTGATTGTTGGAGCATATGGGACTCCTTACCAAGATGGCTTATTCTTCTTTGATTTCCACCTTCCACCTGAGTACCCTGATGTTCCACCAGTAAGCATACTTAATGTGGCTTTCCTTGAATCCTTCTCCTCTTGTCTAGAGGGTTACAATTTGCATCTCTAAACTCCTTTTGGCTCATGACTTCATTTTTAAGTTATTTTTTCAAATGTTTATGTTGTATTGCAGTCAGCATATTATCATTCTGGTGGCTGGCGGATAAATCCAAACTTGTATGAGGAAGGGAAGGTTTGTCTCAGCCTTTTAAATACTTGGACGGGCAGAGGGAATGAGGTCTGGGATCCTTCATCCTCGAGTATACTTCAAGTCCTAGTTTCACTTCAAGGGCTAGTCTTGAATTCCAGGCCATATTTCAACGAAGCTGGTTATGACAAGCAAGTTGGGACAGCTGAAGGAGAGAAAAATTCACTATCATACAACGAAAATACCTTCTTATTGAACTGCAAGACAATGATGTATCTGATGAGGAAGTCTCCTAAGGTAATTGATATCTTTACTTTCTTATGTTTGGCATGCCATTTTATATATTCTAGTTCAACATGCCATTTTGCCTTGTTTTATGTGCCGAGATGAATGACTAGCTGATAATCTTCCATCTCTTACAACATCTACTGTCAACATCCTCGATTAATTTCCATTTTGGATTTCATCTTTGCTTTTGAGGTGTTTGAAACCAATTATAACGTCATTATTTGAAAATTTAAAACCAATTATACGGGATCTATCTTTTTCTCTTCTTTTTTCCCATACAAGAACTTAATCCATAATTTCAGGCTTGGAATGTCTTCTCATTTTGTTATATTTCAGATGGATCAACTTTACTAGTCATCTATTTGTGCATGAGCTCAGTTGATGTCAGTAACTCAGTATCTCTTGGATCAGCTTGTTTTGTTATCCACTTGGCATTTCTCTGTTATCTAATCCATTTGAGAGGAACTGCTGTCTATTGTATCATTGACTCAGGTAGAAAAATGAAAATGCGGGCCTCTAACTCAAAATTCCCTTTGTAAATGCTTGTTTCACCTTACGGACAAGTGTCACGGCAATGCTTGTTTTTTTTTCTTCATTTTTTGTTGATTACTTCCATAATGCCAATTGACTTAATTGATATATCATGATGTCATATATGGTCTCTTGGCTATGTTATGTTTACTGGGCTAGTAAAACTGCAACAGTGATGATAGTAGTTTGACTAGGTAATGTTACATCCATCAAATAATGGTATAGGCTTCTGATCCGCCAATTTCCTTCTCAATACTGCCATATGAAGCAGGCAATCGATGTCTTTACTGTCAGCAACTCGACATAATAAGTTTCTAGATCGAACATAATAATAGGATACAAAATATGTAAAGATAAATAAGAAAGAAGGGTGTCTTTCCATATCAGGTTGATGTAGCGTTAGGTATTCCTCTCCTGTATCCCTTCCTCATGATGTCAGCCTCAATGGGACAACTTCCTCTCCATATCTCTTTATCAAGATTAGCCTACATTCACCACCTCACTAAACCCACCAAGCACAGAACGCGCACGATCCTGTAACCATAGGCTCTTATTTATGGACTACCAACAAACTCCGAATAGTTAAATGTATAAATAAAATATTTTAAAAAATAATGTAAGTCCATTTTTCTGATATTTACATCTCTTTGTGTTTTGCATGGTTTCAATGCAACATTTCACATTTTTCGCAAGAGAATCATATCTATATCTGCGCAGAGGAAAAATAGGTCATGGAACGTACTTTTTCTTAAATGAATATAGGAACAAAAGAATGGGAAGCATTTGTTGTTTATTGCTTCTCTTGTTTGTTTGTAAATTTGGCCTGCTTTGTTTTTGCTTTATCCTGAGCCGAGGGTCTACCGGAAACAACCTCTCTACCTCCCAAGGTAGAGGTAAGGTCTGCGTACACTCTACCCTCCCCAGACCCCAGTTGTGAGATTATACTAGGTTTGTTGTTGTTTGTTGTTTGTTTGTAAACTTGTTTGGTATATTGATCACCTTTGGCACTATGGTTTACTGATAAAACAACTCATTCTCCTTAACTGATCAATTTGATAGTGACTTGTTGCAAAATATTGGATTGAAATAGGATTTTGAAGAACTTATCAGAGAACACTTCAGGATGCGTGGTTATTACATCCTCAAGGCTTGTGACGCTTACATGAAGGGATTCCTTATTGGCTCGCTCAGAAAAGATGCTTCCATAAGCAGTAACAGCGGTGCTAATTCAAATTCAGTTGGTTTCAAGCTAATGCTGGCTAAGATTGTACCAAAACTTTTTTTGGCTCTGAAAGAAATAGGAGTGGAGTGTGAAGAGTTCAAGCATCTCCACCAATTGTAGCAGAGATCTTGAAGCATTTGGTGTATATCATTGTCCAATCCAGCAAGGTTAGCCTTTTAAACATTTCCGAATGTCAAAGGCATTTGATGGTTTCGTTTTTGGTGTACTTCTGTTTGGGATATGATTTGATAGTTAACATGGCTGATACCTGGGCAATGTCATTTTTGCATAGGACAGAATGCAGGGATTACTGCTATACTATAACATTTCCTTAACTAACACAGGTGATTAGGAATGAGTGAGTAGGTTGTGTTGGACTTGGCTACTTGTTTTGTCCTTGCCTTTTAACTTTTTATCATTGTTGTAGTCCCCTCCAAATTTGGGGAGGCAGTTTACTAGTAACACCTTTTGTGTTTTCCCTGAATGATTGATGACGTCGTTAGTTTAGCTCAAATTCTCTGTTTGGAGAATTCTGTAAAAACATTGTGATTCTTAGATGATGATTCTTTTACAAGCTAATTGTACTTGTCAATAGTTCATTAAACCTTCGATTCTATATTTGGTGGGTAGACTGCTAGCTGGTTTTGCAAGGCATGATGAATTGAATGGCTAACAAGGATTTTCTTTGTCTAATGCTTGGGTATTTCTTTCACGGCCTGTCCATCCATTCATTTTTGATGATTTTAGTTCAGGCCCCTGAACATTGACAGGGAGATAAGTACCGTGAACTTTGTATGTCATTTCAAGCATATAGTTATAACTATTTATTGTGGTTGCTCAAAGAGACGATTGCTTAAGGTTAACAATGGAAAGTAACATGAATCATACATAGCAAGTGCAAAGATGGTTTTTCTTTTTGTTCTTTGCTTTTGAATAGAGGCATTTGTATCTCGTCTGTTCTAGCAATAACTTGAACGAGCTCAGTTAGGGATGTCTAAGTCCCTTTTAACACTTGAAACTGTTATTTTGCATGATAACAGAATAAAATCAGCCAGATATTCGTTCTTGAGGCATGTCTTTCCATCTTTAACAGTTCTAGTCCGGATGACTCCACGTCTTCCACTTCACAAATGCTTAATCTTTTAATTTGCATTTTAATGATTTCTGCATGTAAAACAAAGCTAGTTAATCAATGTGCCAACGTATAATATGCAAAGGAATACCATCAAATGATAGTGACACATTTTCGTTCTTTATTGTTCCCCAATTTGCAGCAATATAGCTGGCTGATGTAAACACCAACTAGAATTTGATTTGCAGATCTTACGTTCTTGAATGCTCTAGTCACGTGCTAACATCCTAAAGTATTTGCATGATATTAGGATGGTTAACATTTACCACATAAACAATGTTTTTTACAACGTTCTTGAATGCCAAGTATTGAAGCCGGCTTGTGTGTACACTAACTAATGTATTGGATACATGTCACCTCCTGCCAGCACATGCATCAAAGATCAGCTAATAGATACATGTCCTGCTAGTACAGGCATCAAAGGTTGACGTTTTTGTCCATTTTGAGATATGAATTCATTAATGGTTCAGTTTTACCATTGGCAAACATCTTTTATAACTGGGTAGCTGAATCAACTTACACGTATCAAGATTAATTCACCTGAGTATTTGTTTCCCCTACCAACGCATGTTTTAGACAGATGAGAACAGAGTTTTTTCCCTTTACTGGGATTTGAACTCTATTCTCCCTATGGCCTATCCCAGTTCCATTGATTGCTAGGCCACACAAGCAAACAATTCTTGAACATGGTGAAGAATGTCGATGACTTAAAGGAAAAACAGTCATCGCAACAATTATTTCAAAACTAAAGTAATGAGCTTTACAACTGACTAATTTTCGTGCTTCTGAATTTTTTTTGGACGGTATGCAATTGCTCGACCAAGCTAGCTTAACAAACCCTGAAGGGTCAAAGGAGACAATCCAGCGCCTTCAAGATTATATTGTGTCAGTAGATAAATCCAGGAAAATGTAACTCAATCATCATGTAAACTATTGGTCTAAAGTACGTCAAAAAGTATAATGGCAGTCATTTATAATCAAAGCTGTTGCTTTACCAACTAATGCCTAGAAACCACCCAGTTCTTTCCAGTTCACCCCATTAATCTGATCGGTTGCTTCAGAAAAAAGAAGCAATAACTAATGCAGGTAAATAAGACAAACAAAATAACATAGCAGTATAAATCAAACGACAGTAGACTATAAAGCAATATTGTGCCTACTAGTATGATAGGCTATGCGATTAGGGGTTAGCAGGTTCGGATACCCTAACTTTTTTGAACTATCCGGATCCTACCCAGTAAAAGATCGGTTCCTAAATTTATTATCCGAAACCTACCCGTAGCAATCATTACCCGAAACCTACCCGGACCTTGCGATTCCGGATAGGTTCCCGGGTACCCAGTAAATTTTTGTGTTGCTTAAAGAGATATATCTGATTATCACTGTAATTGTTGATATACAATCTCTAATTCCCCACTCAATTATACTATAATTCCTCCATATAGGTACCAAAAACCTCAGAATTTTCAAACACCTATGTGGGAGTTCTGATTTTGGTGATTTATGAATTAATTCCGAAAAGAAAAAATGGGTGAGCCAATGAGAAATCGATCTTTTTTCTCTCAAATAGGATAAAACTCATTAAGAAGCAATCAGAACTCAAAAGAGAAAGAGGGGGGATGACTTACCTCGTTCATGGTTGAACCACGGTGGAGGGTGGGTGAGAGAGAGGTGACCATTTAATGCTATTTCCCATTCTGGGCACGAACAACACATAGAAAGGACGAAACTCTTGTGTTATTGCAAAAATGATGGATGAGAAGAGAGATAAGCGCGTGGGGGTGATAGGTGCGATGCTAGGGTTCCATGACCTAGCTGATGTATCGTTACAAATGAGGGGGAAAAGAGGGTCTTATGCCCTTAATAGCCAAAGTGGGCCGGGTCTGGTCCAAGAATGGAATGGGCTCAGCTATAAAAGTAAAGAAAAGGGGCCCAAATTCGTGAAATAGAAAGGGGTGGGGTAGAAATATTTAATATTCCATAGGTTTCGGGTATCAGTTCCAGGTCCGGGTACTCTGTCTCTATTTGTCGGAATCGAAACCGAAACCGGACCCGACATTGATCAGTTTCTAATTTTACTACCCGAAACCTACCCGTTATTATAATATATCTACTCGAAACCTACCCGTTAGTGTCGATTCCGGTAGGTATCTGGGTACCCTATACCCGTGTTCACCCATATATGTGATCCTACAATAATAACACTACAACTATCAGTTTGTAAGCGTAGGTAGGACTACGCTGGAGTACCTACTACCCTAATTCATGTCCTCCATAACCCCCTATCTAAGGTCATGTCCTCGGTGAGTTGCACCTGCGTCATATCCCGTCTAATCACCTCTCCCCAATACTTCTTCGACCTACATTTGCCCATCTTATACCCGTCCATAGCCAACCTCTCACACCTCCGCACTGGGGCATTTGTGTCTCTCTTCTGCACGTGCCCGAACCATCTCAACCTCGCTTCCCGCATCTTATCCTCCACCGAGGCCACTCTCACTATGTCCCGGATATCATCATTTCTAATTTTATCCCTCTTTGTACTCCCACACCTCCATCATAACATCCTCATCTCCGCAACTTTCATCTTTTGAGTGTGCAAAGTCTTGATCGGCAACACTCCGCCCCATACAACATAGTCGGTCTAACCATCACCCTATAGAACTTGCCTTTAAGTTTTGGTGACACATGTTTATCGCACAAGACTCCGGATGCGAACCTCCATTTCATCCACCTTGCCCCAATACGATGTGTGACATCTTCATCAATCTCTCTATTCCCTTGGATGATATACCCGAGGTACTTGAAACTTCTTTTCTTTGGAATGACCTGAGTATCAAGCCTCACATCCACGCCCGTCTCAAGGTCGCTCCCGTTACTGAACTTGCACTCCAAGTATTCTATCTTGGTCTTACTCAGCCTGAACCCTTTAGACTCCAGAGTATGTCTTCAAACCTCCAGCCTAGCGTTCACTCCGCTGCGAGTCTCATCAATCAGGATTATGTCGTCTGTGAATAACACACACCATGGCACAAAAAGCATGGTGAGGGTTAATAAGAGACATAATATTCAGATTTCTGTAGTAATGTTCATGAAATGACTGCCACAAAAAGCATTAGTATGCCAGTCCAAGATTTGTTTCTATGCAGCAATAGCAAAACATGAGTACTTCAAATTGAAATTCAGCAAAGTACCGAACTGTCAATTGCATATATCTATGACTATTTCTCCTTAGGTACTAGTATCAAAATACATCTCCAACAAACCAAATATCAAAATTTTAACCCTGATAAATCTCCCGGGTACTATCTAATTTGTTAATTCGTGACAGTGTAAAGGAAATCAATTTACAGTAATGTAGAGAGATTAACATTATTCAAAAAAGACAAAAAATCATTCAAAAAGAAACATAACAAAAATTATATATTCATTCATACACTATTGTTGATAATTTTTCGCCTTGCAAGGAACCTAGCGATCGGCGGCGTAAGACCTAGGGTTATCGGAACCCTAACTGGAAACAAAGCCTTATTAAGCAACACCGCAACAGCTAACGCGCCGCCACTCGACGCCGCCAGCTCAGCCGTACGATTCCTCTGCTTCGGCGGCGCGCCGTCAAAAGGTTCTTCGGTAATAAATCCATCAGGTGAGGGTAAATTAGTAATTTTATCACCTTCTTCTTTTTCTTTGGATAGACCGATTTTTTCGAGCATTGCTTCAACGTCTACGTTGTTTTTGACTGCAACATAAAGGCCTGTAATTGAAGCTGCTGAAACAGAGAAGTGAACGCCTAATGCTACCTTACCGTATTTCTTCAATAATGCTCTGAATCGACCACCTGCCATTGCAATAAGGTTTTAGTTTTAAGTAAAATGATGGAGTTGTTGGTTTTTGCTGATTTAGGGTTTTTAGGAATTTGAGTGAAACGATGTCGTAAGGAAGGATCTTGTTAATAGTTGAAGACTTGAGAGCCACGTTGGTCCTTGTAATTAGTTACTTTTTGCAATTTGATCCTCAGAATATTTCAACATACCAAGTAGTTGACTAGTTGTGGAAATGGATTAATTAGACCCGTTGCAATTGAATAGAATAAAAATGACCGTGCAAAGATTGATGACGTGTTATTTTCAGTTCTCTTGTAATGATATAGATTTGGTGTAAAATAAATAATTCTCCCACATGTAGTGTTACTTCCTAAAATAGATATAAAACCGTTTTTTATGAGTATTAGTCCGGAATTCTTTTTGTAATCTTGTTTTTTATTTCTATAACATGAAACACAATTTTTTCGCTAGATGGAAATGGGATTATTGTCCCTTTCACGATTATTCTATAAAAGATGACAAATTATTATGATCAACTATGCATTTGTCACTTTCACTTTTCTAGAATCTCCAAATTAACGGAAAAGTTGATCAACTATTCTACACCTTGAAAGGTAAAACGAGCTATATTCAACATTAGATAAAATTGAAAATAACTTTGATATTTTAAACTTTGAAAATTATGAATTTATGCTTTTACTCTCCTATAATAGGGCAATTCGCGTGATTGCCTCTATTTTAGGGTGGTCTTGAATTTTTGCCCCTCAAATTGGTGGTTTTTATTATTTCAATCTAAATTATACTTCTTGTAACCAATAACAGTGGCAACAGTGACGTAGAGGAAAGAAGAGTAGCAATGAACTCAGCAATACGAGCTTTGTAGAAAGACCAGAGTTTGAGTTCAGCAAAATCGAGCAATGGTGCTGGTAGTGGGTCCACGTAATCCTTGCCATGTTGTTGATGAACTTGTTGGATATTGTAAAGCAGTACGAAAAGTAAATAAGTATTACAAGTGTTCGAAAGGATAAACAAATAGCCAATATTCAGAACTGCCGCGAAGTTGTTGAATCTTGAATCTTGATAACCTGAAATCAAGAAACACTAAATCTGGATTGTTACAACTGTGTGCTGAGTCGAGTGATGTCACTCTGTCTTTAAGACAAGATTGCCCGTATATATGCTTCCACGTTAACGGGTAATAGTCTCCCAAGATAAAACAACACATAATCAACACTACAAAGCAAATAGGCTGATTCTGACGAAGAAAACAAAAACGAAACGACTTGCTGAAGAATGGAAAAGGAAGGAAGAGTTTCTGTTTTCTTCTCAACGTTTCTGCTCACGTTTTGGACTTTCTGTTTCTATTCTGTTTTGTCTTTGTGTGTATAGTGTGTCTCATTTTTCTGTGTATATGTTGCTCACACAATTCAGCCCAAAAGGCTCCAATATATAACATAAGGGGGGACTTTTCAACTGCCAAGAAAATGGTTGTTTAAGGCCATTGAAGGAGGGAGTAAACTGCCAAGTAATGGTTGTTTATGGCCATTGAATGAGGATGTAATTCAACCAAGTAATGGCTGTTAATGGAGGGAGTTAATCGGCCAAGTAATGATTGGTTAATGCACAATAACGCCCCCAAAAATCAACTCCAATGGTAGGCAGAAACTTTCTGTCTTCCATCGTTCCCAAATTCAACATTCCAGAAACTCTAGGGACCAAACTGTAAATATTAAACAATTTGGGGTCCAAAGAGATAATATCAGAAGAAGCTCAAGACCCGAGACCCGAGACCGAGACCAGACGGGACGGGCGGGCGGCGGCGGCGCGCGTGTGGGCTTAGCCTTGAACCCAAGCACATCTAGGTCCTCCCTCCTTTAAACACATGGGTTACCCTTTGGGATCTCAAACCCTTAGCCAATTTAGAGACTTATAAAGAGAGCAATTCTTCATTTTTCCACCGATGTGGTAGATTTGTCCACACCATATTTCCATGCCTCAAACACCTTACTTCGTGGACCAATATCTCATTCATTTCTCAACGAAATTTGACAACTTGGCCCTACGGTCATCTACTCACTTAGTAGATTATGCACGTGTGAAGAGACAAAGCCTCCAATATGCGAAATCCTAGTGTTTAATTCATTAAATATGGGTGGACGCACCTCCCCACCAAAGGCAAATTTCCAACAATCCCCTCTTGAAAGAGATTTTGGCGCACACACATGGTGCCTACTTTCAGCAATCTTTCAGCGAAAAGATATTGCATCAGGAGAGGTAGCTTCTGCTTTGAACCTTCCCTAGTTTAATACCATCGGACTTACTTACTGCGCGGTGAACGTGATGTCTTGAACTGTCAGTGTTTAGTATAAGCCAAGACAATGATACCAACACAATAACTCTCCTTATTAGTTTTCATTCTTATTGTTTTGTCCGTTGTGGCCGTGGACACACTTGGATTCTTAAGTGCGTTCATTTTAGGCGGCCTGTCCTCGCACTTAAATAGGTGATCTCCTACAAGGTATTCTGCTATACCCCACTTCACAAGTGTTAGGAATCATTAAAAGTTTTTCCAACCTTAACCTCAACCGTTTGAGGATCGTTAAAGGTTTGGAAGTTTAACCTTTACCCACCATGCAGGTAGCACTTTAATGTCTATCGCGGGAACATCTTTGGATTCATCTTTTCCTACAGAAATCAACATCTGTAGTGCTCTTGCTTCCACCGAAGCGCTCTACTAAACCTTTTGTGGTTTAGTTTTTTCATTGAACCAAATTCTTGGGATCTCCAATCAGTATGGTTGGGTTACCACCGCAAGGTTCGTATTGTTTGGGTTTTAAGCCCATTCCCCTAGACAGGCAGAACACTTGATCTCCGGGTAGTCCCTTAGTTAAAAGGGTCTGCTATATCCTTTGATTAGTAATCAAGGAAGTGACACCCGTGATGATTAACTACCATATGGTCTTATGTCTCCGACAGATATGTCCAGACGCCGTCATCCGTGTCCTTCCTGAAGCCGACCGGCTAGCCACAGTGTATAACTGCTGAAGACATGGGTTTCTCCCAATAAGAGACGTCCTCTAAGGAGTCATGAAGTTACTCAACTTCTTTCATGCTTTGTATAAAGCGATAAACTCTGATTCCATCATGAATCGGCCGATGCAAGTTTTCTTAGAGGATTTTCTAAGACCCACCATACACATTTACTTGTGGCTTTGGTGTTTTTCACATCTGATGTCCAGTTTGCATCACTGTGTTCTCCTAGAACCGTTGGACATCCAGAATACCATGATCCGTAGATAAGCGAATATTTCAGATATCGTCATATCCGACTTAACACCTTTTCCAAAATCACTTATTAAAATCATCAGTGAACCTTAGCTCAACTGATCTGTTTTGTAGACCGATATCAGGTCGGTTGTAATGTGTAACATATATTGAACTATATGTGACCTGTGCATATCGCTCATTGTATATGGGTGCACCATGATTCCAATCAGTTCTATGATTCATATCCATTGTTGGCTTCAACAAGACTGTCAATTATCTCACAACTGCGTTTGGAGTTAGACCAGTCCGTTAGATGTCTTAGAAATCCAATTTCTAAGATATCATCTGTGATATCCGTATCTTTTGTTTCAATATAACTTCCACTTTCAGATTGTTGATTTTCCAACTGTTGGCTTTCTAACTTCAGAGTAAATGTTTCTGTGGTCAGATTCATTGTTTCCATTTTATCTGAAACTTCCAGGACCAAAAATTAAAAATTTCAGGGACCAAAATGAAAGTTCATGAAGAAGCCCAACAGTCTAGCAAACCAACTCTGATCCTCTCCTTTCAACTCTCCGGTTGGGAATACTGTTTCAACATCCATGCCACGCAAGACTGCAATGGCCCAGGATGTTAAGCTATTCACAGGGGAGCACATGTACAAGTAGCCGAGGCTTTATACTCGTCAGTAGATCCATCTACTTTGTACTCACTTTTGAGTATCCACTTTTACAACCCAAATGTTATTTTCCCGAAGGAAGATTAACCATTACACAAGTATGGTTCCATATGACGGAATCTATTTCTCCATTTGTAGCTTCTTTCCAAAGCAGCGCTTCTGGAGATGACAATTATTTGTTAATTGTCCATGATTCATTCTCGACCATACAAGCTAGAAAGCCTGGAACAAGTTTTTGTCTCCTCTTTGCTCTGTCTCGGTTCAACATCTAGAATTTCTGAGTTCTGTAGATCTGAAATATTAAGTTCCTAATAGACAACAACTTCCGAGTCCTGTAGATACGGAACGTCTAGTTCCGGACAGTCAGGCCCTCACGGGTTCTTGTTAACCTTGAGCAATTACTTCTTTTTCCTTCTCAAGAAAAGTTATCCCCAAAGAATTCATCATTCTTTGACACCAAGAGGTGATAAGCACTACTGTTATTTGCAAATTCAGTGGATATGCAATCTACAGTCTTAGGTCCAACTTGACCTGTTTCGGTATCCCAACTTTTACCAAGACACCCCACATCACAACATTTGTATGTGAGATCATTTCCATATTTCACACGAAGGGTTATCCTTATCCTTATGTGTAGTTCTGTTGAGAATCACACTAGCGGTAAGGATCGCCTTGCCCCACATAATTTGGGCATACGACTTTGCGCTTGGCTAACACTGTTGGACTGAGGTGAGTAATGAGCAGCCGTTTAATGAACGATGCTTCACATTCTCCCCCTCTATCACTACGAATTCCTCAATCCGTAGGCTTAGTTGATTTTCAACTTCTGCTTTGTAACGCTTATCCGCTTCAACAACTTCATCTTTGCTTTTCAACAAATAAAGGATACAATACGTTGTACCATCATCAATGAAGGTCACAATGTACTTATCTCCCCCCTCTATTTTGTATAAACTTTAAATCACCCAAGTAGGTGTGACTAAGTTATAGAGGAGCGGTGCTTCTTTCGCTATTCCTTTGACGGAATTTGAAAAGGTGATTTTGCCTCTTCGCCTACCTCACATTCATTTTGAGGGTTTATGTCGAAAGAATGCAACAATCTCAGCTTCGTTAGCTTTTGAATGACTTTCTATTTAACGTGTCTTAATCTATGATGGCATAGATGCACGGATTACAAATATATCATTCATTTGGCTACAGACATATTATACCATTCTTAGTTATTACATACCTGTTGGACTAGTCTCAAACCAGCTTGACCAACATTGTCATTTAAACCAAGTTTGGGACATGTATCAACTCCTTTTGGAGTGATCCTATTCCCTGAAGTCCTATTGAGGACAACTTCTCCAACCCCTTCTACTTTAGAGGTGGCGTTGATTCACATGAACAACCTCTTGCCCGTGGTTAGGGCGTAATCGGATCATATGTGATCTGGATACTCTGGCCCACTCCAGTTGCTTTGGCAGACTGAGTGTCCAATTTCTTTTCATCCTTTCTTTTGGCCTTCAGATCATTTAAGACCTGAAAACTCTGGCCCACCTTACTAGGTGTCCACTACTTTTCCTATGAAATGAATTCTGGCCCCACTCCAGTCGCCCGTAGGCTTTGTATGACTGAGTGTCTAATATCATCCTATGAAGGATCTTCTGCCAAATAGTGTGACAGGCTCAACGTCTTTAGCTTTTAGTCTTCTTCCCCTCATGATTGGTGCCCAGATAATTTTTGGCGCTTACTTAAGAGTGGTAACAGTTTTCGCACAGTTAGTGGATCTTTCTCCCTCGTATGTGCGAACATACTTTACACACTTTTAATAATTACACTTAAAAGAACGGATCTTTTTAAGTCGTTTGCAAAATCCAATCTTTAAACGGGAAGAAATGAGAGATTAAACTTCTGATTTTAAAGCATAAGGAATATAAATTATTTAGTGAAAATATTTTCATATTCCTCCTTACTTTAAGTAATTTTTAATCAGACATCATTTAATCTTTATTCTTGACAAGGAAGAAAAATAACTTATCCAATTTCGGATTCTGGCCCACTTCAGTCACTTCATCGGACTGAGTGTCCATTTCCTCCTTACCATAATTCGGATCCTTTGTCTGTGACAGATATAGGCCTTCTGCTACAAGATAGAACCACATCTTCAGCCTTCTCCTCTTGTCCCAGTTGACATCCTCAACCTCTCGTGGGCGCTTGTTCCCACCACTCTCGGGAGCGGTGACACCATGAACACGTTGACCTTCAACAGCATAATCATCACTATCTTCTACCAGAAAACCACAGCCATATCCAGATTTGGTCACACAACTTTCGACCGACATCTTTCGAACACTAATACGATCTTGTCTTAAACTTGTTGGATATTGTAAAGCAGTACGGAAAGTAAATAAATATTATCAAGATTCAAGACTCAACAAGCTTGCGGCAGTTCTGAACATTGGCCTATTTGTTTATCCTTTCGAACACTTGTAATATTTATTTACTTCCCGTACTGCTTTACAATATCCAACAGAACTTGTCCTTCTTCAATCACTTCTTTTGACATTTTTGATGATTTTGTCTCAGTTTGAACTTTGAACTTTGAAGAAGAGGAAGATGGGTTAAGTTAGTTTTGTTATGACAGAAAGGTGATGGGTTTTGTGAGCTTTTATTGAGAGTTGAGAAGAGGACTTTATGGATAAGATAAGGGTACTGTGGGAATTAAATTTTGAATTTGAAAGAAAACCAGAAAAAAATGAATAATTACACTTTTTGATCCTTCAAATATTGATAAATTTTGATTTGTTCTTTGTTGTGATAAGTCGCTCGGAATATTTAACTTTGAACTATTTTATCTGTTTCAATTTATGTGACATAATTCATATTTGAAGAATCAAATTTTTTAATTTGACAGTGAATTCGGACATGAAATCTATAAGATTTTTGAAATAAATCTTACGATTTGAAAGTTAGGTAAAGAGTATTATAAGTTATAATAATTAAAAATTTAAAATATTTATAAGAATATGAAAAGATCGTGATTAAAGAGAAACTAATTTGATTTTTGAAATGGAAGTGGTGAGACAGGTTATAAAGGACCTCGTTTTGTATTCTGCATCCTGACCAGAGTGGTCAGAAATCAAAAAGAAAATGCAACCAGACCGCATTCCCTAGGGCCAAAAGACAAGGAAAACAGAACACAAAAGAAATTCCCCAAGCATGCAGGCATCACTCAAGTATTTCAATCATGTAAAGTTTTGACTTCCAAATAATCATAAAAAACAGCAACTGTCCCAACAGCATACAAATTGCAAGTCCAGTGACAGTACAAGAATCTACAGAAAGAAAGGGATGTGCGGATAGAGGACCGAATATTAGTATGACCTCAGAAAGCCAAAAGAAATGGGAAACTCCCAATACAACGAAATGCTACTCAAATTAGAAAGATATATTCAATCGACTTTAAAAGAGGTCCTTTTTTTTTTGTCTTTCCCTTTCTTCCAAGTAATATCCTGAAGTGATATTGGAAGGTTAAAATAGAAGGCCAAAAAAAAAGCCACCATGAAACTCCCGCTATGCGCTGGGTCCAAAAAAAGGCCGACCAAAATTCAGGGTGTAATAGACGAATTGGAAGAAGAAACGTCTTCCATGGACAATGTGAATGAGATCATAAGGAAGTTCTCAAATAAGCGTCGAATCCAGAGGATGTATTGTACAACCTTACCTTAAATGTTTTCACGTTCAACAAATTTTATGTAACAAGGAATGCAAGATGTGATTCATTCTTTAATATTTACATGCATTTTATCCGAATTTCATCGATATTGTTTCTTGAAACTTGTGGATGGTGTATAAATTCATCGATTTCAGGCCCTGAAACTCGTTCCTGCCCAGATGTAAATGGGAGCGTGCATTGCTTCCATGACTTGTTCGTCGGCGCCTCCGGGTCGGGGCATGTAGAAAGGCGGTGGAAGATGGGACAAGAAAAGGATGGAAAAAGAGCGGGAGGTGAAGAGGTGTTTGAGGATAGGTACTGTTCGATTACGATTTGGATGGATCCCAAAAAATGGAACTTATGTTCACGACGCGAATAGACAGGCGGCAGAGGGAGAAAAGGTGGCAAAATTAACTAGAATCTTGTGTTTCCTTTGGGTGCTACTAGAATATTATTCCTTACTAAACTACTTAGAATACTTTCTCCGTCCCAATTTATGGGCCACAATTTGATCGGGTATAAAATTTAAGAAATAAGGAAAGACTTTACAAAATGATAGTCCTAATCTCGCATACCCGACATGTTCTAATTTTGATCTGAAGCAATCAGTGTGTTTTACATTCTTGTACACCTATATGTGTGTATCTCTGGCCTAGAGTATACCTTAAATAAAATAAGTTCACCTTCTCTCTGTTCAGAGATTTGAAGCTCAGATTGATAAATGGAAGCTTCTTTCTTCAAAATTGAAAACTTCCTTTACCTATCATAAAGGAAGCTTAATTACTTCTTGATAAGTTACTAGTTTGTTGACCCACTCTTCTTTTGTTGTTCTAAAATTACCTTCTATGTTATTTTTTAACATGATGTACTAGGTCTGCCATTTCTTCCACTTTTCATACATTTAACTAGAACTCCATATGGAAATGCAAACCTTCCTTCTATTTGTACCACAGTCTAATCAGGTAATATGTTAATATTGACAGATGCTTTACCTAGAATAAATGCACAGACCTCTAAAATAGGAATAATAGGATATCTTTGAGGTGTATGCATTTCCTATTCTAGGTAAATCAGCCGGCTATAAGAGAATCTAATCCTTGAGGAGGTCCCAGAGTTGGCTGAAATTATTCTTTTCCCTTGTTAAATCTAAGTTACTGAAAGGAGCTGCGACCTTTACAGGAAAATGGAAAACTTGAACACTATAAGTTGGCTCCTGAAGGAATCAAACAAGCAGAATTGGCTGGAGAGTCATTCCTAAAGGTTGGTATTCCAATTGTCAGTTTTTGGTTTCCCGACGTGGTCCTCGGCAGACATTTCATGATTCAGATGTTCCACCTATCTTATATATAGAGTTACCATAATTGTCGTCGACTATTTCTTTCGCAACTTACCTTTTAAAATTTGACTATATATGGTAATGTATGTCCTGGAATCCTATCGCATGTCTTCCTTTTATGGAACTTGTGGTATTATATTCCAGTGAAACCAATTGGAATCTTTAATGCCTCTATTGTAAGAAGCTTTTATGCCAGATCCATGTCCACTGTTCTTTTATGAGAACCATCATTGATGTCTTGGTCTTTAAGCTAGCAATGCTTCCTCATCCAAGATAGATATAGGAGATGGTGACGGTTTAAACAACTGGAAACTCAGATCACATGTGAACAGTTTGTTTCCTTTTCAGTGTCAATCTTGGATCAAGTTGGAGTAACTATAGTGCTTGAAAGAAAACCTGAGCATCACGGAGAAAGTGAACTAGTACACCGAGAGAGTGTTCATTACAAGTGAACAAATGAATCCCATTTTCAGTGATAACGTGAATCTTAAGCAGAAAAAAGAAGTCCTAAGCAAAAACGTCTAAGTAGCACTGGGAGAAGAGAGAAGCATTTTCTGAAGGGACCATGCATGGGCTTTTATCCCATTAAGCAATATCATGTGGAAGCTCAACTTTTGTCAAAATCAATATTTCTTCAGTTGCGAAAATCATTTTTCCCTGGAGGCTTGGAGTTGGAACAGCCAGTTTATCTCCTTACTTTAGTGCCAGTAACAGAGTCTTCTGATGATTAGCGCCTTGATGTAAATTTGCTGTAATCTCTCCTTCACTTAGAGAGGATAAAGAGAGACTGTCCTATGGTTCTTGATTCTGAGTAATTACAAATAAGTTATTCTATTTGGTCCAAAAAAGGGTTCTATCTCTTCTCTATAAGCTTAAGTTCTTAATGGTGTTTACAGGCAATCTATTTTATGATAACAGGTGCTCAAAGAAGATAAAGTACCACTTGAAAATATTCAAATCTGTTACTCTCCCTTCTCGAGAACCACCCATACGGCACAGGTGGTTGAATCAGTTCTAGATATTTCGTTTGAAGGACCACAATGTGTGGTAAGTCTATATATCCATCACCAAGGACAGTAGGCCATCTTGTATCCTCCTTTTTTGTACTTTATTTATTTATTTGGTTGGAAGGTTGTATATAAGTGACTTTGGCTTATCAAAAAAAAAATATTGTGCTTAAGTTTTATCATTTACTTTGTTTCCAGACATTCTTAAAATGATCAATTCATGAAGCTCTGATCATTGTTATTAGAACATACATGACATGAATTGAGGTCAAAACCAGCAATAATCTATAGAAATAAGTAAAAGGGATTGTTATTTCATAAGCTGAAATCTAGTTTTTCCCTATTAATATAAGCCATTCAGTTGAAAGATGGTCATTTTAAATAGCAAGGATGCACTGTTTGGGCTACAGTAAAACCTCTCTAGAACAACATCGTTGGGTCCGAAATTGTTTGGCTGCTATAGCGAATGACGGTTATACACTTATAACAACATTGATATTTAAGTAATATTTTGCTGTTATAAGTAAAAAAAAAGATGCATAAAATCCAGTTTTTAATTTTGATTGTCGAATTCTAAGCTTAATCGCAATATGTATAACGAAGGAAAATCTTTTAATGATGAAATATATATTCATATAATATTCTTTATCATAAATAGTGTATTAAAGTATCAAAATATTTGATCAAAATCTCTAGACATATCATTGGTAATCTTAGAGATTCTATTTCTATAAAGATGATTAATCATTATATTATAAAAAAAAAGATAGTTGTTATAGAGAAGTAATTTTACAAAGAGCATATTGTTATAAAGATGGTTGTTGTTTTAGGTAAAAAGTTGTTATAGAGAGATAAAATATACATAAAAATCGGTTCTAAGAAAAACTTGTTTGTTATAGAAAGATGTTATATGAGGATGCCGTTATAGAAAGGTTTGACTGTATATCTCTTTTTTCACCCAGTATCATGTCTTCCTTAAATGGCATATTTCTAAATTTATATGGTTAAATTGAATTGCTATGTACTTTTCCTTCTGGAGATGAATTTGATTTAGCTGTTATAAACTTTTTTTATATCATTCTTTGCCTGATGGACTCGAGCCAATCACCAATAAGCTTTCAAAGCCTTTTGAGCATTAAATAAGGATTCTTTGGGGGTCCATTTCCTTTCACTCCCTGCCTTTTCTGTCTTGATGAGGTGTTTCTGAGCTAGAACAATCAATTGATGGTGTGTTATGATTTTGACTCTAAGACGAGTAGATTCTGCTGATAAGCTCTGAGTTAAGATAATTTTGTTATGACAGGTTCTAGATGATCTTCGGGAGCGTTTCTTTGGTCATTCTTATGAACTTAAGTCTCATGATAAAGTAAGTTGTTTCTCCTCTGCATTTCAAAATCAAGTGGATGTAGCACAATCTTAAACAACGTCAACATTTATAAGCACCTGTACTTGGCTTGTGGCTCTCGAATTGACTGATTGTTTCTGATTTCAGTATCCTGATATATGGGTTCTAGATGCAAAGGACCCATTCATGCAGCCTGAAGGTGGAGAAAGTGTTGCAGATGTTGTGTCTAGACTCACGAATGCATTGATTAATATGGAGTCACAATTTCGAGGGTATTTATTATGGTTTTACCTCTAATATTTATCATGTCGAGTAGGAGAATTTTTAGGGTAAAGAAAGTCACCATGTAAGGTGCTAATGAGGTTTACTTATTCACTTTGATGACATAGTTAGGAAATCATCAAAAGAACCTCCAACATAGCAAGGCAGTAGAGTTATGAGTCATGCGTAAATTCAAGATTCTCCTAATGTGGGACATTTTCCCACTCACGAACAGACCATATTGCATTTTCATGATATCTGATGGATTTATAAATTATAATTGTGATTCGGACACTTCAATTGCAGATGCACAGTGTTGGTGATTTCCAGACAATACTGAATGCAGCTAAGGATTACAAGGGATCCTGTGAAAATGACTTGACCTCAAGAATACAGGCAGTCAAAATCCCTTCTGTTCTCTCACAGCATCGGAAGTTTGCTCTACAAACAGGAGAGTTGTGCTCAGTAGTTTAATCCACAGCTTGAACTGCACATTCTGAAACATTCTTTCAGCTCATGCTGCTATTCTTCTCTATACATTCTGAAACGCCCTTACTGGTTTATCTTTCTCTAGGGAGAATAATTTGGTCTTACAAACAATATTAAAAGAAAAATAATGTAGAAAATTAAATAAAGAAGGCAGAATATTCAATTTGCGATCTCCTTTGTCAGGGAAGGTAAGCTGTTGTACATTCCTAAGAACTGGAGAGCTTTAGTATGCTTCTGAAACTTTTCTGTTCTCCTTACCCCACCCTGGAAGAGTCCTCAGTCAATGTGACATGAAATTTATAATTTTAACCTCAATGGATCATAAACTTGTTGAGGAAGAAGTCAGAATATTTTTGTAATGTTCTCCATTCACACTCTTGGGCACATGTCCTTTATGTATTAAACCAATAATGGATTTTCGTGATTGTGATTGTAAAGACACAGATCGAGATGAAGTCGGAACATTCTTTCTTCTTTTTTCTTTTTTTATGGTAAGGTCCTTCATTTCTTATTTGCCACAATTTACCGGATTTGAGGCTAATGTTCAGGTTTGTTAAATATACACAATATACATGTATATCTTTAGGTAATATTTAGTCTCCTAGTTTAGGTAATATTGTAATGTAATTAGTATTGTACACTTACCATAATAATTGTATTACCATAAATGTATAGTTAGTATCCAAGTAGAATAAGATTTTAGGAGTAGAATAGGAATATGATTCTACTATTATGAAAATATGTAACTTGTATAAATAGTCTTTCAATTAATGACTTTCAAGGTTATAGCTTAACTGATGTGCACTTGAAATGCCATTTTTCGCTACCAAAGAATCAATTGATATTTTGCTCGATCTCTATTAACATGCTACAGTCAGTCGTGCTTTGAAAATACTGATCAAATTTCCCCAAGAGCCAATCTGCCTTGCTATTTCTGGGTAGGTGCAATCCAGCATTAATAATACAATGTGATTGCTATTTTAATTTATGTATAATCCTTGCATTACTTATTCAGCAACCAATGAATTGTATTAAACTCGACGTGAAATAACTAGGAATGCATCAACAATACATGTATTAGATTACACGATGGCCCTTAAAACAATTTCTCGCTTAGTTAATCATCTTTTATAATTTTTCATTCTCTGTTTGATAATTTTTGTAGTATTGATTCTGTAATTATAAAAACTAGAGTAGAGCTGCAAGATATATTTATTATTTATCTCATATTAGTAGAGTATCATTCACGGTAATTTTCCTCTTAAAAATGGTGCTTATTTAACATAAGTAAAATGATAATTCTAAGTTTTATTTTACAGAGTAATAAAACAAACAAGTTGAATAAATAAGGCATTAATTGGGAGGAGGGCAGTAGGCAGGATTGGGCCACTGGCCACTGATCCAGGCCCACTGCCAAGGGGCCCAAGGCTGAGACCAGGCGGGCTGGGGCCAGAACCCCGAGGCCCACCCCCGGTGTTGTTACTGTTCCGGCTACCGTTGTTGCCGCCGCGATTATTGACATTATTTTTACAGTTTTGACACTTCTTGCCGCCACCGTTGTTGCGTTTTGGCCTGAATTGTCAACAAACCCGTGAGAGTTATTGGATGAAGTCATCATCGCCACGGAACTGGCGTCGGTAGCCGCCTTTTTTGCCAAGCCAACTTCTTCTAACGTGAGCATCGAACGAGCTTAATAAAAAGGGGGAAGCGAATTACTTTGACGGAGGAGAGTCCCAATGCCATTATAGGCCTCAGATAGGCCTGCAACCATTTGTAGAACAAGACGATTATTGTTAACAGGCGCTCCAACGTTACGGAGTTGGTCTGCCAATTCCTTGAGCCGTTTACAATAGGCTGAAACATTCGGAAAATCTTTCATGCTGACTTGTGAAAATTCTTGCTCAAGGGTGACAACTCGGGAATGTTGGTTATCCTGAAAGATATCACGCAATCTATTCCAGGTAGCCATAGTCGTAGTATCTGGTTCAATGATCGTCTGTAAAAAGTCGGTAGAAATAATGAAGTAAATCCACAGAAAGACGGTAGCATCAAGAGTGATCCATAACTGAGGATCCTCCGCGTGTGTAGGGACAGCGGGAGGAATTATGTGATGGAGGACTTGATGTGAAATTGCATGAATTCTGAACAACTTTGCGCACGTCGCATATTGGACGTTTTCCATCTCAAGAATAATATGGATGTGGTTCTTGAAGTTAGAAACAGTAAGGGCAGGATGAAACAGGTTCTTTGACGTCGACATAACGAAAGAACAAAGGGATTTGGAAGAGAATTTGGGAAGAGAGGCAGTAAGATTGGCACGAAATTCGAGAAGGAACGCGAATTCCGAGGCAGCGGAAGAGAGGAAAAATCGAGAAGTTTAGACCTAGACTTCTGATATTATAAAGAAATCTCTTGATTATTTTCATTAATGAATAAGTATATATACAATTTATAAATTCCATAATATGAAAATCATATTCCTATTCTACTCTCAAAACCCTATTCTATTTGTACAAAAATTCTACAATTATGGTTAGTGTACAATGCTAATTATATATAAATAATATGTTACCAAATATACTCCAAACCGTGATATACTTGCCATGTATATCACAGACTATTTTGAAGGTATTGTATATGTCGTGTATATCATGTATATCTAGGTATAATGTACTTTAATCAAAACATTATATTGCCGTTGAAAAAGAAGGGAAATATGTGGTTATCCGTTGACATATTTCCTTAAGCAAAAATCTCAGATAGATATGGCGGACCTGCCATTCTCACACATTTTTAACTTTCATTTCCATGGCCCCTCACCTCACATGATGTAATGTGTATTCCAGAGTGGCTTTTTTGTCCCATATCATGTCATCTTTAATTCTCATTTCTTATTCCATCTTCTTTACCTTTCTTTTTCCTCCTTTATGTACTGTAGTTTTTTACTATTTTATTACGCTGTTGGTTGCTTTTTCCTGTTAAGTTGGACCTACTACTGATCTTCATAGCCTAAAAAAGGCCAGGCACTTGTCATCTCAGCCCTGCAATTGTTTTCAGACCTTTCCAGACCCCCTTGAGCACGAGGGTCCTTATTAGCCTTCAGAAATAGTTTAGACTTTAGACTTTAGCGTAACTAAGGATGGCAACGGATCGAATCCTACTAAATTCAGATTCAGATTCATTTTTTATATTTGAATTCAGATTCGGATTCAGATTCATCGGATCCATAAAAATCATATCCAAATTCAGATCCATCAGATCCACCGGGTCCACGGATCGGATCTGAATCCACATGTAAAAAAATTGTCTTGCTAAGAATTTTTTTTAACTGACAAACGATTTTTACTTAGCTAACAGTTTACTGTGTTTCAATTTTGAAATGTTCATATGAGATATTTTGTTCGTTGTCTCGTTTTGATTGTGAGCTATTAATTGAAAATGTTGGACAATGACAATAGTTGTAAAAAATGCTAACTAGTATTTCCACAATGCAGAACTTGCATGTGCTTGAAATCTTTACAAATGAAGTGAATATAATTTTAACTACTTGTCTATGGAGATATTAGTCTTCACTAATATAACATTGATTTTATTATCGAAGTTACCTCTTTATTTTTGGTTTTTGAGTTAACGCGGGGATAAATTAAACTTATTTTGAGAATTAAACTTGCAAGAATGTGCTTAGCAATTTTAAGAAAATACTTATAAAATTACATTATAGGTTATGAATATATTTAATAAAAAATAAATCCACAGGTCGGATCTGGACCGGATACGAATCTCAAATACAAGATCCAGATCCGATCCGTCAGAAATGGATCCGGATCCGTCAGATCCAAATTTTGAAGATCCATATCCTATAAAACGAATCTGGATCTATTGCCATCTCTAAGCGTAACCCGTAAAAATACATATAAAAAACATTTTTCTTTCTTATTAGAGACAAGTGGCATCATGCATATGGATGGTTGCAATAATCAAGAAAGATATAGGAATTTACATTTTTCTTTCTTATGGGAGACACGTGGCATCATGCATATGGATGGTTGCAATACTCAAGAAAGATAAAGGAATTTATACTATTACGACAACCCCGAAAAATACGCTCCCCCCCGCCCCAGCAAAAATAAAGCATTAACCTTTCTTTGTGAAGGGAAAGTCCCGAAAGCGAAACCCCCCACATGTATCAGAGGTTTCTTGGCCAGGTGAGATGTAAATCGAGGGATATGCGCGAGTGGCAGCCCTGCAAGGAAGAGGACCAACGGGACACGAACCCAGCAACATTCCTTACAATATTTCAACAAAGACTGTCACAACACGAATTCGAACCCGCGATGTCAAAGTAATTGTACCCCAATCACCTTGTCACTTACCAACTCGCATGTGCCCGGGGGCAAAGCACTAACCTTTCTTGTTTGTTTTAAACTTTCATATAGCTAGTAGTATATTGTTTGTTTTAAACTTTTATAGCTAGTACTATACAAATACACTGTGTATACATTGATTATACACTTGTTATAAAATGTTAAAATTCCAAAGATATAGTGTTGAAAATAAATGAAATTTTGAAAATAAATGAAATTCTAAGGCATACTTCTTAACACCCATGCGCTAGAGATTAGAGTAATTTAACATGCAAAGTTATTGGTTTTATCTTTCAGATAACTAATTTTACTGATTATAGATAAATAGTTACTTTTAAGTACATTTGATACGATATTATTATTATTATGTAAATATATATATTTTTTTGGTTGACGAAGGAACCCGCAACCGCTACTCTTGGTAAACCCCGGACTGACGCAATAGCCTGCAAACCACGTCAGCCGATTAACCACACTTGGCAAGTCATGTGTGACAGGCTCAACCAAAAAATTTATGCAGGGGATCGAACTCGTGACCTTGCGGTCCCGCGCTCTACTGCTACACCAACTTGACTACCCTGGCGGGTATTATGTAAATATATGAAGAGAGGAGGGGGGATCCAAGTCCAACTAGAATTTATAAGAGATTAAAAGGAATAACATCACCAACACTACTAATCATGCAAATAAATACACATCCAATGCTAACATTAAACTATAATAAGCAATACATAATAAAAAGTAAAAAAAAAAAAGAAAAAGAGTTCCATACGTTCCTCTTACACTCATAGAATTAAATAAATAAACAAGATACCAAATCTGGACAGATGAATGCAATCCTTTTTTGTGTTTTTTCTTTTTTTCTGGTTGTGGTTGCAAGCTAAGGCTGTTTAGTTGGTGGCGTTACTGCGGAAAGAACCCAAGGCCTTAATTGCTGCAGCTCTCAAAATGTATTGGTGATATGCTGCTGCTGCCAATGCTCCTACCATTGGTCCAACCCAAAAGATCCACTGCACCAATACACATATTTATCAACACAATTATTTATACCCAAGAGTTGGCTTAAATAATTGCCCACCCAAAAAATAAACATTGAATAGGGCCGGTTATTTATGGAAAGATCCCCAATTATATCAGCTCTGAGCCTCTAATAGCTATTTAATCTATCCTAAAAAGATTGTTCTATTTTTCTTATTAATTTTTTTCAAAAAAATTGAACTTTCTATATTTAGAAATAACTTAACTTTATGAAATGATTTAAAATCACACGACTTATTTTGAACCATACATTTCAAAAATCATTCTTTATTTTTTAAATTCTTATTAAAACAAACTTTTTGAAACTAGTAGAGTAATCCATTACTGGCAATAAACGTTAACAAAAGGGTGTAATAATATGACAATATTTGTCGAAAATGGTTTTCAGAAAACAAATCATTTCTAGTGGGTAAACATTTTCCACCAAAAGACAGAAAATGACTTCCGTCGCTTTTGCAGAGGAAAGTCATTTTCCTTCATAATTACCCCCATCTGAATTTTAACTTCATATGAGTAACTGTTTTAACCAACGGTTAGATATATATTAACGATCTTTAATATTCACATATTTCATCAAAACACTAAGTATCTGTTATGCAAATATTATTAATCAGATTTTTAATTAATAAATTTTTCTGTGGAGAATATTTTACACTTTCCAAGCAAACACCAAAAGAAAAGATATATGTTAGTTTCAAAAAATTATTTTCTGAAAATAACTTCAGTCGTACCAAACTTAAACAGTTAAAAAACAGTAGGCACTATTTTAGCAGTAAAGAACTCACATGGTCATCCCAGACTTTTTTACTGTTGTAAATGACAGCAGCTCCAAAGCTCCTAGCAGGGTTAATACCAGTTCCAGTAATAGGAATAGTTGCCAAATGAACCATAAAAACAGCAAATCCAATTGGCAAAGGTGCCAACACCTATCAAAATCCAAGCAAAATAAAAATCAGTATCTAAAATTCTGTTTCATATCACTACTTAATAACAGGGAATATTTTTTGAATTTCTCATCGAAAATTGGCTCGTCGTTAAGGTACTTACAGGGATATGGGAGTCACGGGCACTTCTCTTAGGGTCAGTAGCAGAGAAAACAGTGTAAACAAGAACAAATGTTCCAATAATTTCAGCACCCAAAGCAGTACCATTGTTGTAACCAGGTTGCACAAAGTTAGCACCACCACCTAGTGTGTTGTAGTAATGCTTCATGAATGCCTTCACAAAACCAACTCCACAAATTGCACCTAATGATTGTGCAGTTATATATCCCACTGCCCTTACTAATGACACCTTCCTTGCTAAGAACAACCCAAATGTCACTGCTGGGTTAATATGTCCACCTACAATACAAAAAAGAAAGTTAGAAAAACATGCTAAATTTCCCATTTTACTCGTAATAACATGCTAAAATGTTATGCACGCTTAAGATAACTAAGTTATAAGGTTCATTTGGTATATATGCACCCCTACTGTTACTCTTTTTCGCACGCAGTTTTAAACAACTTAAAATTCTAGATCCGTCTCCAAAAAAGAGAGTTATGAGCTAAGTATAATTACCAGAAATACCAGCAGTGCAGTAAACAAGCACGAAAATCATGCCACCAAAAGCCCAAGCGATACCGAGAATACCAACGCCGTCACATTTATCAGCACCATTCAACTTCTTGTGACCAATAACAGTGGCAACAGTGACGTAGAGGAAAAGAAGAGTAGCAATGAACTCAGCAATAAGAGCTCTGTAGAAAGACCAGAGTTTGAGTTCAGCAAAATCGAGCAATGGTGCTGGTGGTGGGTCCACGTAATCCTTGCCATGTTGTTGATGAACTTGTCCTTCTTCAATCATTTCTTTTGACATTTTTGATGATTTTGTATCAGTTTGAACTTGGAAGAAGAGGAAGATGGGTTAAGTTAGTTTTGTTATGACAGAAATGTGATGGGTTTTGTGAGCTTTTATTGAGAGTTGAGAAGAGGACTTTATGGATAAGATAAGGGTACTGTGGGAATTAAATTTTGAATTTGAAAGAAAACCAGAAAAAAATGAATAATTACACTTTTTGATCCTTCAAATATTGATAAATTTTGATTTGTTCTTTGGTGTGATAAGCCGCTCAGAATATTTAATTTTGAACTATTTCATCAATTTCGATTTATGTGACACAATTCAAATTTGAAGAATTAATTTTTTTTAATTTGACAGTGAGTTCGGACATGAAATCTATAAGATTTTTAAAATAAATTTTACAATTTGAAAGTTATGTAAAGAGTATTATAAGTTATAATAATTAATAATTTAAAATATTTATAAGAACATGGAAAGATCGTGATTAAAGAGAAACTAATTTGATTTTTGAAATTAAAAAGGTGCCGCATAAATTGGAAACACAACAATAACATAACCAATATAATCCACAAGTGTGATCTGGAGAAGATATAGTATACAGAGACCTTATTGTACCTTGGGAGGTAAAGGAGTTGTTACGGCAGAAATTGGAAAGAAGAAAATAATTAATGTGTGAACCTTTTTATTCATTTTACAAATGAAATATGTTATATTTAGATTTTTTTTTTATAATTATATTAGTACCCTAAGTATGGAGAAATAGTATAAAGGTGAAGTAACGCAAATGAAAATTAAAATGGTTTAACAAATACACAGTAATTCATTAAATTTGTGAAAATTCACAAACAAAATATCTACTTAAATTAATTGGTTGAGTGTGGTAGGCTGACAACAAATATAAAACTAGCTTATTTTTTGATGAATATTCAATTCCAATATGTTTTAGACTATAAATTGCATTTAACAATATATCAAAAGAATCGAAATTAGAATAGATCGATAATTCAAGGACTTAAATAGAAAAAAGAATCAAAAACAAAAAGGAACACGTTCTCATGATAATTGTGTTGCAATTTAGATGTGTTTGGATGGGACCATATACAGCGAGACCATGTGATAAATCAAAGTTAATTATCTGTTGGCGCTGCGTTGTTGTGGAGCTTTTTTTTCCCAATCGGTCGGTTCACATTTACTCCTATTGTAGCCGTTATACGTCTTTTTCTTCAACTACATTTCCTTTTCTCTTTTCTTTTTTTGGAAATTGTAGGAAGATAAGAAATGTTACTAGTACATTTAAATATACAGGTCGGGTACAATTAGGTCGATATAAGTTTTTTTTTCTGATAATTCGAATTGAACAAGTTTTAATACGCTTGGATCATCTTATTGACTTGTTTTTTTTCTTCAAGTTATGATTCAAAAAATTATAATTGATTGTAAAGTCCTTTTTAATATTCTCAAGAATATTGGATTGAATAATTGGTTTGGCATCAAGTTAATGACATAAAAGAAGTATTCCACTTTCGAAAAGAGGTCTAATTATAGATTTATCTATCTTACATTGATTCAATTATAGTATGTGGCATCGAAAATTTATGTTCAATTTTTATAGTCTCCTAAAGTAAATATAGGTTCATAGATTTTTTTTGTTTAAACAAATAAGTTGATAGATGATTAATGGCAGTTAAGAAATAAAAGTAATCAATTTGAAAGAGAATACGGTTCTTAAAGAATGACATGAGAGTTGAGACAGAGATATTATTATTTCACCTACCCCTGTGAAAAATGAAAGAAACTCCCTAACAAAGTTGAAACTTGTTATCCACTTCGCAATTTCACTTGAAGTAAAAGGAATAATTGAGTCCTTGAAAGAACTTTTGCAAATTTTGGTCTTGAAGATTTCATGCTTAGAACCAAAGTATGAGATTGAACTGCAAAAGTTAAATTTGTTTTTACTTCTAAGTTCTTAAGTCTTAACTACCCTTAAGCACCCAAGACAAAAAGATAAACCCCTATTACAAGATAATGAATTTCACCGGATAAATTCCTCCTTTTAAATGTTAGTAATATAAATTCCAAGGGAAATAGACAATAAAACTATATAGTAATATATCATGAAACTAACTGCTTATTATAATGTATTTAGTAATAGTAAACGTTAGCTTAATATAAAATATATTGAGTCTAAGTCCTGTACACTCTTAACGTACAATATGTTTAAATCATCAGATTAAATTATTTGTAATAACATATGTAGTAACTAATGTTTCTAACAAACATAGATGACTTGAATAAACAAGTTAAGTTACACTACTAAACGTATACAAATAAACAATAAACACAATAAATAAATAACAATGTGATGTCTTTTTCATAAATTAAATTTGCGAGGAATGTTGGGGGGGCGCATGTTTTCATCCTTATGTTAACTTCCTTGTTTAACATGGTAGCCCACGAGGAATAATATTGATTGTATGAACTCATAAACAGACAATTTATTCTATTATTATTTTGTTTATATGGTCTGTACTTTGATCAATCATTAATGATAGCCTGCTCTTTAGCTGCAAAGTTCAAAGGCATCCATGTTAATCAATAAATTAGTATTGTACTTATCTGTCTCGTAAATGATTATATCAAAAACTTGATTAGTATACTAATGTATAATATTTGTTGAAGTGACGACAGGGATTAATTTCGTCAACGTGTAGGACGTTTATATCGAAATTGCAGATAAAACAAAACAATACTTCTTCTTTTTTTTGCATTGGCAGAGTTGAATTTTGTTTTTAATTAATAATGTTGTCAACTTAAATAGCTAATGCTTTGTTAGGGCTAAGCCAGCACAGTTTGACATTCCCTGATGCTGCAAAAATTACAAAAACTGTAGTTTCTTTTAATGATGATTTTGTAATACTGCTCCCGTTAAAAGAATGATGGGTATAATTGTATACATTATTATGAAGAAGAAAAAATCAGTAAGGATCTTCGCCAGTCACGTAAATTAATTTAATGTAGTGGAGTACGTATCAAGAAATTCCATAGAAGTAATACAATCTACAATTTTATTTAGAAATGTTCGAAAAATACCTTTGAAATCATTTATAAAGGTCTGAATCTTCAAAGAACTATTAAAAGAAGAAAGACCATCATCGAATGGACAAATAGAATCCATGTGGTACATAGCTAGCATTTGTTGTCACTCTAACCTAGGGGTGGCCAGTGGGCCGGATTTGGTGGGATAGGGTCGAGGCGGGACGGGGAAAAGGGCGGGGCGGGTGAGGCGGGATTTGCCGAAGTCCCGCCCCGATCCCGATCCCGATCCCGTCGGGATTAGGTCTGGATCCCGGGCAGTTTTTTTTTCCACTTAATTTTAAAAATAACATATATATAAAAAAAACTCAATAATTAAACAAGATAGTGTAATAAAAATATTACAAGACTGTTTTTGTGTCTCTTATATTATTTAATATAAGTATAATTTTTTTGTAATACAAATACAATTGTCAAAATTGCAACTTTGTGGTGTTGTTCAAAAGTTGCAAATTACATAGTAAAATTGCAATTAAAAAAATTACATTCTGAAAAAAACATGTTCTAATTTCTTGATAATTTCCTGTGGTTCTTCGGTTGGAATTGATATTTGTTGGTCAAATTGATCCACGTCGCTTCCACCACCTTCGGATAAGATTTCGTTGTAGTTTTCATCTTCTTCTTCGTTGATCTCCGGTTGACCGGACCTTCTCCGTTCCGCTCGTATCCAATCTCTGAATAATACTACAATCTTCAAGCTGTCTCCGGCTAATGAGTGTATGTGCTCTCATATTTGATATATGCCGGAAGAAAAAGCGCTTTCAGACGCAGTTGATGACGCTTGAATGTTCAAAACATCTCGGGCCATCATTGAAAATGTCGGAAAGGTCTTCTCATTCCCCCTCCAGTATTTCAGCAAGTCTTCACGTTCTTCTTCATTGAGAACTGTTTGGTACAGTACAGAACCCTGCAAAACAAAAATATCAAACTCGCTAATTTGGTTAGTAGCGGTACGACCACACATTCTATTTCTGAGGCTTTCAATACTAGCCGCAAAAACAACATGTCTTTTGTGAGGTTGTGTTGAAGAAGAAGAAGAAGATGGTATGGAAGCATGTAGGTTACTAGCACTTTCTTGTTGGTAAAACCTATATACTTTTTTGCATTGGTCTTCTATGCTAGACAACACTTCTTCTTTAGTTTGTTCAATATGTGGTGGGTGATTTGGATTTTTGGGACTTGGAGGTGGTAGTACTTCTATACAATCGTAAATAGTTTCAATAAGTGATTTAGTATCGTCTATTTTAATAGTCGGATTTAATACAGCACCAATAATATAAATAGTGGGAATAGGAATAAAATATTTTTTTATTTTGATAAACATTTTTTTAATAGCTGTCATATAAGCTGGATTTTCCATATATTTACTAAGTAATAAAAATATTAGAGCTATATAAAACAACATAGTTGAAATAGTAGAATAATATATACCGAAAAATTCTTTTGTTGCTTGAAAAAATTTCTTTGAAAATACAATAAGTTCTGAAATTTTTACCCAATCGCTATCTACAACCATATCAGCTGGATTTTGATTATGAGAGTTAAAAAATAAAGTTATATGTTTTCTATACTCATAAGCAACAAGTAGTTGCTCGTATAAAGAATTCCACCTAGTGGGTACTTCTTCTGAAATTTTTCTATAAGGTAGTCCACAATCGTGACAAATTTTTTTATATTCTTTTCTTCGTTGTATTCTATTATTTTTAAAAATAAAGTTTATAGCAAATTATATTTTACTAAGAATGTCTTCAAAAAGTGATAGACTATCCTTTACAATTAAGTTATATATATGTCACTCGCATTTTATATGAAAATGATCTGGAAAAGATGGAGTTAAACTATTTTTTAAAATTGTAATAGCGTAATTGTTAGAAGAAGCGTTATCTAATGTAATAGTCATAATTTTATCAGTTAATCCGTAATAATCGCACACTTGATAAATATTTTTTTGCAATAAAAGTACAAGTGTGTCTATCATCTATATATCTATATGCTAAGATACGTTTTTACATAGACCATTTATAATCTATCTAATGACAAGTTACGGTTAAATAATCATGGCCGTTAGTACTACGACCTATATCAGAAGTGATAGTCACTTTGCCATTAAAATGATATAATGAATAACGTAAATACTGTTGATATTCATGTGCAAATTTAAATACATCTCTCTTAACAGTTGATCTAGAAAAATCGTTAAAAGCATGATAATACATCTCTCTAATGTAATGAATAAAATCGGGAGATGAAGGAAATGAAAAAGACAAACTCTCCACAGCAACTAATTTTGCTATTGCTTCCTTATCTCTATGTTTGTTGTATTTAGGGCCTACAATTCCCCCTGTCATAGGGTTAATTTGATCATGTACTTGGTCCGGGACAGTATCAGTATGTGAACCTTGTCCCGATGGAGCGAGCATTTGCGCACCCGGTTTTGAAGCCTCGTATTGGGCATACCTAGCTGGATGAGTCATTACTACGTGTCTCATTAAACCCCCCGTCCCACAGTGACCTTTTCCAGTTTTAAATTTTAAAACATCTTTACAAATTTTACATTTAGCTACTTGATTCTCTACGTCCCTATCAAAAAATATCCATGCTTCTGATTTTAATGGTCGTTTTGATGGACCTCGTCTCATACTAGGGGGAATATGAGGCATTTCAGTTGAAGGTGCACTAGTGGATGTGTTTTCATCAACATTAGTGGGTGTATCATCTAGACATCGTCTAAATTAAAGTCTTCTTGAGTTCCAGAAAATAGCTTATCGTCTAAATCTAATGGTATTTGTAGGAAAATGTTTAGTATCAACAAAATCATCCTGTGTAGGAATAAGATTTTGTCTAGAAATAGGACATTTGTCCTTGTTGCCCCTACTAGAAGAAGTCTGACCCCTACCCTTAACATACGTTTAAATCATTCCATTATAAATTATAATTATACAAATAAATAATTAAAGTAAATGAAATTAAGTGCGCTAAATAAAATAAACATACAATAATAATTTAATGAAGGAACGAATGTACCAAACGCCGACGTGTAATCGAGAGGTTGAAAATTAAAACTTTGCTCGATGGAAGATCCTCAAGCTAGTTGTCAACTTCACTCCCAATTCCCAAATGAATAAATAAAATTGAATATTTAGTAGACAATGTAGACTTGTAGAGAGATAGATTGAGAGATTGTATGAAGATTTGTGAGAAAGATGAAGATAAAATGAGGTATTTATAGTTGAAAAATTGGGTTAAAGTGTAAATATAATAACTTATGGGTTAAAAATAAATATTAAGGGGGTTGGGGGAGGGGGAGGCCAAAAATGGCCGTTGCACAACGGCCAAAATGTAAAATGGTCGTTGGTGCAACGGATTTTTGCAAAAGGAGAGTTTCGGGCGGAATCGGGTCGGGACCGGAGCGGGGTGGGCCTGGGGGGCGGGGGGGCGGGATGAGACATTGTCCCGTTCCGATTCGAGTTTCGATACCGCGATTTTTTATTTTTTTTAAATACTCGAGTTCGGAGTGAGACCGGGGCAGGACCGGACCGACCCGACCCACTGGCCAGCCATACTCCAACCCCACAACTTCTTCCCATCTTTATCCACCAAAACACTGCTAATTCCTCTCTATAATTTGTAATATGCCACAGCAAACCTTATTTTAATAAGTCACGAATTAGGCAAATGTGTTTGAAGTTTGGTAGGCGGAATTTCCCCTGATATCACTATTACATAAGTTTCTGTGATGCTCAATGTTCGTTCATTATATAAATAATATTGATAATGTAAAGATCTTGTTATAATGTTACTAAATTTTAATTAACATGTAATAAGGTCAGATACTTAAGGGTGTGACCTATTTAATAAATGAAGTGAGTTGAAAATAAAGAAAGGTTTCAAGTTCTAATTATAGCATAGATAAAAATACTAGATACTTTCTTTTCATCTGTCTAAGACTTGATGAATAGAATAATCGCGCAAGCAAGGCCAAATACCTTTTTTATCAGTATATCAATTATGGTTTATTAAAAGATTTACATGTTATTTATCTATAATGGAGTAAATTCCCTAAAAAGTCATTCATGTATTGATAATTGTCTACCAATATCATTTTTCTTTCTTTTAGGACTAAAATATCACCAAACTATCACTATTTTTCTCAGAATATACTAAACACACAAAAAAAATATTTTCTCCTAATCGGCATGCCATGTCACATAAAAATTTATTTATTATATATTTTCTTTAATTTTTCAAATACCTTTATTTAATTACAGCTTTATATATATATATTGATCTATCGTTAAATTAATTTAAAAAGGATATTTAAAACGTTAAATAGAAGGGATTATACGAGTTGGTATAAACACTACAAGAGAACATGCGATTAGCTAGAGACACAATTCCCAGCTAAAGTAGAAAAGTCCCTAGCTAACGTCAATTTAGCTAGGAAAATGACCCTAGCAAACTTCCGTGGCTAATCAGCTCTTAGCTAAATTTTAGCTAGGAGATTTTTGTCATTCCTAGTTAATTTTGCTAGGATATCTCTGCTAGGCACTTTTCCTATCAAACATTTTGCTACGACTTCTGCTAGCTAAAATCTTAGCAAAATTTGTTTGGTCAATGTTGACTTTACAAAAACATAGCTAGGAGTGGACCTAGCAAAATTTACAAATTCTCTAGCCTTTTCACATTCTGCCTGGAATGTTTCCACTTCACCATTTTCATGACACAGACTATCAAGATCATCAATGATGTTTGAGAGTAATACGGGTAAAGTCTCATCTTCTTGATAATAATTAGGTATGAAACCATAATTGTATAAATGTGCTCTGATATCATGAGGTTTAAGAAACTCACTACTATTTCTACATCTTGAACAAGGGCACATTATACTTCCATTAGAAACAAAGTCAGGTTGCTTTAATGCAAACTCTACAAATTCACGCACACCTTCTTTAAATTCAGTGGTGACTCCTTTTCGACTTGACACTAGGCTATTATACATCCACAAACTAGCGGCTCTAAAGGAACTCATGCTTTCCTATCTAACAAATAATTACAAATCACTATTGTTAGTAGTTAAGAATATATTAATTAGTTAATACTCAAGTAAATGAAATTCAAACCTTCTTATATTCTTAGTTCACCAATCTTAACAGATTTGACACTATCACAAGTATCTAATCTAAGAAGGATCCAGTACCACCATTTAACTAAGAGAAAATAAATTATATTTTAAAAAAATAAATGTAAAACACAATAAAAAATTCATACTGAGCCACATAAATTCTAAATTGAATTACACAAACAGGCGTACATTTTGACTACTACCTCGACTGGACTGCTTAATAATTAGTCCAGTCATGTTGTCTGCCATGAAACTGATTTTAGATCATTTCCAAGAAACAATCAACAAATTCCAGTTCTTAATGGTGCAGTGATCTTCAGAACCATTAAAGAATGAAAGGGTCTATAATTTTTAATAATTTATAAAATAAAAAAAAAGATAAATTACATAGAAATTATAGAAAATTCAAGAAAATATAAAACAAATAAAATGTATATAGGATTGTTTCATCTTTAAACCCTAATCATAATGAGACTGTTTCATCGACCAAAGTCAGACTTTGAAAAAAATTGAATAAAAATTTATAAACTAACTTGAAAACAAAGAAAAGCAAAGAAGGAACCAATATGAAGAAGCATCGAACTAGAGCAAGTGATTGGCACGATCCAAAAATCTAACAAGTCTTGATGGCACCTACATCTAACTCAATAGGCGAATCATAAACCATTTTAAATCTATTTTCAATTAATGAACGGAAAAGTAAAGTGAGAACATTAAATAAGTCATAAAAATGAAGTCTCATAATCATAAAATGCGGAAATCACGAGTACACCCTCAAAATCTGATGTCATAAATAAGAGCCTCTAAAACATGAATACAAATCTGAAAGTATCTCAATACAACTGTCTAGAAATAAAAGATAAAATGGAGAAAATAATAGATAGAATCTGGTGCTGCGGATCAGTCAGCTCACCTCAGATTCTCCAATGAACAACTATCGAAAATCAAGAGGGTATGCGTGACCCGCTGGTGCATGGATCTAAAAAGAGCACAACAAGTGCATCATGAGTTTAGGATCAACATATACTCAGCTAGTATCATTGACCGACTCTAACGAAGTAGTGGCCAGAGTTGATCTTTAAAAACACTCTGCTTCTACACGTTAACGGATATAGTTCTCAATAGTTAAATAATCAACAAATAAGAGGGAATTCAATTCAACCGAATCTCAGAATCATACATATAGAGCAGATAAGTATAATTCGCCTAAAAAATCAAATACTTTTTTTTCCTATTTATGTGATACAATTCGAATTCTAGAGTCAAACAAGATTTTTCTTTTGGTCACATATGCCCTTTAAATATTTTAAATTATTAATAATTATGATTTATAGTAGCACTTTTTATGTAGTTTCTAAATATGTAAATTATTTTTTTAAAAAAATTAAACATTATAGATCGTATCCCTAGTTAAATCATAATCTTTAGATAAAAAATATTAGCGTCAAAATTGTATTCCGTCCAAAAATTAGCTAGCGATTTGGCTAGCCTCTTCCCTAGCTAAATCTTAGTTAGGGATTAGCTACTGATGTGTATTAGCTAGCAATCTGTGTTCCTTAGATAAATTCCGTGGCTAATAGTCTGTTCTCTTGTAGTGAAAATGACAGTGTGTGGCACTGGCAGCAGAAGAAACTGACAAGTAGTCTAAATCTAAGGTATTGCTTCGTTGAAGTATTACTGCTACAATTTGATATTTCGAAGATCAAATTTGTTTATGCATATATTTTGTTAAGGCATATGGTGAAAATTTGCTACTAGCTTAATCTGTTTTTCCTTCTTAATCAATCTTAAAGAAGTCTAATTCTTCCTCAATAGAGCAAAAACAAAGAAGACAAAATTGTTAATTTTCCTACTCTCACAATTGACGGAGCCAAGCTAATTGAGGAGGTTAATGGAATACTTTAGGTAGATAACCAAGAAAATGAAATTGTTAATTTTGTCTCAGTGGTCTGAATGGAAGAAAATGGTTGCGGAGAAGTGGTGTAATTTATAAAGGTTAAATGGGTTTGGGATGAGTTAAATGAATTGGATGAGTAAAATAAATTATTACTAAATAAAATAAAATTATATGTGACATGACATGTCAACTAGGAGAAAAGAGAGTTTTGTTTGTTTAGTATATTTTGAGAAAAATAGTGATAGTTGAACGATATTCTAGTTCTAAAAAAAAAGTGATTTTGGTAGGCAATTCTCAATACTTTGGTGACCTTTTAGGGCATGTTTGGAAAGTCATCCAGATAATTGAAATTGGATGTAATTGAGTGTAATTATACGGTTTGATATGTTTGTTTGACAAAGTAATTACTTGGTTAGGTGAAAATTGAGTGTAATTGATAGGGTGTAATTACATTCTCCAGTTCTCAAGGTGGGGTTTGAGAATTGGGTGTAATTACACATTGTAATTACATAGTTATTTTTTAAAATTTTAATTTCTTTTCTTTTTATTTCTATTATTTAACTTCTTTTTTATTTTTACTTTTTAATTATTTTTGTTTTTAAAAATCTATTTTTGTTTTTATATTATTTATCTTTCATTTTCTTTTTCTCGTTCCCAACCTTTACTTCATGTGATTCCATCTAATTGCTCATTTTTTTTATTCATTTAGCATAACTGTGTTATTATTCTAATTTTTAAAATTACACCTCTTAGTATAGAAAGAATGAGTCATTAACAAAATTGGCATATAATGAGTGATGTTATTAAAATAGAATTTGTTGTGAATGAGGTTATAGACTTATATTTTTCTTTTCGTTTAAATTATATATTTACTTAAGTTACGTTGAAACTTACTTATGTAATGTTGAAATTTGACATAAGAGTATTATGTTAATTATTTTTGGGGGGATTTTAAATTTAGGTTATATTTTTTTATTTTAATTTATTTGTTTTAGTACTATTGACTTGTTATTTGACATTACATGATGTTTATTTTTCACTTAAATTTGATAGATTTTTTTGTCAGACATTTGTGGCATTATATATATAATATTTTTTTTGTCAAACATCCAATCCATGATGTTCTCACAAAAAAAGTTTGTTCTTAATTTTTATAATTAATTAAAATCAAGATATTATTAATTTGAAATATATATATATATATCAATTATTTTTACAATATTAGTTACAAATATATGATTATCAATAAATGATGTGTTATTAAGTACATAATTTAATATCATATATAAAGGCACATATTTTTCAAATATTAATTTTTAATAATTTAATTTAATTTTTAAACTAAGCTGACTGTGTAATTACACTTGTGCAACCAAACAGTACGCTTGTGATTACATTGTAATTATGTGATGACAAACAAACAGGTCGTTGTAATTACAATACCGTGTAATTACTAAGCTGTGTAATTACTACCCTAGTAATTACACCAATTTTAATTACCAGGTGGCTTTCCAAACAGATCCTTAGGGAATTTACTCCCTGTAATAATTTGATACAACAACAATATATTCATCGTGAGTTTGTGATTCCACAAATGAGGTCTGAAAAGGGTGGGTGTACACGTATATACCTTACTCCTATCTTTATAGATAGAGATATTGTTTCATCCCATAATATCTTATGGCATAAATATATGTTAGAAAATGACCGTGATTCTACGATTTATTGTGGCGAATGCGTATATTAAATAAGATGACATATTTTATGTGATTAACTTAACTAGTTAATAGATGAATGAAAACATGGATTAAAAAAATTAAAAAGTTGAACCGAAAATATCTAATTGAAACACTTTATTAGAAGTTTGAGGTGTTCAATTGAAACAATAATTAATTCAAAACAATGATTAATTCGAGTGTCTAAGTAGAATATTCTTACAAATTTAAAGGCTACCCATATATTAAAGACATACATAAAACTTAAGCTCCAAAAAAAAAATATTATATGTAACATGTTTTGGGAAATCAATTTTATGGTTCAATTATTTATTTTTTGTGTTATACTCTATGAAGTAGGTAGATTCTTCTTTTGGACAAACATCATTTTTAAGTTAAGAAAGAAGAAAAGCTAGTCCTTAATTATTGATTGCAACTGGTGGAGTGCTACTTTTTGCTTGGAAAACCACAAATTAGACGAGACATTTCATCAGAAAATACACATTAATTTGCTTGTTTTTTTTGTTTTTTTTTTGATAATACAGGTTTCCAGGCTTGCGCCTGACTACTTCACTGGTATTATCCAGACGTCCTGGAGGTAATAGCACCGGTCCTTCAACACTATTATCAGGTAAATCGCGGGATGTGCTCCGGTGACCAGTTTTTCTGGGAGCGTACAACTGATCAATGCTTGTTTGTGTGATACAATGTTGCTACTCACTCCGCCTCATAATAAATGTCATCTTAGCAAAAAATAAGCATATTAAGAAATCAATAATCAATGTAAAGTTTATCAAATTACCCTTATGATTCCTCTTGATCAGAGCATGTAATAAATCTTTTGATTTTGAGAATCCAATAATACCAAGTTGCTATGTATTTTTTCCAATCATCATTTAGATCTAGATGTTACTTTAATTTATCATTTTTTGTAATGAAAAAATTAATCAATTTATGTCTTGATTTTCTAAAATGACACTTATTATGGAATAATTTTTTTAATAAAGTAACACTTATTATGGGACGGAGTGAGTACATAACTAGTCTGATCAAGATAATTACACTGACCTGAAAGGGAAAACAAACCATTGATAAACTGACACGTATAATATTGCAAAAAGCCGCTGTGTGTTTCCAGAGAGTTTCTTGGACCGTTGGGATATTAGTAGGCAACGGTCGAATCTATTTCGTTCCGTTAGGGAAACTTTTTGCAGCAAGGACAACTTATTAGGGCCCATTTGGTTGCAGGGATAAGTAATTTTCAGCATAGGATTTGAATTAAGTTTGTTTAGTATTTGATTGTGAGTAGTAGTTAAAATTAGGATTAAATTTCTGGGATATATAGAAGGTAAAATTACCTACCCTTGTTATGACATTATAATTATAATTTTGATATAATTTTATTTTGAACCAAACAACTCCTAAAGACTTTAGGTCATTCATATGTCCATATGTATTTATTGTTATGACATTCATATGTATTTTTTTTTAAAAACAATTAGTGCAGTTTAACTTATGCTGCAACAACAACAACAACATACCTATGAAGTTCCACAACGTGGGGTCTGGGGAGGGTAGAGTGTACACAGACATTACCTCTACCTTGGTAAGTAGAAAAATTATTTTTGAAAGACCCTCGACTCAAGACAAAGCATAAACACAAGCAAAACAAGAGAAATGGTCAGACCCGAACAAGAAATTTAAAGCAGTATGAAAATTATGGTAAGAAAAGCAAATAAGCCATGATAAAGCATTCTGAAAAAAGAAGCAGTAACTAACGCATGTAAATAAGATAAACAAAGTACACGAAAGAACATACAACAATAGAAATCAAATGACAGGGACTATAAAATAATATTACGCCTACTAGTATGATAGGCTGAGCAGGGCTACAATACTAACACTACAACTACCAGTATGTAAGTAGGACTACGCTCAACTACCTACTACCCTTCTGTCCTAATCTGTGTCCTCCACAACCCCATATCTAAGGTCATGTCCTCAGTAAGTTGCACATGCGCCATATCCCGTCTAATCACCTCTCTCTAATACTTTTTCGGCTTACATATACCTCTCATGAACCCGTCTTTAGTCAACCTTTCACACCTCCGAACTGGGCATTTGTGCCTCTCCTTTGCACATGCTCGAGCTATCTCAACTTCGCTTCCCGCATCTTATCCTCCACCGAGGCCACTCCCACTCTATCTCGGATATCATCATTTCTAATCTTATCCATCCTTGTATGCCCACACATCCATCTCAGCATCTTTATCTCCGCAACTTTCATCGTTTGGATGTGCGAAGTCTTGACTGGCCAACACCCCACCCCATACAACATAGTCGGTCTAACCACCACCGTATATAACTTGCCTTTAAGTTTTGGTGGCACTTTTTTATCGCACAAGACTCTAGATGCGAGCCTTCATTTCATCCACTCTGCACCAATATGATGTGTGACATCGTCATCAATCTCTCTATTCCCTTGGATAATAGACCCGAGATACATGGAGCTTTTTTTTTTTGGAATGACCTGAGTACCAAGCCTCACCTCCACACATGTCTCATGGTCGCTCCCGTTACTGAACTTGCACTCCAAGTATTCTATCTTGATCCTACTCAGCCTGAACCTTTAGACTCCAGAGTTTGTCTCCAAACCTCCAGCTTAGCGTTCACTCTCTGGGGGTCTCATCAATCATGACTATGTCATCTACGAATAACATACACCATGACACCTTTCATTGAATTCGTCATGTCAGTCCATCCATCACCAAGGCAAATAAGAATGGGCTAAGAGATGATCCCTGGTGCAGCCTCATCATCACTGGAAAGTTCTCTGAGTCTCCTACTACTATCCCTAGTGTACGCCACATGTACACCTCTAACCTCAAAACATCTCCATAGAACCTTCCTAAGGACTTTGTCATATGCCTTCTCGAGGTCGATGAAAACCATATGTAAGTCTTTCTTCCTCTCACTATACTACTCCACCAACCTCTTAATAAGATGAATGACTTCTGTCGCTGAATACCCCAGTATGAATCCAAAATGGTTTTCGAAAATAGACATGCCTCTTCTAATCCTCATCTCCACGACTCTTTCCCAAACTTTTATAGTGTGACTTAGCAGCTTGATACCCCTATAGTTGTTGCAACTCTGGATGTCATATTTGTTCTTGTACAAAGGAATCATTGTACTCTACCTCAATTCTTCGAGCATTCTTGTCGTCTTAAAAATGACATTAAATAACTCAGTCAACCACTCCAAACCTGCCATGCCTGCGCTCTTCCAAAATTCAACTGGATCTCACCAGGCCTGATCGCTCATCCCCTGCGCATCCTGCAAACAACACCCTTAACCTCATCAACCTTAATACTTCTACAATATCCAAAATCCTGATACCTTACAGATTGCTCCAGATCTTCCAGCACAATATTTTTATCTCCTTCTTCGTTCAAGAGTTTATGTAAGTAAGACTTCCATCTTCGTCTAATACGCGCGTCCTCAACCAGTACTTTGTCATCCTCATCCTTGATGCACCTCACGTGATCCAAGTCACGAGTCCTTCTCTCCCTCGCCTTGGCTAATCTGTACAACTTTTTACCCCCGCCTTTTCCTCTAGTTCCACATACAGGCGTTCAAAAACCTCTGCTTTCGCCGCCGTAACTACTAGCTTTGCCTCCTTCCTCGCCATCTTATATAATTATCTATTCGTCCACTTCTCCACATCATCCTTGATTTCTACCAATTCCGCATACGCCACTTTCTTTGCTTTCACCTTCTCATGAACTTACCATTCCACCACCAGTCCCCTCGATGCCCACCACGGCTACCCCGTGAGACCCCTAGCACTTTTCTAGCTACCTCCCGAATGCAACTGGTCGTCCTGTCCCACATACCGATCGTATTCCCACTACTCTCCCAAGCCTGCCTGCGGCGCGTAAGCATTAATAATGTTCATAGTGAATCCTCCAACTACCAACTTAATCGTCATCATCCTGTCATTGACCCTCCTAACTTCTACCACCTGATCCATTAGCTCGTTGTCTACCAAAATGCCTACCCCATTCTTATACCTCGACCTACCCGAGAATCATAACTTATACACGTCCACATCCATTAGCTCGTTGTCTACCAAAATGCCTACCCCATTCTTATACCTCGACCTACCCGAGAATCATAACTTATACACGTCCACATCCTTATCCTTATGTCCTACCCATTTGGTCTCCTGGACACATGCTATATTAATCCTCATCTTCTTAAGAATCTTAACTAGCTCCCTATTCTCAGCCTAGCATCTCCCTTACCCCTAACCCTCGCCCCCGTCCCCGACCGAGAACATGACCCTAGTCTACCATCAGTCACCAAAGCCACTAAAGCGGATATAAACTAATAGACTAATCAAAGGTTTACACCTAAAATATATCAATACAAAATAAATTGAAGAGGCATCACAAAATTCGAGGAAATAGAACTAGTACGCCATATCCAAATAGACGAAGCAAGACATTGTAATAATATGAACAAAGCATCAATATATTCGAGTATTAGAAGTAAAATAAATGCAACAATTTACTATAAACGCATCAATTTATTCAAAGCGTAGCAGGCCAGGACAACAAATGCTATAAAGAGATGGGTAAAGGAGTAAAGAACACCGTGTATTGGCTGATTTGGTGGATACCGGCAAAAATCCGGCGGCGGCGGCGGTCCTCGATCTTCAAGTCTGGCCTAGCCGAAAAAGGTCTTTTTTGGCACGCGCTAGAGTGTGAGTGTCCGGTCAGGTGTAGGGTTCCTTCCATATATATATATATATATATATATATATAAATTCTCATATTTCATAAGATTCAAATAATGTTCCTTTCTTTCAACTTTTCGCTCTTCCCACTTGTAAGGGTTATAACTCTCGAACCGTAACTTCAAATAAGGTGTTTCCTACGCCAAATCGAAGGTAACACGGGTATATTATCACTATACCAAGTTTCCTCTGGAAATACTTAGTGTAACTAGTACAAATTCATGCAAGAACAACCCTATGAAAACTGTCTCGCCAGGGTTTTTTTATAAAAAAGGCCACAATCTTAAAACAGTCGTAACTTTTTATCCGTAAGTCATATTGATATCTGTAAAGTATCAAACTGTCTAGAACAGATAAATCTAGAACTTTTATTCAGCACAACGTTTCAGATTCCTAGCCAATATGTACAGTTATTCTGTTATATGTTCTGTCCTCCGGATTTCATTCGATCCGAAGCAGAAACTTTGAACTGCGATAACTCTCAAACCGTATGTCGGTTTTAGCCCTGCTTGGTCTCAATCGGATCGTGAAGGAGATATGTACAAACCTGTAAAATTTCATCCAATTCTAACAAGCATAACTTAGCAAAACAGATTGTAAATTTCATGACACAAACTAGTTATTAAATAACCTACTAACAATAATTTCATGATCATTCTTTCAACATGCGGATCATATTCTAATATGTGTTGTAACTTAAAAATAAGGGATTTTACTAAGAGTTATGAGTGAGAGAACTCACCTTTTGTTGCTTTGCAAATGAACTTTCAAACTTCAACTAATCCTTTCCCTTCTTGCTCTCTTGGTATTTTTCTGATTTTTGTTCTTTGTGCTAAGTGCTTTCTTTTTTGCTATGTAGAATATATAGTGAGTTGTGTGTGTAACTTGTGGGAGGTGGAAGGAGAAGAGGTTGAGGAAGATTAAAGGGGAGGGGGACGTGCAAGTGAGGGAGAACGAGAGGGGAGGAATGGGCAGATGTTTTTATTTTTATTTTTTATTATTATTATTATTGTAACAATAAATTGTGACTTCACAAAGGAAGAAACCAAGAAACAGAAGTGGAAATGAGAGGATGGACCAGTTGTATATCCTCTCCGTGATCCTGAACACTGTTAACTGAAAGACAATATAATTCTCTGCATGTAAATATATATAACTGAACATTAATAACGGATTCCCTCCATTGAGAATTCATTGTTATTCTGTATAGCTTACTTGTTGATGCTACAAGAATCATGAAGTAGCAACTTGTTTTCCAGTATTGCCAAACTAAATTGGGTAACAGTGTGTCAAGTAGTAGAAACTACATCAGCAATGAGCATTCCAATGGGAAAAGTGATATTCAATTGTTGGCCGACCGTAAAGGCATTTCCCTGAAATTTACGGAAAGAAGAACCTCTTCCAACATTCACATTGCTGATCAGAATAGCAATAGGACACCAACAAACGCAAATAAGATAGCTTGTGATGCCACATAGGTACCCAATTTATTGTAGAAATTTTCGTGATCAACGATTGGACCATGCAAACTAGAAATGCTTTTTCTTGGCTAAAGAAACAGATTACTCGATCTATTTCCGTATCGCTCATGATATATATCTTCACTCGGACATCCAGTGCATAACCCATTTTTGCACAGCAGGGTTATGAAAATCCACGAGAAGCGACTGGGCGTATTGTATGTGCCAATTGCCATTTAGCTAATAAGCCCATGGAGATTGAGGTTCCACAAGCGGTACTTTCTGATACTGTATTTGAAGCAATTGTTCGAATTCCTTACGATATGCAACTGAAACAGGTTCTTGCTAATGGTAAAAAGGAGAGATTGAACGTGGGGGCTGTTCTTATTTTACCGGAGGGTTTGCATTAGCTCCTCCCGATTGTATTTCTCCCCAAATGAAAGAAAAGATTGACAATTTGTCTTTTCAAAGCTATCGGCCCAATAAAAAAATATTCTTGTGATAGGCCATGTCCCGTAAAAAATATAGTGAAATAACTTTCCCTATTCTTTCCCCGGACTCTGCTACTAAGAAAGATGTTCACTTCTTAAAATATCCTATATACGTAGGCTGGAACATGGGAAGGGGTCAGATTTATCTGAAATTGAACAAGAACATGGCATACCGGAGTCCAAAAATGCAGACAAGAGCAGTTGCTACTGAATTGTAATAAGACAATAGATGGAGAAAGAGGTGTCATGGGCAAAGATGTGCACTGGTAAGCGCTACTTAGTGAGAAAGAAGAGAATTCCCGGATTGGCAAAGGTGGGATTATGAATAAGCTGTACAACTGCACAAGTCATAGGATAACCAATATTATTATGTGAATCACTTGCATTCGCGTAACTTCTCAAACTAGCATTGCTACTCTCTATCACCTATATAAGGACTAATGCAAATACGTAGGTGCAGGACCTGTGGATCATTCCACCGCATGCAGAACGAAGTTCACAGAAAGCATAATGGTGCGATATCATGGTTCCACTGACAATAAGATTCGAACTGCTTATAGTATAAACATGAAATAGTCAAAGTTGTTAGTTTATCTCACAGGAAGCCAGTTATCAAAACGAATTGAAATGCATCAACAAGTTCTGACAGTAACCTGGACTCCAATTTTAAGTAGATTTCAGTTTCTGATAAGCTAATTGATAAGTTACGTAGGTTGTTTGGTTTCAGAGTTTTGTTTTATTTGTGTTAAGACAGTTCAATCCAGTGGCAAATTGATGTAGAATGAGTGACTGGCCGGGAAAAAATGAAATAGAAAAATAATGCTGAAAAGGTTCAAAATTGCTCCTTCCATTCGTTTGTGGAATGTTACGTAGTTATTTTATGTAACTTCAGTTATTGTCCAACATTTTATGAGCTAGCTGGAAAAAAATTAACTTTAAGGACCTCTACTCAGATGCTACTTGTACATAACCTCTAGCTATCCTCGAGTAAAAGCATACCTAAGAGGTGAACTAATCTCATTGCCCAATTAGAGTTGCTGCTGCTTCTTCTTACACAGGGAATTCAACTTTGTGGTTTTTGCCTTTCTTGTTTTTAATGCTTTGACTATTGTTAAATGCTAAAGCCAGGTGGCTCAATCAATCATCTTGGCGCCATTCTTTGAGTCGCAACTAGATACGCGTAGATGATTTTCGAACTTCCAAAATCAACCACATTCAATTTTACGTTAATTCTATCAAATTTAAAAGGTTGGATCTGAATCTGTTCAAAATCCAAACACCACCTTCGATTTTCAACTACTTTAGTTGACAGTTGATACGTCAATTCCGTACTCTAATTTTTTCCCTTGAAAAGTAACCCCGACATAATAATATCCGTAGAAACAATAAAACCAAATGACAAATCACTTTGACACTTGAACGACATACTAGATACGCGTAGATGAAAACCAGCAAACAACAGAGGTTCAAGCAATCATCTTGCAATACACACCAGCCTATTGCAAACGAATCGTCCTCCTAGTCAATTTTGACAAAGCTTCTAGTTTCTGGGTCATCCTAAACCCCACTAAATTAAACATTTTTAATGATCAGAACTCCAATAGCAAACACCAAGAATCATTCAGGATATAATGCATCCTCAAGCCTATTTTCCCATGGAAGTTCAACATAAATCTCCAGCAATATGTCAATAAAAACGCAACAACTTTAACATGATTCCACTGGATTTCAATTTTAAATCTATCCAATACTTTGCAACAGACCAAGTAAATATATGCATAGCAAAAAGAGATTAACTGTCTTCATTGAACGAGGAAGTCTAAGGTTCCAAAGAAAAAATCAGGAAGAACAACGAAGACCAAAGGTCCCAAAGCAAACATTAGGAACATATTTACTACTAACATAAAGGATTGTTCATAGCATCTACTAGTATATTGCAACTCTATCACCAGAACATGGGCACTTAAAAACATCAAACATCACTCAAATGCCCAAGCATTCTCCCTCCTAACCTCCTCACTCTTCCTCGGGCGTGAAGTCATTCTTGATGTTGAAGGTCTTCCGGATCTCCTCTGGAGTCTTCCCTTTGATCATGTCTGCCAGAGTCTGGCAAGTGAGATCGAGCAGGCTCTTGATGTTCAAATAGTTAGCAGCCTGCAAAGTTATAAGAGCAGTTCTATTAGTCCTCTAAAACAGGTTATAAGAGAATTCACCAAAAAGAAATCACAAATACAAAGCCCAAAAGGTAATTAAATAGAAGATCCTCGTTCTACTATTATCCAGAACAACACCGGTAGGAAGAAACAAGACATTATAAAACAACGGTTTCAAACAACCAACTAAAACTACGCAAGGCTGCACATAGTACTCTCTATCGTTGTTTAAGATGTTAATTTTACTAGCACGTTAAATTAGTATCATTGATAATGGAAGCACATATTAAACTAGTTGTTGCAAAACTAACCGCACAGCAAGATTTGAAATCCTAATAATGATTATGAAAGTTGAAAAGAAATCAATAGTGCCAGACTGCCAGGGTAACGAAATTAGAGAGTACAAGATCAAAAGTAGCAAACATGTACAATTATCAGCCACTGAATGGAGTTCAAAATGCCAAACCAAAACTACAGAGCAACCAACAACAGGAACAAAGTCTACAGTGAAGGAAATTATAAGCATACCATTACCCTGCATTCATAAGAAGTTCCAACTTCACACCCAAACTTAGGAAGTTCCGCTTTGCAATGCCTAAAAGTTGAATTACTTGGCTGTGTTATTATGCATATGTACTTGAATCAAAGTTTTACACAAGAGACTATGAATTCCTGTACAACTATGTTAAAATTATCCCAGCAAACAGCATCAATCACACAAGAGAACAAACAATAGTAGCAATATCAATGTTTTGCACGAGACTACGAGTTCCTCTACAATTATTTTATAATTAACCACAGAAAATAACATCAATCGCAAAACACAATAAATGACGGTAGCAATAGAAGTAGAAACTGTAAAACAACACATCACAGTATAGCAGTGGATGAACCCTAAATAGAAATTTAGGCAAATAAACTAGCTAATCAGTCGAATCAATACAACAAAAGCATAAAAAATCAACTGAATATACAGACAATAAAAGCAACAAATGCAGAAATTATAGCAACCGCATAAAGGTACACCAATTGATGATCCTAAAACAGAAAATCAGGCAAATAAACAACCACTATTAGTAAAATCAGAACAACAAAAGCATATATAATCAACTGGTTATACAAACAATAAAGCGGAATCGTAAAACAACGCATAAAGGAACAACAGCGAAAAAACCCTAAAACACAAAATCAGGCCAATAAACAACAACAAAAGCATGAAAAATCAACTGACTATACACAATTTCACAAATAATAATAACGCGCTTTCGTACCAGAATGAGATCGAAGAGCGTGTCGTGGTCAACTTTAGCCAAATCAGCATCAAAGGTCTTCAAATCATCCTCAGATGCCTTATCATCGGTCTTAGCAGCAGCATCAACATGACGCTTACAGTAATCAATCACCTTCGCCAAAATCTAGTCGATTGGTTTTCTCTTCCCATTTCATCTTCCCGTAGGTAACAAAAAAGAAAGTTAAAAAAAAAAGAAAAAAAAGTAGAGTATTTTTTGTATTCTTTCCTACTTAAAACTGGAATAATCTTATAGTACTAAATGTTATTCATTGCAACCGAAATTAAAGTTTAAACTCGACAAAGCGAGTAAGATAAAAATTAATCTGAAAGGTAAGTGAAATGTGTTAGTGTAAAAGTTTTATATTCAAATCATTTGAGGCTGATTTAAACTTGATGAATTAATTTTTAAATTTTTTTGTAACGGGCTCTTTGAACTTTTAAAATTATAGGTTCCTTATATAATATTTATTAAAATTTTGTTACTTTTCAAATGTATATCTACGTGATCACATTTTTGCATCTTATATTAACGTAAGATAACTTTAATATCATAATTGTGACATGTGAAATGTAAGAAGATTTAGCCGACAAAGCTAGCTAGCCAGCTAAAAACTTAATGGGATTGCGTGTACTTTACAAAAGCTCACATCACATTGATGGACTTATTTACATTATACAAAAACTCTATATTTTAAGACAAAATGGTCATGATCTACAGCCTATAAAACCAATTTGTTGATGACTCGACTAGAACATCAGTTATACTCCATAGGAATCATAACTGGAAACATGGATTAGTCTCAAGAAATAAGAGTTTATTTCTGTTTGGGCCAGATTTTGTTTGTTGAAGTTCAATTGTGCAACCAGGGGCTTAAACTTAATTTGTCCATGTAATGTAATCAACAACTAGAATAATAACATACTCAATGTAATTCCATAATTGGTGTCTGGGGAGAGTAGGATGTGCAGACCTTACCCCTACCTTTGTACTCCCTCCGTCTCATAATAAGTGTCACCTTAGTAAAAAAACGCATATTAAGAAACCAATAATACAATGCGAAGTGTACCAAATTACCCTTATATAATAAAAATAAATTGCTTTTTCTTTTGGTTAGAGCATGCACATATAGTAAACCTTTTGACATTGGGAATCAAACAATAACAAGTTACTATGTAACTTTTCCAATTATTTTAACTTGTCAGTTTTTGTCTAAGGGTGGAATTGAAAAAAGCTAGCCAATTTATGTCTTGGTTTCCTAAGGTAACACTTTTTATACTTGTTAGATGCTACAAAAATCATGAAACAATAATCTTAGTATAACAGTTTGTCAAGTAGTAAATTGAGTAACAGTTTGGCGAAGATAGGATTACAAGTAAGTTGGACAATTTACCAGAAGAGGGACACTGCAAAACTTTGTCATTACTGAATCCCTCGCATCCCTGTGAACCAATAATAGCTAGGAGGACCTGGCCGATGCTATGCTATTGAATTGACTGAAAACAAACACACCTTACAATGCCTCTACAGGATAATTAAGGGAAATTTCCAGATTATAGGCAAAGTCTATTATATGCTTAGCACCCATAAAAAAACAATGCACTTATGACTGTTCGCTCTGATGTTTAAGACTTCCGAAATCAATATGATTGCAGTTGGACTGCCATTAGTTTTTAGTTTTACCAACTCTTAAGACTTCCGAAATGTTTCTTGTTTGTATATGTTACCAACCTGTGAGTAGCTAATAAGGCCTAATGCAAATACCTGCGTCGACTTGTGAGTCCTTCCCACTTGTACAACAAAGTTAACAGAAAGCATAATGTGATATTATGGTTCCATTGAGAATAAGAATCAAACTGCTTATAAACGGCTGGCAGCTTATCTCACATATTGAAATGCATTGACAAGTTTTGACAGTCACCTCGGCTCCAACATTAACTGGATCTTCGTTTTCATTTTCTGATGAGCTAATTGACAAGTTATGTAGATGAGTTAGTTTCAGAATGAGTCTGAAGGCTGAAGGCTGGGAAAAAGTGATAAAAATTAAACATAGGAACCTCCTCTCAGACGCTACTTGTAAATGAGCTCTAGCTTTCATTGAGTAAGAGCATACCTAAGACGTAAATTTCTCGCATTGCCCAATTACAGCTTCTCCTTCTTACGTAGGTAGTTCATTATCTGTGCATATGACATTTTAATCCTAGGCTATTTAGTTTAATTGCTTTCACCATCGTTACATGCTAAAGCCACGTGGCTCAATCAATCATCCCAGCGCCATTCTTTGAATAGCAATTCTTTTTTTTGATATCCAGTTTTTGGGCTTACGCTAGACTATTCCTAGAGATGGTGGTCGTGATCGCTCAACACTACTACCAGTAAATCGCGAGATATCATGGTTTGAGAACAGAGCAATTGATATCACCTACAAGGTCCTACCTACCCCAGAATACCCCAGAAGAGAGCAAATTGCTCCCACTAGAATTCAACCCCACGCAGTGCCTCCAAATTTGAATTTTCCTCCTCTTAGTACATGTCCGGGGGACAAATAGCAATTTCTATTAGAAGCGACAAATATAAAAGTTCTACCTATACCACAACCAGTATAACAACTGAAAAATATAGTCGCTCTCAAAATCTACATAGAAAGGATAAAGGAGGGACCCCATATCGGCAACTTCCCAAAATCCCAAAACATGCGTAGACGATTTCAAACTTCCTAAACCTACCACAATCGATTTAAAGTTATTTCTCGAAAGGCTGGTTCTCAATCTGGTCAAATCAGAACACCAACTTTGATTTTCAACTTTAGTTGACACGTCAATTCCCTAGTCTCCTTTTCCCTTCACATGAAATTCGTAGTAAAAATATATAATTTAAGTCACTTGAGAAATTAACAGTCAATTTGAAAATTAAACCATATGCTCCGTAATAGCGATTCTGAATAATCATATGCCATTCAACACTCTATTCTTACTAAACTTATAACAATCAAGCAGTTAAGTTACTGCTACTCTGAGGAAGCCCTCTATCTAGCAACTAAAAGTGAACCGTTGCAAAGAATAGCATGAATTCAAGTTAGTGTAGACTTGGCACATTCAAATTAGTGTAGACTTGGCACGTACCTGCTAATTCTTTTTCTAAAAACTAAGACAGCATATAACCGCAACAAGTTAATGATCAATTTCCAATAGGTGAAAACACGTAAATAACAACAGATGTCTTTTGCCATTTACTGACAAAGCATCTTGTTTCTGGGTCATATCAAAATCCCAATTGCATACACCATGAGTCATTCAGGATATAATGCTTGCACCTTCAAACCCCAACCATCCTCGAGACCATTCTCCCATGAAAGTTCATTACTTAAGCAGCAAATGCCTCCAAGGACTAATATCCCACCACTTAAAGAAATAACACTACGAAGGAACAACTGAAACAACATAAATATCCAGCAATATGTCAACAAACATGCAAAAGCTTTAACATCATTCCACAGGATTTAATTTTTAATCTATCCATTACTTTGCAAGAAATCAAGTAAATATATGCATAGCAACAACAACAACATACCCAGTGAACGATGTAAAAGTTCCATCGCAAAAGTTATGAAGAACAATGAAGTCTAAAGATTCCAAAAGCAAACATTAGAAACATATTTACTACTAAATAAACGATTGTTCATAGCATATACTAGTGTATATTGCAACTCTTATCACCAGCAATCACTCAAATGCCCAAGCATTAGCATCTACTAGTGTATATTGCAACTCTTATCATCATCAATCACTCAAATGCCCAAGCATTCTCCCTCCTAACCTCCTCCTCTTCCTCAGGTGTGAAGTCATTCTTGATGTTGAAGGTCTTGCGAATCTCCTCTGGAGTCTTCCCTTTGATCATGTCTGCCACAGTCTGACAGGTGAGATCAAGCAGGCTCTTTATGTTCAAATAGTTAGCCGCCTGAAACGTTATAAGAGCAATGTTTATTAGACCTCTAAAACAGGTTGCCAAGAGAACTCACCAAAAGAATCCACAAAGAACAAGTCCTAGGTAATTAAACATCGAAGATACTTGTTACCAGAAGAACACCAGTAGGAAGAAACAAGACATATAAAAACAAAGGTTCAAGGAACCAACTAGAAATAATTACGGCTTCGATTTATGCTTAGTACTCTCTCTCTCAAGACGATAATTTTACTAGCATGTTAAATCAGTATCAGTATTGGGAGCACATACTAAAGCTACATATTGAAAATTCTAGCCAGAAAGCAAATACATCACATCAATGTTCAAAATTTGAGATCTTAACCTTTTGGGAAATCGATGTGTCTAAACCCTTTGGAAGGTTACAAAATGAGATAGTACCAGATCAAAAGCATAAAGGCACAAATAATCAACTGTTTATACAAACATAAAAGCAACAAAGGCGGAAATCGTAAAACAGCGCATAAAGATACAACAATGGAGAAAACCCTAAAACAGAAATTTTGGGCAAATAAACTACCTATCAGTAAAATTAGAACAACAAAAACATGAAAAATCAACCAAATATACGAAAAAGGTAAGAAAAAATCAACTGAATAAATTAAGTCAACAAAGCATAAAAGAACAACAGCGAAAAAGCCCTAAACTACAAAATCAGGCAAATAGACTACCCAACAGTCCAATCAGAACAACATACCCAGCGAAATCCCACAAAGTGGGGTCTGGGTCTGGGGAGGGTAGAGTAACTCACTTAATACGCACAATCGCTACAAAAGGCCCAAAAAAATCATACCAGAATGAGATCGAATAGAGTTCCCTGGTCAACTTTGACGAAATCAGCATCAAAGGTCTTCAAATCATCCTCAGATGCCTTATCATCGGTCTTAGTAGCAGCATCAACATGACGCTTACAGTACTCGATCACCTTCGCCAAGATCTTGCTGGTAACATTAGGAAGAGGAATACTCGTGTTGGCGCAATCGTCCTCTATCATATGCTTGATAGTCTGAGATTCCAAAGCCACCGTTTCATCAACCTCGAAAGTCTCGCCATCGGAACTCTTCAACACAATATTCTTTGAGGTAGACATACTCGATCGATTGAAAAAACCAAACCCTAGAATTCGAAACAAACAAGAGTTGTAAATAAAAGGTGAGAATTTCTAATAGAATAGGGGACTATAAATAGGCGTTTGTTAAACTCACTAGATTTACCAGGTTTACAATTTTTGCCTTGTCGGTTTCACCCACTCAAGTAGAATTTTCTAACTTCACGAAAGTTTACTTATTTAAAAATATATAAAGAAGATTTTTTTTATAGATGTCTAATTACAAAAGGTGGAATCTCCCATCCTGAGTACACCCCGATCCGACAGTGCGTGAAGGAGGAAATCGTGGTGACTAATTGATTTCAAAGGTTAGATCAAGCATCACGCGGCACAAGGGACCTCTCCTTTATTTCAAGAAGAAACCCCACACCGCTGGCCGACACACCGCCGACGGATTCGATCCTTGGTCTCTTATTCCAAGAGCCCCACACCCGATCCGACAGTGCGTGAAGGAGGTAAATCATGGTGACTCAATTGATTTCAAAGGTTAGATCACCACGCGCACAGACCCTCCTTTATTTCAAGAAGAAACCCCCACACCGCCGGCCGACACACCGCCGCCGACGGATTCGATCCTGGTCTCTTATTCCAAATATCCCCTTGAAATCAATTGAGTCGCCTGCGGACAAAACTAAGGTAGGGTAAACTTTTTAAAGTGATCGGTCCCACCGCATTCTGACCCCATACCTCAGAAAATCCCACCTCTCCCTGGCCCTACGGATTAGTATACACCGCTTGGCCCTCTGGCGTATGGAGGGATTTTTAACATGATTCCACTCTCGCCGATCGAGAGGACTCGAACACTAACATCCGACAAAGAATACCATAATGTATTGGCCACTGGGCCAAACACTTTGGATTTTTTTTTTATTTTTTATTTTATAGATGTCTATTCCACTTGACGAAAGGTAAATAAAGTTTTCTTCTCCGATAAATTGGGGATTTCCTTGTCGTAACAATTTTATTTGGTTAAAATTAATAGATACAGTTTGGCCACGAGAAAAATATATAATTGAAATAAATAAATATTATATTTAATAAAAAAATACAATTCTATATATTTTTAATTATTATTTACAATAAATTAATAAAAGAGTGAAACAGTCAATTAGAGAACTAAATTATTATTTCATATTTGAAGTCGTAGCACTACGTTTCACAATTCACATAACAACCTCCTAGCAATCCCATTGGTTTTTACGAACAAAGCCATCATAGGATTCCTCGTACTGATAGAAGGAGTATCACCATCTTTAATGAATTTTACATAGCTTAAATTCGAATCAACTGAGATTCCCAAAAAAATGATTTTTACCAACAAAGCCTGCATAGGATTCTTTGTTCTTATTGAAGGAGTGTTACCCTCTTTAATGAACTTTTCGTGGCTCGAAGTCAGCTTAGTTGGAACTAGGGGTGGCCAGCGGACGGGGTCGGGACCAATCCCGGCGGGACAGGGACGCGAGCTCCGGCGGGCCGAGATTGGCGGGACGGGAAGAAGTCCCGTCCCACGTCCCGCCTGAAGGGGGCCGGGATTTGGGGGGAAAGGTCGGGATTTGGATTTTTTTTTGTCATTTAATTTTTAAAAATAATATATATAAACACTTCAATAATTGAACAAGATAATGTAATAAAAACATCTCAATGCTGATTTTGTGCCTCTTATATTATTTAATAGAAACAATGTCTTGAGGATCTTCGGTTGGAATTGGAATTTGATGATCAAATTGTTCGACGCCGCTTCATGTTCCCTCGGACAAGATTTCGTTGTAGTTGTAGTCTTCTTCTTCGTTGATCTCCGGTTGACCGCACCTTCTACGCTCCGCTCGAATCCAATCTCTAAAAAGAACTTCAATCTCCAATGTGTCTCCAGCCAATGAATGTCTGTGCTCTCCTATTTGAAATCTTTCAGCAGAAAAAGCGCTTTTAGACGCTGTTGATAACGCTTGAATGTTCAACACATCTCAGGTCATATTTGCTAGTGTCGGAAATGTCTTCTCATTCTGCCTCCAGTATTTAAGCAAGTCTTCATGTCCTTCATCATTGACAATTAATTCGAATGGTACAACACACTGCAAAACATAAACATCAAATTCGCTAATTTGTGAAGAAGTTGAACCACCAAACATTTTATTTCTAAGGCCTTGAATACTAGCAGCAAAAAACGCATGTTTTTTTATAAGATTGCAGCGAATTAGTAAAAGATGGTACAGAAGTCGGTTGATTATTTGCACTTTGTTGTTGGTAATACATATATACTTGTTTACATTCATTGTGTATGCTATATGTAACTTCTTCTTTGGTTGGTTTGTGAGTTGGGTCTATTGGAAGTATTTCTATACAATCATAAGTCGTTTCTACAAGTGTTTTACAACCGTCTACTTTAATAGTCAGATTTAATACAACACCAATAATATAAATAGTGGGAATAGGAAAAAAAGTATTTTTTAAATTTTATAAATAGTTTTTTAATAGATGGAGCGTAAGATGATTTTTTAATATATTCATTAAGTAACAAAATATTAGTAACTTGAAAAAAATTCTCTAGAAATCCATTAAGTTCTAAAAAAAAATTCAATCATTATCTACAAGCATATCCCTTGAAATTTTATTATGGGCGTTAAATAATAAAGCTATAGGTTGTCTATAATCGTAAGCAACAACTACTTGCTCATACAGAGAATTCCACCTAGTCGAAACTTCTTCTGAAATTTTTCTATAAGGTAATCCACAATCATGACAAGTTTTTTTATTTTATTTGCGTCTTTGTATTTTATTACCTTTAAAAATAAAATTTATAGCAAATTGTATTTTATCATAAATGTTTTCAAAAAGTTTTAGGCCATCATTTACAACTAAATTATAAATATGGCACACACATCTTATATGAAAATGATTAGGAAAACATGGAGTTAATCGAACTTTTAAAAGTCTTATAGCATAATCATTAGAAGTAGCATTATCTAATGTAATAGTTATAATTTTATCAATTATTTCATAATAATCACAAATTTTATTAATATTTTGTGCAATAAAACTTCTAGTGTGCCTATCATCAATATATCTGTATGCTAAAATATGTTTTTGCATAGATCAATTTTGATTTATCCAATGACATGTTACCATTAAATAATCATTACCGTTAGTACTACGACCTATGTCAGAAATGATAGTCACTTTGCCATTAAAATGATACAATGCATAATGTAAATATTGTTGATATTCACTTGCAAATTTTTAAAACATCCCTTGTAACAGTTGATCTAGAAAAATCATTAAAAGCAGGATTATATGTTTCTCGAATGTAATGAATAAAATCATGAGAGGAAGGAAATGAAAAAGTCAAACCCTCCACCACAACTAATTTTGCCATATTTTTCTATCTTTGTTTTTATCATATTTAGGACCAAAAATTTCCCTCGTCGTCGGGTTAATTTGACCATGTACTTGGTCGGGGCTGCTATGTGAACCTTGTCACGACTTAGATGACATTGACACACTCATTTTTTTTAGCCTGGTATTGATTCCACCTAGATGTGTGCTCGCCTTGTACATGTCTCAATAAACCTCCCGTCCCACCTTGACCTTTTCCGATTTTAAATTTATAAATATTTTTACAAATTTTACATATAGCTAGTTGATTCTCTTGGTCCCTATCAAAAAAATCTCATGCAGCTGATTTTAATTTTTGTTGTGTGGGGCCTCGACTCATACTAGGGGGAATATGAGACATATTTCAGTTTGAGGCTGAAACTTAGTCTGAGCCTGAGGTTGAGCTGCACTAGTGGGTGTGTCATCTAGATTATCGTCTAAATTAAAATTTGGTTCATCTACTTCATCATGTAATGGTATATCATTAAAAAAAGCAGTTTCATCTATATGAGTGAAATCAGTGAAATCATCGGGACTAGTAATAGGATTACTAGAAGTACTCTTACCCTTGTTACCCCTACTAGAAGAAGCACCCTTACCCATAATCGTACGTCTTAATCATTCCATTTTAATTATGCAAATAAATAATTAAAGATAATAAAATTAAATGCGATAATTAAAATAAAGTAACAATAATAATTTAAAGAAGGAATGAAGGTATCAAACGCCGACATAACGTCGACGTGTAATCGAGGTTAAAAATTGAAACTTTGCTCGATGGATGATCCTCAAGCTAGTTGTCAACTTCACTCCCAATTTTTAACTTTGATATAAATAAGCAAAAAAAACATAATATTTAATAGGCAATGTAGAATTGTAGAGAGATAAATTGAGAGATTAGAGAGATGGTAGGAAGATTTGTGAGAAGAACGAAGAGAAAATGATGTATATATAGTTGAGAAATAGGATTAAAGTGTAAATATATTAACTTAGGGGTTAAAAATAAATATTAAGGGGGTATGGGGGTTTATGGGATGGGGGGCAAAAATGGATGTTATAGGTGTTGCACAACGGCCAAAATTGAAATTTGATCGTTGTTGCAACGGTTATTTTTGCAAAGGAGGCGGGGGCGGGACGAGGTCGGAATGGGGCGGGTCGGGATCGGGACGAGCGGGACGATCCCAAGCCCCGTTCCAAGTTCGAACCCCGACACCGATAAAATATATATTTTTTATGGGGGATCGGGGCAAGACGGGGCGGGTAGCGGGACGGGCTGATCGGGATCGGGCTGACCCAACCCACTGAACAGCCCTAATTGGAACCCTCAAGTAATTGATTTTTATGAATAGAGCATAGGACTCCTCGTCTGGATAAAAGGAGCGTCACCATGTTCATTATTAATTTAACTTGAGTTCAAATTTCACCTACGACAACCAACAAGAATATTTGTGCATACCCGCAAGGGTAGCCAAGTTGGTGTAGCAGTAGAGCGCGGGACCGCAAGGTCACGAGTTCGATCCCCTGCATAAACCTTCTTGGTTGAGCCTGTCACACATGGCTTGCCAAGTGTGGTTAATCGGCTGACGTGATTTGCAGGCTATTGCGTCAGTCCGGGATTTATCCTGTGCGCACTCGAGAGAGTAGCGGCTGCGGGTTCCTTCGTCAAAAAAAAAAAAAAAGAATATTTGTGCATATTTAAAACAAAAAAAAATACAGCACCACGTGAGAAGCACGTTGTATATCTAAAAGAAATAATGGAAGTATTCAATCTCTTGATAGTTTTGAGAAGATATAATAAATAAAAGAGTTCTAAGGATTTAAGTTGAGTTCAAGCTTCACATCACGTCAGCAAAGATATTTGAACATGTATAACCCATGAGTAAAATCAAACAAGCACGTGAGGAGCATGTTGTAAAAAATAAATAAATTTAAGTGGGTACGTTCTAACAATCTAAATTTATGAATAAGATGTATATAGATCCGATCCAAGAGAAATAAATGAAAGTGCTCACTCTCTAGATAGTATTTGAATAAGATTTTTAGATCTAAAATAATAAATAAAAGAGTTGACTTTTTACGAATATTTAAGTTAAGTTCAAGTTTCAATTACCCATCAACTAAAATATTTGCATATGTAATTCATGAGTAAGATCAAACAAGCATATGAGGAGCATGTTGTCTGAATCTAAATAAATGAAAGTTGTCACTCCCAACAATTTAAATTTATGAATACGATAATAGATCTAAAAGAATTAAATGAAAGTTAAATTTGTGAATAAGTGTTTTCTCTTTAAATAGCATTTGATTAGATTTGTAGATCTAAAATCAATAAAATTTAAGTTGAGTTCAGATGAACTATTAACAAACTTTGCCTACTTGAGCATTTCCGAGAGAAACTCTCAATTTTCTTTTTTGTATTCTTCTCAATTTAACTGGAGTTTCTTTTTTAATACAGTATTTATTATCATGTAAAGAAATTGTGCTAATTTAAGGTACATCGGCTATCTGTTTTTGCCTTTTTTTTTCTTTGGATAATAATGCAACTTTTTGCATTTTTCTTTCTTTGGACAAAGGCAACTTCCTTAGGAGCTAAATATCATAATCATGCTCGTTTGTTAATTTGTCCATATTCGTCACATATTTGAAAAATCAAATTATTATCTCCTGTGGGGATATGCGATAAAATAGAATAATCAAATTATTAACAAATGAATCTGCATCATGAATTGGATACTTGGATTGGATTGTCTATAAATTCTCCACTTTATGTTCTTTTTAAGATTTTCTAACTTGTATTTTACTTGGCGTCGCCAATGAGTTTTTTTGTGCTAAAAAGAAAAAAATAATTTTTTATACACTGACCAGGTCACCTAAAAATGGACATACATCACTTCCTACAAAAATTATATAAATTACCATAAAAAAATATTTTGTTAGTGTATTATGAATGATTGGTAGGAGAATGACTTGTAAACAAGTCAAACATGGCTGGCAACTAAACATATTCTTGTTTAAAGTTTAAACCATGTAAATTCTCATTTCTTCCAAGACTAACTATGCTTACTGTCTCGTTTATTTATAAGTTCTGGAAAATATTGAATCTTTTCAATTATGGCCGTTTGGTTCAAGGGATTAGGTGGGTTATTCCGGTATAAATTTTGGGATTAAACTTATCTCGTGTTTGATTAAGTATTATATTAGCTAAAACTGGTATTATTTTATATCAAAATATTGATATAACTTATTCCATAGAGAAGGTTGGATAAGTTGTCCAAGTTATAGTCCCGATTTAAATCTCAGAACTATAATCTTGAGATATCATGGTTTTGAACCAAACAACACCTATAGAAGCCAAGCCATGGAATTATCTTAACTTCAAAAAGAGTAAAGCTTGTTTCACAGATATCACATCAGATAAACAGACTAATATATCAGATAGTGTGTGTAAAACCTGTGTCCTAATTATAGCAAATCATGTAAAACCAATATAGACAAATGAGTGATACATGATATAGCAAAGTTTTCAAACATTATCAGCTTTCAAGCTTGAAATAGACATCTCCAAGTTTCAAATTTCCAATAATCTGGCATATGTTGAATCACTTAAAAATTCCAAGTTCACAGCTTTGAAACAGGTAAGCCTGCAATAATCAGCTATTTATATTTAGCAAAAAGCCCTCAAGTAAATAGGCACAAATTTGAGCTATACGAAATATATATACAAGTTAATTACCTAAAGCTTTTGAATTCACAATGCTCGGGCAAGCAGCAGGGGGTGGTGCATTCTCATTTAAGAACGATTCCACACTGTTGGGATTACCCCATACTGGGTAGCCTTTAATTTTTCCCTGTAACATCATCAACAAACATATGCTACATTCAGTAACCAAATCACAACAATGTCTTCATGTTCACTGTGATTTTTAGCAAAAATGTCTCCATAATTTCGGTTCAAAATTGCGTACCAGGACATTCAAAGCAGCCAGTGTAGCCATTCCCTCACGAGTCCACTGCATTAACAATCAGGAGATTTAATTTTTTTCAACCAAAAATGGCAACACTATCAAAAATCATGAAAATTAGCGAATTAGATGAGAAGTAGCTGTCATAGTAGAACATATTATTACTTCTTAGTTCACAGGTTAAGCACAGGTAAATACATAATTATGTGCAAGATTACCTTAGAAGCAGAAGCTATATGGGGTACCACGACAGCGTTCTTCATGTCTGCAAGACCGGGTTTCATGTAGGGCTCATCCTAATACAACATGATAATTAATTAACAAGTATGAGCATATTACACAAATGTGTAATACAAGGAAAACGATCCCATATTCTACATGAGTAGGTTATTTGCCAACTTTTTGCTTGCTAGAAATGGTGCATAACACAATCAGATTTGCTTCTTACATTTTCATAACGGGAGAAGGGGATCATCGAAAAGAAAAGAGATTAGTATAGTAAATTACCTCAAACACATCAAGGGCAACACGGAACATGGGATTTTCTCTCAGATGTTCAACAAGAGCTACTTCATCAATCACAGGCCCCCTACTACAGTTCACAAGTATCGCTTCCTGCAAGTTTCAGTTGAGTATCAATACGTCACACTTGTATAAATCAGAAAGCAAAATAGATATTCTTGCAACTGATATTACCTTTTTCATCATTGCAAGTCGTTCTTTGTTTACAAGGTGGTAAGTTGTTTTATCAAGGATCGGATGTAGACTTATCTACAGAAGCATTTTGATCAGAAATAAGAACTAAACGAGAAATCCAGTACTATATATACAGATAAATGAATGCGAGATCTAAAAGTAATTACCACATCAGCCTCTTTGAGCACCTCTTCCATGGATGAAGCTCTTTTCCATGTTACAGGCTGTTCACCATTGGCTTTCAGAAACTGACCATAGGCTGCAAAGACCGGAATAAAATAAGTGTACATGCAATGCGCTTGAGAAGTTTGTTGATGTAGCAGACTTATCAAAACATGCCTGTCACAAATTTTTCGAGACGAGTAGATTGATACAGGTCATAGTAGATCAAATTCATTTTGAAGCCTTCAACCTGTTGGAACGAAACAACAAAGTTACTCCAATTAACATAGCAAATTTATATACAATTTCAGGATAAATCCTAGCTGATTACCATCATTCTAGCATAAGCAGATCCAATACGACCAGCCCCAATAACACCAACAGTTTGTCCTTTAAGCAAGTTCCCCACAAACCTAGAAGACACGGCGAATTGAAGTTTTAGACCAAAAGAATTTAGTTAAAGACCTGAGGATACACATCGAATAGAAGGTAATCGAGTTCAAAGATTTTCATACAAATGCGGGAGCCATCCTTCATATTTTCCATTTCTCATGAACTCATCTGCCTCCACAATCCTTCTCGCTGCTGCTAAAGAAAGTGATGTTGCTAACTCAGCTGTAGTCTCTGTCAGTACTCCCTGTCCATTAAACCATCATGTGAGAAGAGAAAATGGATACCTTTACATATAATGCACATATCAATTGTCGTTCAGATCACAAAAAGTATCACATGCATCATCTACCAATATCGATCAAGTCTATTTAGTCCGACAAAATCACTACTACTGCATCTACAAGCTACGAATTAACTTACCACACATGTAGCAAACTCAACATAACTTTTGTGCCTCATTTTTACTAAAGAAATGTTTTACCAGATTCGAATTCAAATTGAATTGGATCATCCTTCATAACTGACATACTAAATAAAAGACCTCTCACGTGAAAAAATAGAAGCTTGCTGTTGTTAAGAGGTAATAGAGCCGACTATAACTTCCATATTATACCTAATGATTCATTGTTACATGTTGAGTTTAAAGACAATTGCCTAGATATCGAGGCAAAGATTCAGGCTTTTATAAGTTTAAACACTCCTCCTCTTCGACCTTCTCCGGAGGTATCTAGGGCTAGTTTTGTGGATTCTGTTGAACTCACTGCTTTTGGCTATACTATGCATACATATGCATAAGAATATTTTTTTACATACATATATGATAAGATCGCCTTATTCTGAACCCACTAACTCTAGATCCAAGTTTTTGACAGTGACAACACCAGGTTCCTAAATTGTCTACTATTTGGCACATAGATGATCAGACATTTAAAACATTACAAGCTAAGATGTCTAATCTCTAATGCAAAGTTACTGGTTATTGCTGTACAAAAGAAATTACGAGCATTACCAAGCGAAAAATGAAAAAATATAAACTTACAGGTGTGTTTCCAACAGCAACACCGTACTTGTTAGCAGCTTCGACATCAACATTGTTGTATCCTACAGCCATGTTACTAAAAGCTTTCCCTCCAGCCTTGCTTAATGCAGAGAACAGTGTCTCTCCCCAATCTTCTGTCAACTGAACAACGCAAAACATGTGAATTTAACTTCCATACACAATCATGTCACATAAAAATAGCCAGCTGAATTACTGTTTAATTTTCCCAGTCGGTATACATAGATTATACACTAAATATACATGATTATACATATGTTATATATTCGTCGGCTATTTTTAGTTTGAGCCGCTGAATAGTCGGCTTTTAGGTTAATTCTTCAAAAATATATATGACTACAATTTAACTGTCCATAAAAAGTAGAATTAGTAACATGAAAAATGAGACAGGAATTCGAATTGTTTAGAAGAAAGCCGGAGCAATAACACGTGTATGATCACCTGGCCAATGACTCCATCACACCTATCTCCAATAAGAGCAAGAATGTCATCAACCGATAAAATAGTTTTCTTCTCAGTGCATATCTACAAAATGCATTAAATCAAGTCAATCAAATCCACAAAGAAATAATATAATGGAAGAGGAATTGATTGTGTTACTTCGAGACGACAATCTTGTTGAATGAGAAGATTAATCCATCTAGTCCCAGGCATAGATTTAGTGCTAACAACTCTGTATTTCCCATTTGGATTCCACACTTCAATTTGCACTGGCTTTGCCATCTCTACCACAATTCTAACGTTATTATTCATAAATATTTAAATTATATCTCTGGGATGATCAAGTGTTATGCAGAACACCACATAATTTTGGATTTCCATTCGAGTAGTGATACGTGTTGCATTATTGTTTGTTGCTGCTACGACAAACGGTGAGGTGGAGTTGCAGGGAAACTATTTGTGAATTTGGGGTAAGGGCCTCTCATTTTGGCAGAGGATAATGAGACTCCAATTTTATGCCACGTAAGTGGGCTGCTATCTTATTGAACCACGACAAATTTGAACCACCAAAGTTTATGTGACAATTTGTTGCAGGTGAGATTCTTTCACGTACCAATCTCTTTTTATAGCATAAAATTTGTCCAATTATATATATATATATATATAAATAGTAATTGATCGAGCCAAAAGTAATGGGTTCAATCGTGCAATCGGATTCATAAACTCTTGCTATATATACCGAACCTGCACCCATTGTCACAAAAGTTGCTTTAGGTACTATTCAGAATAATTTTTTTGCACTCACTAATTTAAAATTTATATTTTTCTGTGTATAAAAATATAGTAGTAATAATACTTATATTAGCAACTTGAATATATTATCAGTCGACTTATTGCCTGTTTGACCAAGTTCTAGGATTTTTTTTTCATTTTGAAAGTAATACAAGTAATGGTATACAAAAGTTATACTACTAATTTAGGTCAGGGCCGAGATACTCGTATAAATCTCATTGAACTGGAAATTGTCAATTTCAATGTAAGAGTGGATATGGATTAGTTATCTTTCATCCACGCGGTCCTTTTTTGCGTTGATAATCTTTTTGTATGTTAGATTTGTTTTTGTTTAACTTAAAATTCGTTTATTAAATCATCAATTAAATTTGTAAGATTGAGGTCACAAGTAATTTAATTAGCCCAAATATGATTAGTTCTTTGATAATGTGAATGTAACAAAAGCGTAGCAAAATCAATAATAGAATGAAATTAAATGCGAAACAGAGATAGAGTGCTTCTTAATTATTCAATATTTTCTGCTAAATGAGGGGGAACAATGATCTTTGCCAGAAAATATGCATAACAAAGTGTGTAATCAGATATATATATATATCGTGTATACATAGGGTAATCTAATTGTTATTAGTCTCGTGAATCCCGCATGTTATAACAGTTTCGAACCCTAAGCCTACTAGGATTAGGATAGTTGAGCCAAGTAGTCCAAATCCTAGGTTGAAAGGGATTTCGAAGCCTGCCAAGTTTAGGATTACTTCCGATATAAATCCTAACCCTATCTTGAACCAGAAGCTGCATTTGGAAATCATTGAGGTACCTTCACAAACCTATGATGTCTCTTCTGAACATCAAGAAACTCATAGCTCAATCCCATATGACAGAACTATAGATCAGTGATACAACTCCTTTTCTACGGTCAAAGAAGCAGATAAAATCGTGACTGTTAAATGTGGTAAGATGGAGTCCTGGGTATTCTGAAATTTGGCCGCTGCTGAGAAGTGAATGGTCCGGAAGGTCCGAATATTTTGGTTCTTCTGGATGTATCCTTCCAGAACATGGTTGTTCGGAACGTGCATACCAAATCCTGGATCAAGTTCTCAGGCGGTTGAGGGTTCTTCAGCCCTTGGGCTAGGCTGTCATCGGCTGACTCAGAGTTGAGGACTAAGAATTTCTTTTTTTGCCAGTAACGTGAATGCTTAGTTAAATAGTCTTTGCCCTGGTATATTTAAAACCAATGTAGTTTTATGTTATTCAATTTACATTTACTCGCTCTTATAACTGTTGTGTTATCTCGATTGACAAGGAATGTGACAAATGAAGTTTATTTTAACAAGATTAAAGAACATCATAGATTCATAGTCATACAGGAAAGGTTAGTCCCATAACGATACAACTTAAAGTGTAAACAATATAGTGCAACTGGTTGGCGTATTGAAATGTTACATCATGCACGTGGCTGTTATATATGTAAGAATATTGTCCTCCATTATTATCTTCCAAAAGTGTGGTTAATATATCACTTATGCTAATATGATGATATGATTAGGCTAATCTCATGCTATTTAATCTACCTACCATATGCATATGATTCTACTATCAATTACACTAATTACTAAATAATTATAATAAATATAACATTAATTATAATTATTCTATCACTCCCCCACAGTCGAAGCGGGAGATAGATGTATGCTGAGACTGTCCCGAAAATCTTCAAATAACACCAGCGAAAGACCTTTAGTAAAAATATCTGCTATCTGATTGCATGACAGAACATGTAAGACACGCACTTGTCCGCGAGCGACCTTTTCACGAACAAAGTGAATATCTAGCTCAATATGTTTAGTTCCATCAACTATGGCCTGCCGGAGGAGGCGCTCAGCTTGAGTTTAGTATCAACCGGAGTTGTTGACGACTTACAGGATGACATGCCAGCTCGTTCAACAATCTCTGTTGCGTACTTCTTTTGGGATAAGAATAAACCACATGCATGATGTGTCACCACTATCCCTAAAAAATAGTTCAATGACCCTAGATCTTTCATAGCAAATTCTGAGCCAAGCAGTGATGTGATTGACCTATGAAGAGCATCGGAAGAGGCAGTCAATATAATGTCATCCACATATAAAAGAATGTAAGCAATATTATTACCCTGACGGTAGATGAACAGAGAATGATCAGAACGGCTGTTAGAAAACCCAATATGTGAAACAAAATTCGCAAACCTCTTGTACTAGGCCCCGGGGGCATGTTTCAGCCCATATAATGATTTATTTAACAAACACACATGATTCTGATACGTAGAGTCCCTGTATCCCAAAGGCTGGTACATATATACTATTTCATTTAATTATCCATGGAGAAAGGCATTTTTGACATCTAACTGATGAAGTGGCCATGCCTTTGAAAGAGCCAAACTAAGGACCGTTCTTATAGTTTCCGGTTTAACCACTTGACTAAACATCTCACCGCAATCCATACTAACATGGCCGCTCAAAAGTACCATCAGATTTTTCTTTGTGACTGAAAATCCACATAGACCGAATTACATTAGCATTAGGAAGACGGGGGACCAACTCCCATGTCCTATTTTTAATAAGAGCATTAAATTTATTATATGTGGTCATTTTCCAATTCAGGTCATTAAGAGCAGACACAGGATTACGAGGCAATGATGATTTTGAAATTCTGAATTGGTCCTTAATAGTTTAATGTATCTTAATTCGAATCTCGCTAAAAGCACAACCATGTGTGGAGGAACCCATTGTGCTTTGGTTGATTTGTCATTAAAGATGTGAAAGTCACGTAGTGATTGTTGTTATTATTGTGGTGAGAAAGAAGCCACACCTTCCACTAAGCTCTTATCAAATGCACATTAATCAATAGCCAAATTTAGGTATTAGTTCCATCAACTATCCACATTTTAGACCCATTATTGTACTACTTTTCTCCAAAGTGGTGGTGCAAGAATCTAAAAGCTTTCCATAATTGAAGTACTTTATGACTTAGTACTTCATAGACTTGTTCATATGTTAACATGAATCACTTCATTATAGGTATAACCAAAAATATATTTGAAATTAGAATTGGAATTACTCGGTTAAAGTCTACTTATTACAACTCAACTCTACCCAACTAAGGTTCTAACTTCTAATCCAACGCTATCCTACTTCTCTCTATTCTACCTTTTCTTATAAGTTTATACATGTCTTATTCGAAATTTACTTATCATATTAATCAAAATTTATATCGCAGAAAACTCAATAAAAGGAAAATGCCGTAAAAGATTTCTTCATTCTTAATGTTTGAACGGAAGATCTCTCTTGTTTTATTAAAATACAGATGAATTTCTTCTAGCTTCACTTCCCGGTTCCTACAAAGGGTGCACTTCCTCTTTAATAAGCCTTAAAGTGGATATCAAATTTGAGATGAAAACGTATTTGAACTCAGAATTTGAAGTTTATGAATTTTGAATTCTTAAAAATATAATTTACTTAGTTTTGAATAAATTATTTATACAGATCAAATAAATTTTTTCACACAATATAATTTTTTTAATCAAAATTACTATATTCTGCCCAATCTATAGTTGGAACTCCAGCAAAAGTATATCATTAATACTTTTGCTCCTCCAACTTCTTCTCTCTCCCCTGCATAATCTGAAAACCTCTTTCACAGATATACAGAAGATATTCCAAAATAAGAACAAACATACAAATAATATACAGTCACAGAGGGAGAGAAGATATATAGTAATTGATACTTATTCGGAGGAAAAGGGCCAAAAGGGGCTAGCAAGCTATCGTTGTAATGGAGAGGCTTATCTATACCAACTCACTTCCCTCTAAACTCCACCTAAAGCCCTTTCCTCGTCTCCCCCAACTCCAATTCTCCTCTCCAAGATTCCACAATTTCCCATCACTTTCGCGTGTTGAGTCTCGGAGACCCAATTCGCTTTCTTGCAAGTGCCTTGACCCGTTTTCATCTTCTGGGTCGACCCTTTCTTCAAGATTTGGTGATGGGCATGTGGGTAACTCGTCGATATCTAAGGATTTGCCTGATGGGTCGGGTTCGAAGCCCCATTTCCTCAACTGGGTTGCCGAAACTCTACCTCAGCAACGAAAGGTACTAGCTTTATTCATCTTGTTCAATCTCTTCAAGTTTGATGTTGCTGTCACTTTGTGATTTCCGTACATGTGTGTCACTTTATCAATTCATTATCTCTTAGTTGTGTCTCTGATTGCCGTTGCAACATGTTTGCTATCTGAAACTGGTAATGCGTGTTGGGTAAAATTGAGCTGGCTAGAATACAAAAAATGTTAGTTCTGGTGTAACTAGTTTGCTTTTTCTTGTTAATGGACCTATAATAGTGAAATTCTACTTTACAACAACACCAACTACTGAATGTCCATCGATCCCAAGCGAGTTGGGTAATTCTGTTATAGTTTTCCCAGAAAACTGATTTCCAATATAGATGTAGCTGTGCTCGCTGGTAGAATGTGTGTCTTTTGCTGTTATTTGATAAGGTGATTTTCACTGGATTATAGTTGTATTTGGTGTTAGTTTATGGTGGAGTTGTATTTGTCACGGACTTGTATTTGGTAGCATTGCATCTGATTGATGATTAGTGCACCGAATACTAGTTTCTTGAATTTGCTTCTGCGATAATACTTCATTCTTGTTTTATGAGGACAGAACTTTGGGGTACTTAAGAAGCACTTAATATATTCATCACAAACTACATGTGCTGTCAAGCGAGTGTAACATTCTTTAACTTTCCCAATATTCTTGCGTCAGTACCAAGTAATACTAGGTGTGAATTTTTATACTACATGTTTTTGCTTGTTTCTTGTGTTTTTGCAATTGTTGTTGGAGTCTAGAAATCATTTCTTCCTGAACAACAAGGTTTCTATCAGTGTGGCTTTGATGGTGCCAACCTCTTCTTTAACTTATTGGGGCCATGATCAAGACTATGTTTATTTCCAAATGAAAGTTGTTACATTTATCTTCTTGAACTAACCTGGGTAGTGCCATTTCACATCCTATAGGTTTCCAAATTTAGGTGTTTAAAAGCGATTTAAAAGATCAGATAATGTGAAATGTGGATTTTTTTTAGGAAAACAGTAGTTAAAGTTGGACTTGAAACGTGACTCAGGTGATCTTATATACTACACTTGATCTTAGCCAAAAGGCGGAGAAAGTTATATTGGCGATCATACATAAGTTGTGCTAGTAAATCAAGCTGTGGTGTATTGGATAGGTCCAGGAATGATAACCTTACGTAAGACGAGGAGGCGGACAACAACAGTGCTACTCCATAAATTACACTGCCTATTTTCGAGAGGGCTGATTTTTGGGCAGTGTTTGTTTGCGTGAGTATGTTAGTAGAGCCATTTTTCACATCTTTAAGGTGATGGAGGGATAAGATTATGACCCATTTTGCTCTAGAATCCAAAAGGAAACTCATTAGTAGGTTTAATTGTATTTTGACTTGTTATGATGTCTACATGCTACTAATACAAGTATGAATTAGCATTTTGGACTTGAATTTTAGATCTTGTCTATTTCCACTTAGTTAATTTCAAAAGAATCCGCCATCTAGTTCGGTATTCTTTCACCTAGTACCATTTAAGAAATTTAATTTGGAGGGAATTAGCGGCCCATTTATATTAGAGTTATATTCTTAAAATGAAAATCAACCTCACTAAATCATTCTCTGCGTGCAGAGGAGTTGACTCTTTATGTTGATGATTAACTTATTCAAAGGAAGAGTGAGTACAAATTGCAATTCAAAGCACAAGATTTAACAAGAACAGTTAGTGTGAAGTTTTTTCTCTTTTTACTTTGAAATCACTAAAAAGTTCAGGAAGTACCAACTTAACCAATTTGCTATAGTCGGACTTCGAGATTAAGCTGAATTATGGAAACAAAGAACTTCACTTTCTTTTATAGCCTAAAAATGTCAATTACAGTGTTCACATCTACAGAAATTAAACTTACCTAGGAAAACAAAAAGAAAAATATCCTGAATATGAGAGCATTAAGGATTCAACCAGTGCTATATATTGCACGATTAGCTGTTTTTGCTTTCATCAATGTAACAACAACAAGAACATACCCAGTCTAATCCCACAAGTGGGGTCTGGGGAGGGTAGGGTAGGATGTATGCAGACCTTACCTCTACCTTGGAAGGTAGAGAGGCTGTTTCCGATAGACCCTCGGCTCAATGTGGCAGTAGTTATTCAACTTTTACATGGAAATGTTTCATTGTCAACAACCTTGAGATGTTCTGTATAGAAATAGACCTGTCCTCATGCTATTATTCATCTCTTTTCTCATGCCTAAGTTTCAAGTAGAAATGGGAGTTGAAAACTACGAAGTCTATAAAACTGCAACATTTACGGAAAGACAATTGCATAATACATAGCTTTTAGCATTAATTGGCAGCAGATGCACTTGTTAAATACTCCCTCTGTCCCAATTTATGTGACATCATTTCCTTTTTGGTTTGTTCCAAAAAGAATGTCACATTTCTATATTTAGAAACAATTTAATTTTATGAGATGATTTACCTGTAGCTGTTTTAGTCGCTGAGATGTTAAACCTGCAGATAGATAGAGATTCACCTAGCTAACTTCATTTTACAGTTTTAAATGTTCCATTGAACTTCATCATTATGCTGATTTTGCCTGTAGCAGTGCATTAGCAAACTGAGTGGAGTAAAGCCATTTATGGTCCATGCATTACATTTGCTTCATGCTTTGAATTGCTGGTTCTTGTGCTGAGGGTCTACCTGAAACAGCCTCTCTACCTACCAAGGTACCTCCCAAGGTGATATAATAAAGGATAGTCAAACAAGGAAACTAACAAGGACTTCAATAACAAAGAAAGAAAGGGATAAATAGGTTGACACAAAGAGAAATACAAATTGAAAACCAAAGTTCTATAATAACTAAGACCTTCAATTGAGTAATCACAAACACCTAACTTCTGCGGATGACTTTAAGGGAAACAAAGTTCAGAAAATATATCATCAATATTCAAAATAGTCTAAAAAGCAAAGAAAATAATAAGTCTACTAGTTATACTAGGATAGAAAGGGAGACTAGTCTAGCTATTACAATCATACCCTTAATGTAGTAAGGGCCTTGTTTGGTCTTCCTTTTGGGGGTGAATGCTTGCATTTTAAGAATTAGCCACTTTATCATGCGTAACCATCTTCTTCACTCGTATAGCCATTTTGATGCTCTTCCTCCTCTCATGCAATCTTCCACACTTGGGATCCGCGGGATGGAGCCAAGGCATGTTCACGAGTGCCCATCTTCATGCATAGCCCTTTTGATGTTTGGAGTTCATGGATTTGACTCCTCAACGGCGATTTTGGGGCAACTTGGGTTGCATCACAAGGTAGGGGATAAGGTCTGCGTACAATCTACCCTCCCCAGACCCCACTTCGTGGGATTTCACTGGCTATGTTGTTATTGTTGTTGCATTACATTTGCTTCTATAAGACACTGCGTTGTCAGAAACAAACATCTGCTGCATTATATTGTGCATTACATTTACATCTACAAAAAGGAAAGACACTTCAGTTATCTTCCTCAACATGACTTCTGTTATCTTCCTCAACATGGCATATGATTACTTTGATTCCTTTCAGGTGGTTTCTGCAAGTACACTAGTCCTACTCTCAGCCATGCTTGTTATGTTTCTCCACCCGGTCATTGTTTCACATGCTTTTGCTAGTTTTCCAGCTGCAGCTAAGACTGGTGCTCCACTTGTACGTAATGAACTACTAACAAGTGCATGGGCTGGTTTCTTTGCTGGTTGTCTTCACACCCTATCAGGTCCTGATCATCTTGCTGCTTTGGCTCCTCTCTCTATAGGCCGTACACGCATGGAGAGTGCAGCAGTGGGGGCCCTCTGGGGCTGTGGCCATGATGCTGGACAATTAATCTTCGGCTTATTATTTCTTCTCTTAAAGGACAGACTCCACATTGAAGTTATTCGTACATGGGGGACACGAGTAGTTGGCTTCACTCTTCTTGTCATCGGAGCAATGGGAATTAAAGAAGCATCTGAAGTCCCTACACCATGTGTTGCCCTTGAAAATGGCATTGACACCCCTGTCGTTGGAAAGAAGAAAAAGATAGGCTTAGCAACTTTCGCCACGGGAATTGTCCATGGACTTCAACCAGATGCACTGATGATGATCTTGCCCGCGCTTGCTTTGCCTTCTCGGGTGGCGGGTGCTGCTTTCTTGGGTATGTTTTTGGTTGGAACTGTTATAGCAATGGGAAGCTATACCGTCTTTATAGGCTCGTGTAGTGAGGCACTGAAGGATAGAGTTCCTAGAATAACTGAGAAGCTCACTTGGGCTTCTTCCCTAATAGCAATTGGCTTAGGACTTGCTATTATCATCAGTCAATTTTTTGGTTTTAGCCTATATTAGGTCTAATCTGGCGATAAAGTTATGTCATTTTGTTGAGGATATATCCTTTGATCGAAGAGAAATCTTGTAGTATTTGAGCTATATATATTATAACAATTTGAAGATTATCTGCAACTTGTGCGTAAACATATGAATTCTATCTATTTGTTTATTCACTTTCCATTTGTTTAAGATAACTTTATGTTTTGTTGAAACATTGTGTCGAGTAGGACCTCACAAAATCCATAATGTGGTTGAGTAGAAAGGTATGCTTTCAAGTCTAAAGTATCAGCAATTTTAAGGTTTCAATTTTTTTTTTTTATTGCAAAGTCCAGATTTTTTCATCTCAGATTGACGCTTGGTGAGGGGAAAAAGGCAAGTAATGGAAAAAGGCAAAAAACTATAGTGGAAACAAAGAAAGAAAAGATAACATATCCACACCTTACAGCATTTTTTACAGAGAATTTTTCTTGTATCGACAACCATTTTACTACATATTTCTTTTCTGACAAATAAGATATCTTAGCTCTTTGGTTTTAAGAGATATATAAGCAATGTACTTTTAAACAGCTAACAGACTTCAAACATTAGTAAATATTGTTAAACTCAACCTCGAAAGATAATTTAAGAGGTATCCCTTCAACAATTGGAATGTTTCAACACTTCTCGCAGACACAGGACTAGAACTGGACATCATGACTCATGAGCATGAGCGTGGCTAATATAAGATGCGGGCCAGACATCAGATGAAAAATAAATTGATATGACCTTGACTCGGATATCATGATATGAAATGAACCTTGGTCCAACTCCATCCAAAATTTCTAGCTCAAAGGTTAAAAGTTGACCAAGAATAAAGAGACCAACAGTCCTCCGGGGCATAGTCCAGTGGCAAAGTCTGGGCGCTATAAGGCGCTCTGACATGGAACAGCGTGGGTTCGATTCTCCGCAAGCACGAAGAAATTCTGCATGTTGGGGAATTTGACCTTGTCTCATTGATCAGTTGTACGCTCTCAGAAAACTGGCCACCGGAGCACCTGGTGATAGTTGTTGAAGGACCGGTGCTATTACCTTCAGGACGTCTGGGTAATACCAGTGAAGTAGCCAGGCGCAAGCCTGAAAACCTGGATTATCAAAAAAAAAAAAAAAAAAAAGAGACCAACAATGCCTTTACCCCATGTGAGACTCTTCTTTTAATTGGTCATAATCTAAACTTAACTTTCAAGATCTTTTGAAAAGTTTATTCAATTTTTTTATTGAATGACGTGTTATATTCATCAACAACATAACTAGTTTAATCTCATAAAGTAGATTATGGAGGATAGAGTGTACGTAGAACTTTCTTCTACCTTGACATGTAGAGATGCTATTTCCGATAGACCCTCGGCTCAGATAACACAAAAAGTTGTGTTACATTCAAAAACTTAAAAAAACTGTTAATATCTAAATACTTATTTATTTTGCACAATCTTTTATTCAAAATATTTCTCTCAAATTACAACAACAGTAGTATACCAGTGAAATCCCACAAAAATGAATCTTGAAAAGGTAGAAATTACGCAGAACTTACTCTTATCTTAAAATTTTCTATTTCAAAATACAGATTTTACAAAAAACTAAAGGGAAAGGAAACGCAAACTGAAGATCGAGAATCTCCCTTTTTCATAAGAAGAAAGAGTCAAAGGCGCTACGTATTGGGCCCACATTATTCACGGGAATATGGACAAAAGAAGCCTACAACACGCTATTGGATCAGTGTTGGAAAGCCCAAATTGAGTACGACTCCAAATCAAGTCCACTCCTCCTTTTTTGGCCGTACGCTGGGCACTGTACAACACGTAATTCAGATTTCATCTTCACACAAAACTGACACAGCGCCCCCAACTACTACTCTATTAACGTAACCTTCAATTAAATAATGTGCTGCCAAGTTTTATTTCTTTTCAAGAGATTTTTATCTACTAATAGTACTCCCTTTGCCACAATTTATTTGATATATTTTTCTTTTTAATTCATCTCAAAAAAATAATATATTTCTTTATTTGATAATAATTTAATTTTAAATTTTTCTCTTTCTCTCTAAATGTATATGATGTAATTTGACTGAGCACGAAATTTAAGAAATAAATTAACACTTTTTAATTTTATGGTATAAAACAACTCAAAAGATATTTGTGTGATTATAATCATTTCGTTAAACATAAAATATAAAATTTAAAGTTAAATTGTTGTCAAATAAGGAAATGTGTTATTCTTTTTGGAACTGACTAAAAATAAAGTGTGTCATATAAACTGAGACAGAGGAAGTACTTTTTACACTTAGCGAGATGATTTATAATCATACAAATATCTTTGGCTTATTTTAGGCAATAAAAATCAAAAATTCCTTTATTCATTAAACTCTTTATCCAGTCAAATTATATCAAATAAATTGAGATAGAAAAAATCACATATATCTATAAGATTTAAATAAATCACGAACCCTAGTTCGATAAAAACAAAATTGAAAAAAATTGAAAGTATGAATAAAAGGTATCTACAGTATCTCTTTTATTTATTTTAAATCATTCGAATTTCAAAGTTCACTCGTCAAATTAATTTGAATTTGTGTCTCGTAAGATGTGGGGTAAATCATGTCTTAACGAAAAAAATATCATTTACAGGAATCAAACTGTGATCTTTAATTAAGAGTGTTAAATATACACAATATACATGTGTATATTGTGTATATTAAATCTCGGATTTGGTCCCAATAATAGCTCTCGGTTTTGGTTGTTTATGTAAAGTAATTTATGGTAAATATTTAGTATCCTAGTTTAGGTAATATTGTAATATAATTAGTAGTGTATTACCATAATTAGTGTATTACCATAAATGTATAGAATAAGGTTTTTAGAATAGAATAGGAATAAGATTCTCCTATTTTGTAACGTGTATATATAGCCTTTCAAGTAATGAAAATAATTAAGGGGATTATTTCTTTCATGGTATCAGAGACTTCCACTCCAGTTGATACTAAGCCCAAACTTGGTGTCACTGCCGGCATCCCTTACGAGGATCCGATCCGCTATCGCAGTCTTGCAAGGGTTCTTCAGTATCTTACCTTTACCAGACCGGATATTACGTATGTTGTTCAGCAGGTGTGTTTATTCATGCATGATCCCAGAGTTGAGCACATGAATTCAATCAAACGTATCATCCTGTATATTCAGGGTACACTGGACTATGGTTTGCATTTGTATCCTTCATCGACATCCACACTTGTCACATACACTGATGCAGATTAGGGCGGTTGTCCAGACACCAGACGGTCTACGTCTGGCTACTTAATGTTCCTTGGCAGCAACTTGGTCTCCTGGTCTGCGAAGCGTCAGGCGACTCTATCCCGCTCAACTGTCGATGCTGAATATCTAGGGGTAGCCAATGTGGTCTCAGAATCATGTTGGTTACGTAATTTGCTTTTAGAGCTTTATTGTTCGATTCAAAAGGCAACCTTGGTTTATTGCGATAATATTAGTGCCATCTACCTTTCAGGTAATCCGGATCAGCACCAACGCACTAAACATATCGAAATGGACATTCACTTTGTCCGTGAAAAGGTTGCTCGGGGTCACGTTCGCGTATGCCATGTCCCGTCAAGATATCAGATTGCAGACATCTTTACAAAGGGTCTTCCCTCAATCATTTTTGAAGATTTTAGGGACAGTCTCAGCGTTCGAAGACCGTCCGCTATGATTGCGGGGGTGTGTTAAATATACACAATATACACACAATATATATTGTGTATATTAAATCTCGGATTTGGTCTCAATAATAGCTCTCGGTTTTGGTTGTTTATGTAAAGTAATTTATGATAAATATTTAGTATCCTAGTTTAGGTAATATTGTAATATAATTAGTAGTGTATTACCATAATTAGTGTATTACCATAAATGTATAGAATAAGGTTTTTAGAATAGAATAGGAATATAATTCTCCTATTTTGTAACTTGTATATATAGTCTTTCAAGCAATGAAAATAATCAAGGAGATTATTTCTTTCAAAGAGTAAAGAGTTACTAACCATCCCAATCCTCCCATTATTTTGGTGGTTAATAACTATTTCAATGAAACTCATCAAGAGTAATTTTGAAATAATCACAATTGAAAAGCAAGACTTTTATGAATCTTCAAATCCTAAATTTAGGATAACTATGAGGAACTTTATTTAAACTAATAAAAGTCTTAGATGATTATCATAATAATATTTCCTACATTTTATCTTCTATTGTTTGTGACTATAATGCTCAAGCGACGGGTTAAAAATGAAAAGCAACTCAAGGAAGTTTATACATAAGTTTATTTCATTCCCAAGTTTACAATATATACAACTCTAATAAATAAGTCTTACTGTCTATAAGAATATACTAATTAATATAATTGATCTAATCAATCCTAATTGATGATACTAATTTACAATTACAATATTCTTGATTGATTTTGGAGATAATTATGGGATTGACCCATAATTGTCTTAACAGTCCTCCGCAGTCTTAGCGGGAGGTTCTCGTATGCTTAGATTGTCCCTGAAATCATCAAATAGTACGCGCGAAAGACCTTTGGTGAAAATGTCATCAATCTAATAACGGGACGGTATGGAGAACACGAACTTGTCAACATGAAACCTTTTCTCGGACAAATAATATATCTATTTCTATGTGTTTTGTGCGTTGATGTTGGACAGGATTACCGGATAAGTATATCGCACTCACATTATCGTAATAAACCACGGTTGCCTTTTCAATGGGACGATGGAGTTCTAAAAGGAGATTACGGAGCCAGCATGATTCAGCAACCACATTGGCTACCCCTCGATATTCTGCTTCTGCGTTCGACCGAGACATTGTTGGTTGTCGTTTGGATGACCATGAGATAAGGTTATCTCCCAACAAACACAATAACCAGATGTGGAACAACGTGTGTTCGGGCAGCCACCCCAATCCGCATCTGTATAAGATGAGAGACTCGAAATTGAGGACTTATACAGATGCAGGCCAAAATGAAGAGTACCCTTCATATACCGTAGAATTCTCTTGAGAGCACCCATATATGCTTCTTTCGGATCATGCATATGTAAACGCACTTGTTGAACCGCATAGGAGATATCATGTCTCGTGAAAGTGAGGTACTGCAAGGTTGTGGTAATGTGTTGTATCGCAGTATGGGGTCCCTATAGCGTTGCTTAATTCAGCCTTTGTATCAATAAGTGTGTGTGACGGTTTGCATGAGGACATACCAGCTTTTTCAATGATCTTTTCGGCGTATTTCTTTTGACTGAGAAACAGAGCACCTGCATATTGGGTTACAGCAATTCCCAAAAAATAATTTAATGGACCTATATCCTTCTTTGCAAATTATGTTGCAATGAGGGACATAATAGACTGTCGAAGTGAGGTCGTGAGAATGATGTCATCCACATATAAAAGGATATAAGCCATGTCGCTGCCCTTCTTGTAAATGAACAAGGACTGATCGGACTTGCTGTGTGAGAAACCCAATGTGGATACAAAACCTACAAACCTATTATATCATGTCCGTGGAGCATGTTTCAAACCATATAAGGATTTTTTTCAATAGGAAAAGATAATCCGGATGTGTAGAGTCTCAGAAACCCAATGGTTGGTGCATGTAGATTGTCTCCTGCAATTTCTCATCTAAGAATGCATTTTTGACATCAAACTGATGAATGGACCGGGATTTTGACAGTGCTAGGCTAAGAACCGTCCTGATAATTGCTGGCTTAACCCCCCGACTGAATGTTTCACCACAATCCACGCCAACCTGTTGAGACTTGCAATCACCAACAAGACGAGTTTTGTATCTCGCAAATGAGCCATCAGAATTTTTTTTATGATAAAAAACTCACATGGATCGAATAATGTTAACATTAGATAGACAGGGCACTAACTCCCACGTCTTATTTTTAGTAAGAGCATTAATTTCGTCTAACATGTCAGCTTTCCAATTCGGGTCGGATAGGGCTGCTTTGAGATTTTTTCAGTAGAGGTGATGGTTGGACCAAAGATGTTAGGTTAAAATGGCATTTGGGCTGAAATATCCCATGCATGGCACGTGTTTCAATGATATGAGATTGGCTAACCCCATTGTCTGGGGATTAGGGGTCTCGATCAATGTAGTGGGTTGAGAGGGGGTGGTGTTTTGGGCCAATGTTGAATTTAGTTGGAGTTGGGTTTCCGCCGGGTTATTGGGTTGGGAGTTTTGGGTTTGGTGTACGGCTGAAGGAGCAGTGGGCCCCCTTAATTGGGCCTGGCAGCCACTTGAAAGGGATTGGGCCGAGATCGACGGTAAAGAGACAGTAGCCTCCAGACCGCGGACTAGTCCAGTCCCATTTTTTGGTTGGGTCGGTCCCATCAAATTTTGAGTGTTAAGATGGTGTTGTAAAATTGGATGTAGTTCGTTGTCCAAGAAATCATATGAAAGGGGAGATGCCAAATGAGAATTAGCAAACGGGAATGTAGACTCATCAAAAACTACGTGACGAGTAGGGATGGCAACGGATCAGATCTGGATCGGATCCTACTAGATCCAGATCCATTTTTCATACCTGGATTCAGATCCATCGGGTCCATAAAAGTCAGATCCGGATCCAGAACCATCGGATCCACCGGGTCCACTGATCGGATCGGATCTGGATCTACATGTAAATTTTTTTGGCTTGAATAATATTCCCACATGTTGAAACTTTTATGACAAAATGAAACGAAATCTGATTGAAAAAAATAATTGAGTTCATTCAATCAACCTACACAAACATGACACTATTCTTCCAAAATACTGAACAAAGTTTTAGCTTCACAAGAAAATAAAGACGATTTACTTCATTAGTGATGTTGAACATGTTGCAACTTTGAGCTAATTTTTGGAGGCATGTGTGATGCTCCACTTGTAGTTCTACTGATTGACTTCATTAAACAACATAAAACAATGTCAGTCATATATCAAAAGTCCCATTTTTTTCACTGATCAAACAAATGAGAGAAATATATTTAAAGCTTACAGCTAGCAGATTTAAGAAATGAAAATTTAAAGAAGAGTGATAATTTTTTCTTTTTATAGAAATGAAAATATGGAAAACTGCAAAGAGCATATAGGTAAAAGAAATGAAACGTCAAAGACAAATTACATGGTTGTGTGACTTGTGCCTTATCTTGGTTCAACCCTTTACCCAATACATAAATTATGAAAAAAATTTAAGAAAATACTTATAAAATTACATTCTAGGTTATGGATATATTTAATAAAAAACGGATCCACGGATCGGATCTGGATCGGATACGGATCTCAAATACAAGATCCAGATCCAAATCCGATCCGTCAGAAATGGATCCGGGTCCGATCCGTCAGAAATGGATCCGGGTCCGATCCGGATCCGTCTGGTCCAAATTTTGAAGATCCATATCTTATAAAACAGATATGGATCCACTGAATCCGAACCGGGTCCAAGATCCATTGTCATCTCTAGTGACGAGAGATAATAATCTTCCCGTTCATCATATCATAACATTTATAACCCCTATGATTTTGTGGATATCCCAAAAACACAGAAGCATTGGAACAGGCCTGAAGTTTGTTAATGGTAGTGGACGGAAAGAAGGGATAACACAAACACCCAAAAACTCTCAAATGTGAAAAAGATGGGATGCGGTGGTACAACATTTAGACGGTGTCCGATGAATGAATAATATGGTCGATAATCTCGTATGCCCGACAATGTATTTTAAATAACTCCGCCCAAGAGGAGTATTGTCCTTTTTCCATCTCTAGAATTATCCGAATAAATTTTTTGACGTTATTGACGGCAAGAGCGGGATGAAATTGATTTTGGTCGACCATGGTTACCCCACAAAATTACAAGAAAACTAGAAAGAAATAGGTAGAAGGAAACCCTAAATAAAATTGGAAGAGGAACCCGAAGGGTAGGTTGTTTTGTGGCAAAGAGGAGGTGGTTTCGGCTAGTTAAAAATCAATCAAGAATATTGTAATTGTAAATTAATATCATGAATTAGGATTGATTAGATCAATTACATTAATTAGTATATTCTTATAGATAGCAAGACTTAATTATTAGAGTTGTATATATGTAAACTTGGGAATGAAATAAACTCATGGAATAAACTTTCTTCAATTAAGTTTACAATAAATACAACTCTAATAATTAAGTCTTGCTATCTATAAGAATATACTAATTAATGTAATTGATCTAATCAATCCTAATTGATGATACTAATTTACAATTACAATATTCTTGATTGATTTTGGAGACAATTATGGGATTGACCCATGATTGTCTTAACATATGGGGTTCGACGGTTGAGAGTAGTAAGAATTTTTTTAAATTTTGGCTCTTGATATTATGAAGGAAGTTTATTTCATGAATTTTTTTTATTCCTAAGTTTACAATATATACAACTCTAATAATTAAATCTTGCTATTTATAAGAATATATAAATTAATGTAATTGATCTAATCAATCCTACTTGATGATACTAATTTACAATTATAATATTCTTGATTGATTGTCTTAACAACAACGTTATAAATATAAACAAACAAAAAAAGGATTAAAAAGTAATTTGAGGAAAGTTGGCCGTTCCACTTAGGGATGGCAACGGATCGGATCTGGACCGGATCCTATTAGATCCAGATCCAAATCCGTCGGATCCATAAAAATCATAGCCAAATCCGGATCCATCGGATCCACTGGGTGGACTGATCGGATCTGGATCCACATGTAAAAAAATTTGGCTTGCTAAGAATTTTTTTTTGAACCGATAAACAATTTTTACTTGGCTAACAGTTTACTGTGTTTCAATTTTAAAATGTTCATATGAGATATTTTGTTCGTTGTCTCGTTTTGATTGTGAGCTGTTAATTGAAAATGTTGGACAATGACAATAATTACGAAAAATGCTGACTAGTATTTCCACAATGCAGAACTTGCACGTGCTTGGAATCTTTACAAATGAAGTGAATATAATTTTAACTACTTGTCTATGGAGATGTTAGTCATTCACTAATATAATATTGATTTTATTATCGAAGTTACCTCTTTATTTTTATTTTTTTGAGTTAACGCGGGGATAAATTAAACTTGTTTTGAGAATTAAACTTGCAAGGCTTTGCTTAGCAATTTTAAGAAAATACTTATAAAATTACATTCTAGGTTATGAATATATTTAATAAAAACGGATCCACGGATCGGATCTGGACCGGATACGGATCTCAAATACAAGATTCAGATCGATCCGTCAGAAATGGATCCGGATCCAAATTTTGGAGATCCATATCCTATAAAAACGAATCTAGATCTATCGGATCCGGATTGAATCCAGGATCCACTGCAATCTCTAGTTCCACTAGCATCCATCGGCTAAAAAGGACTAAGCAAATAATGGTAAACCAACATATATTTAATGAGCTCTTCCAGTTTTCAAGACAACCAAATCACCTTCTTCTTTGACGCTCTTTTCATATTGTACTCGTCCTTTTCTTCACTCCATTGCTTTAATAATGTATAGATCTCAAAAATATTAGGTAACCATTAGGGGTCGTTTAATGGCGGATTATAGTTATGCAAGTTTAAAAATTAATTATAAGAATTTATATATTATTTTATGTAGATATTAATTATAAGAATTTTTAAATTGTGAACCCAAACTTTGTATTAATTTTATATATGAGTATTATTTTCTAACCAGCTAACAAACATGATAGTATTACTTATGCAAGGTTTAATACGTGCATAACCCACTTTCCAAACCAGCTACCAAACGACCCCTTACAAGTTGCAATTATCAAAGAATTTTATTACTTTCTTCATTTCAAAATGTTTGTCTTACGTTTTTGTTAGTCTGTTCCAAAATAAATTTCACTTTTTTTTAGTCGAATGAGATCTACATACGCTATATTTTTGACGACTTAAGCCTATCGCCTACTATTTAACATACAAAAGGAAAATAGAATGCCAAACTAAGCTTAACTTCCGTCACTTTATCCACGCTAAATGTTCACTACTTTAGGTAATTAGTTTAATACCAGCAGGCCTACTTAAAATAATCTCCAATTCACTGAACAATCAACATTGCCTATATGACAAAATAAGGTAAAGGTGACACATTTTTTATTTTTGCTTAAACAAATTTAATTTACTCGGCTCTTTGTAAAAGAGAACTAGCGAGGGCATAGTCCAGTGGCAAAGCCTGGACGCTATAAGGTGCTCTGGCATGGGACAGCGTGAGTTCGATTCCCCGCAAGCACGAAGAAACTCTGCATGTTGAGAAATTTGACCTTATCTCATTGATCAGTTGTACGCTCCCCGATTTACCTGATAATAGTGTTGAAGGACCGGTGCTATTACCTCCAGAACGTAGTCAGACGCAAGCCTAGAGATCTGAATTATAAAATAAATAAAAAACGGGAAGAGCCATACTGAAATTCTGACATATACCCTTTCGGTCACATTTCAAAGTTCAAACTTACTTGCACTAAAAAAAGCGATTGCTATTATCAAAACTGAATAATCAAATTGCTGTATATATAAAGCCAGACGCAAGCCTGGAGATCTGGATTATAAAAAAAAAAAAAAACGGGAAGAGCCATACTGAAATTCTGACATATACCCTTTCGGTCACAGTTCAAAGTTCAAACTTACTTGCACTAAAAAAACCGACTGCTATTATCAAAACTGAATAATCAAATCGCTGTATATATAAAGCCAAAAGAATTAAAATCCCAGTCACAGTAAAACTAAAAGGTAAAAAGTAACGTCTCCAAGTAAGGTTAATAAAGATGACGCATGAGTTCGAATTCTGGTGGGAGTAATTTGATCTCTTTTGGATAGATCTTTTAGATAATATCAGTTGCTCTTGGTCATTAAGGCACATTCCGCGATTTACTGGTAGTAGTGCTGAGAAAGCGGGACTACTATCTAAAAGAATAATCTCGCGTAAGCCGGGAAGCTGAAAAAAAATAAAAATAAGATGTTCATTTCACTGTACACTAAACACCAGTAAGTAACTATTCATTTCATCAACTAAGACCCAAAAAAAAGATCAGTACAAAAGGGTTAAAAACACAAAATTAATGAATTTAACTACCCATTTACCAAATGTTTTTGCTTCTTTTTTTCCTGATGAAATTTTGGTCAAATCAAAGCTTCAATGCTGGCTTTTTTTAGCATTCCACAGACAGGGCATTGATGGAGAAGAGAATCACAAGATTTGCATGTAGAGAGATGTCTACAAGGCAAGAAAATCATGCACGAATATCGACAACTGCAGCTTTTGCATATCATTTTTCCTCTTTGTTGTCGTTCCCCAATTTCATCATCATGAATATCGCAGCAAGATTCTGCATCTTCTGCATTGGTGGATGAACAATAATAAGCACTTTCTCTTAGCTGTTCGATTGTGTTGTTCAATGAAATGACAATTGATTCGTTTTCGTTGGCGATTCTCTGCCGTGCTTGGTTCTCTATTTCCATTTTTTTCAAAAATTCTTCGAGTTCCTTTGTCCTGTTTGCTGCTTTAGCGATTTCTTCGTCCTTCTGTTTTAACAGAAATTGCACTTTCGCTTCGTATTTTCTCCATATCAATGCCACCTGTTGCTTTCTTTGCTCGTTTAAAATCAATCTCAATCTTTCATTCTGTTAAAGCGAAAAATAAATCGTTAAATTTCTGCAAATCGAACAAAAATTTGATGAAAAATATATCAAAAATAAAAAAGTTAAAGAATCAAATACGTGTAAGCTGATGAACTGATCGATTTCAATCCTCTGATTATCTAGAAACTGATAAAAAGGCATTGATTCAGTAATGTTGTTATACTGTTTTGGCATATTAATGTTCATCAAATTCTGATTGATTTTCTGGGGAAAATTTTGCTGTTGTAGCAAATTTTGTTGAAGCGATTGCTGTTGTTGTTGAGTGCTGAAACAAAACTGATTAAATCCACAACCACTTTCCATCAAATCCTGCGAGTTACCCAACGAAAACCCGAGATTGTCCGTATACAACTGCCCTTGAATAGCCATTATCCGTAACCAAACACGAAGAACAAATGAACAAAAAAATTCTTCTCTTCTCCTTAAGCAGCAAAAAAGCGAAAACAAGAACTTGATTTGTTGTTCTTCACAAGTAGGCCAAAGCTGTTGAAAAGGGGAAATTGTGGGGACTAATTTTGTTGAGTGTTTATAGTATGGGGGTGAATAATTAAATTTCTTTATTGAGAGAAACTGAAAACCTGAAAAAGGGGCACAGAGCCAAGAAGGCATTTAAAGAGTACGTAAACATGCAGATTTTGTGACTTACTATCGGGTCAGAGTTGAATTAATTAATTAACATTTATAAAGAAAGAAATTTAGTTCTAATTCAATTGCCATTCCTTATTGTGGGGTTTTAAATTGAATGAATTTTGTTGGTTGTCGTATTTGAGGCAGTATTTTAGGATTGAATAGTAAATAAAGGGTCAGCTTTTTTCCGTTTTAAAAAAGATTAGAGGGAATTAAGATTTGGCTAATATGATTTTCACTCTTTATTTGACATTTTTTTTCTTTTTAAAATTATTTAAAGTAAATACTACATAAAATTTTCACCGACAATATAAAAAGAGTTTACATGTTTGGTGTAGTTTATTCCAATCTCTATAGTTATAATTTCACTGAAAAAATTATCACTACATATTAATGTGTCGTTTGATTGCTGGTTAGAGCTATGTAGGTTTCAAAATTTAGGGATTAATATTCTAAAATTAGTTATGCAAAGCTTCATTACGCATAATTTAGTTATTTTATTTTCTATCCCGCATAAAATAATACATAAATTGACTAATAATTTATACATATTTTATTTATGCAAGATGATAAATGATAATCAAACATCGTAATTGGTGTGGTGAATTATTAATAAGGCAACTAAATATCTACCAAACATAATATTAGCTATGCTAGTTTTAATACGTGAATAACTCTCTCCCTAACTAGCCACCAAAAGACCCCTAAGATATAAACACTTGCATGTAGTTAAGTTTAAAAAATAATCAATTTTATTATAAATATTTTTATATTATCAATAGATAATACTTGAAATTTTAAAAATAAAAATGAAATCTTCTATATATACGGTTACATGAACTTTACTCACTTTTCAAAGTCAAATATACGTATTCCAACCTAATCAGAGTTGGTTAAGACAACTTGTGATCTGCAAATTGATCATAGTAATCAGAATCAGATTGATAATTGTCTTGAATGGATGAATTTTGAAAGTATAATCTTATCAAGAAAGTTACTTTATTTTCACACCTTTTTCAGGTAAATTCATAATTAGTGTTTTGTTAGGAAGTTAATACGTAGAAATCTTGGCAGATAGGAACACCAACGAAATTTCAAGGAAGTGATAAAACCAAATTTAAGGAATTCCCACCAACGTATTGGAGTGGAATTCAAAGGAATGTCTTCTTCTAACTTAATTGACAAGTTAATTAAGGGTCGGTAAATATTTATTCTATATAATTTATATCAAACTATTGAAATTAACCTTATCAATTAAAAATTAAACTGAAAAATAATATTACTTAACTATAATTAAGTGATAAATATGTATATAAAAACACGTATATTTTATATTTATTGGTTAAATATAATCACGATGCAAGTTTTTACCTTAAGCGCTCTCTTCAAAGTTAATTTATTTGGAAAAGACAATAGCTTTGAATTAAAATATTTGAAATAGGTCCAAATGGAATAATATAGATAGTGATAATTCATATAAATGTAGTGTAATGGTCGAGATTTGCATTAAATAATTCATGCTACAAGTTATAATGATGATACATGCCTCCTTATGATCCATAATATTTGATTAAGTAAATTAATATTCAGATTCAGAGATCATGTGCTTCAATGAATCACAAAAATTTACAGGGTCAACAATCAATCAATTTATATTAATGCTGATTAACCATTCTCTGTATAAGTTAATTTTTTAACCAATAGAAAGGGTCATTTTATATGTTCTTTTCCCTACACGTAGTAAATGTTAGATAGAAAAAATACGAAACTTTAATTTGGTAAAAAATGAGATTTTAATTTGGTTATTTAAGATTTTCTCTCATGACTTCTCGCTTATTGGGCGGCTCATGTGTTTTCTTTGTTTTTTCCTCCTACAATAGAATTTATGTGAAAGAAAGCTAAGTAAGTAAATAAATAATATAATGTTTTCGTTTGATTGGGCGTGACCTCGTGTAATTACTCAATTTACGTTATCTCATCAAGTATATAGTATTGAATATGGTGCATATCACTATAGGATGTGGTTGTTCTTCCCTTAATCAAATGTTTCAAATTCGAGTTTTGAGTATGAAAAAAATCTTGATAGGGAACGCTTTCTACAGATGAGCTCTACGCGACACGAATCTGAAGATGAAATATTTTTTGGTTACAAGTTGCTATTATTTTCATTTGGCACAACATTTCTGACTAAGTTTCAATATTTGTTTTCAAGTAAATCAACCTGAGTCTGAATTTATAAGTACGTAACAATTACGATTACATCTCTAAAGATATGAAATTCTAGATGATAAAAAGAACACACCTTAAATTATGCCAATTTTATATGAGGGATAAATTCATCAAAATACAAACTTATCTAACCCTAAAAAATGTGTATTATTATGCATCTTAAATATTGTGAAAGTGATGGGATGAGATAGCTGGAGAGACATAGAGAACACATGAATAAAGCAATGGCGAATAGATGTGGCCTTTTTTGAAGAAAAAAAATTCATGATTCATCACTTTCTTGTTTCTTAACCTCCTTAAATTAAATGAATCACGCACATTCATATGATTAACCTATCTCAAAAGAGCCAGCTTTGGAAAATAGCATTAGAGATCATATTGGATAATCATGCTTTATGTATTCTTTTTAATGGCACTTTATATAAACCGTAAGAAACGATTTAGATGTACAGTAATTATAAGTACATCAAATTTCTTAGTGCTATTTTAATATCAAGTAGAAGTGTCAAATAGATAGGTTAAGCTGAGTTAATAAATATGTGTGTTATTGATTCGCTCAAAAGTAAAGTCATTTTTAGCTAAAATGAACTAAAATGGAGGTCATAATTCAATCCGCCTAAGATTTACTAAGTTTTATTTTTTTGGTTTGTTCTTTTATAATTTTTAAGAACTTAATAATCTTTTTATTTATTATGACTATATACAATACACTAAATAAAATATTTTTAAAAAAATAATTTCATAAGGTTTCTCATAAATCGATTTGTGCTATATAACAACTCAATTTTTAGATGGACTGAAATTAGCATGTCAAATGGGCTGAGTCAATAAATAAGCGAGTCAATGACCTGCCTAACTGGAACGAGTTGGATGGTTCATATTTTCATTAACTAATCTTACCATCTTTAATGCCAAGTATGAAGAAAATAATTTAATACCAAGGATAAATCGTAATAGGCTAGTAGCTGCGCCAAAGTTGTTACATCCTAACACATTCATTTACTTGTAGGAATTCTAATCTGCATTGTGCGGCCTATTTGTATGGTTAAGATAATCAATATAGTATTTAGTAATTCATCCGTTTATTTTTACTTGTCCGTTATATTAAAAATAGATTTTTACTTTTACTTGTCCACTTTAGCATATCAAAATAAATACAATTTTTTTCTTGTTTTACCCTTAACATTAATTACTCATTTCCAAATCATTTTTCAAGTCTATTAACAGTACATGCCAATTAATATGAGTATTATAATAAAATACAATCTTTATTTATTAGGAATCGTTTGGTAGCTAGTAAAAATACCTCTTATTCATGTATTAATCTTTTGCATAACTTATACAATGTTTGGTAGCTAGTAAAGAGACACCTTATGCTTGTATTCGTTTTTGCATATTTATACTGTTTGATAGCTAGTTAGGAAGTAAGTTATTCATGTATAAACTTAGTACGGCGTTTGATTTGCAATTTAGAAACCCGCATAACTAATACATGTATAAGTTATGAGGAATCAATGTATTATTTTATGTGGGGTAGAAGATAGAATAACTAATACATGAATAAAAAGTTGAAATGATATTACTCTCATCACTTCCCACTTAAATACTTTTCTTTTCTAAACAAATATTTTTATATTTTTTTAGTATAATTTTTTAAAATTTTGTAAAGAAATTATAATATTTTAATTATAAATAAATATATTAATATTTAAAAGTATATAATATTTATTATTTTTTAATATAACAAACCAACATCCAAAGAAATAATTTATGCATCACTAACCCTGCATAAATAAATCTGCATAACTAATATCTGCATTATTAACACCTATATAACTAATACATGCATAACTAATTCCTACATTACTAATACCTGCATAATCATAACCAGCAATCAAACGACCCCTTAGTTCTTAACGGGCGTGCAAAATCAAAAGTGGACAAGTAAAAATGAATGAAGAGAGTAATTTTTACTACTCCATGTGTTAATCCCCATGTTAATCTATAAAGGGCAATAGGAGAAGTACATTTTCCTACCTAAATCTACTAGTTAGTAGATCTCTTAAAGATTTGTTTTAACAATAACATACCTAGTGTACTTTCACCAGTAGGATTCGGAGAGATAAAAGGTTTGTTTCAACTGTTTATATGACTTCATACAACATGACTATCAAAATGAATTAATTAAAGAAACGTCAAACTGTTAATAGTCTCACGTCGGTGGGTGAGATCTCAATTTGTCCCCTTATATAGATTTTGGACATAACGTCATCTCTTGCTCTAGTTTTTGAGATAGAGTTAGGTTACATGTCTATTTTCTACAAATTATCATAGTCACGGCAAACTAATTATTATTTTACCCGATGTTAAGCTCACACATCATCTATTTCACGCTCTAGTTGTCAGTATTAGACGTGATTGGGGGTATTAGTTCCACATCGGTGGATGAGATAATAATTAATTTATTTTCTTGTAATGGTCTTGAACAACTTATATTGCCTTTGTTTCAAAATGTTTGGCTTGATTAAGAGTGCGAGAGTCAAACTAATTAATTTTTGGTGTGAATTCGGACATATAATTTTTAATTTTTTTGAAATCGAATTTACATAGTTAGAAACCGCATAAAAAGTACTATAAGTTACAATAGTTATCAATTCAAAATGTTTACACGATATTTGAGAAAAATATAATAAAAATATTTACTTTGACTGTTCAAATATTAGTAACTAAGACAAACATTTTGAAACGATCTTGAACTAACTTTTAAGTCCAGTTAAGATTCAAATATATTTTTCTTATAAGATAACAAAGATGAAAAGTAAAAGAAAAAGTGGTTTTAGTAGCGTGGAAACACGGAAACACGGAAACACGGATAATAGTGAAAGGAGAGAAGAATAGTATGAAGAAGAACTGCAAATAAAAAGTGAAAGAAGTTGTCATCGTCATAATGAAGTTCAAATCTAGACGTGTGTTTCTGTCAAGAGTCTCACATCAAAAATAAAATGGAAACATGGACTCCTTATATGGACTTGGACAATCTGCACCCTACAAGTTAGCTTTTGGGGTTGAGTTATGCCCAAGATCCATCTTTACATGGTATCAAAGTCAGGCTCATTCCAATTCTTTGTTCACCGATGTTGGACCCTCAAATTATATTATCCACGCTCATGTTAACGATGTCTAGGCACGCGGGAGAGTGTTAAGAGTCCACATCGAAAATGGAATGGAAACATGGACGACTTGGACAATCCTCACCCTACAAGCTAACTTTTGGGGTTGAGTTAGACCCAAGATCCATTATTTACAGTTTCTTTGTTTACATCCTTTTAGACTTTTTTCCAGACTGACTTTACTGAAGAAATCAGCAAACATATCTTTTTTTATATCCAGCCTACCGGCTTACGCCAGACTATTCCTGGAGATAGTAGTTCCGGTCTCTTAGTACTACTATCAGTAAATCGCGGGATGTGTATGAATGACTAGGGTTTGAGAACAGAACAATTGATATCACCTACAAGGTCTTACCCCAAAAGAGGGTAAATTGCTTCCACCAGGGTTCAAACCCACGCTGTCGGCCTCCAACTGAATTTTAAATTCACCTCCTTTACCATTTATGACCCGGGAGACAACGTATCTTTCTTTGTTTTGACACACGTCACATGTTCCATTATATATCCCCAAACTAACACCTAACAGAGTAGTGTATGTATATTTAGCCATTTGACCCATCCCCTCCCCCATTTTGGACGGTTTACTTCTTTTGGCCGTAACTGTTTCATTTTATATGATGGTGTTTAATGCATATTAAATTAAAAATATAAACTATATAATATTAGTGTGATAGAATCACACATCGACTCTTTAGACACGGACATATCTCTATATTCTTAGGTGATACTTACTTCATGAGTTAGCTCATCTCAATTTATTATTTATCCGATACTAATTTTTATTTTATATTATTCACGATCCAGATGTCATGTCCAGAATGTGTGAGGCAGTGTCAGAGTCATACATCAGCTCATTAGAGATGGAAATGTCTCTTTATAAAATCTTGAATTATCTTCACTTTATGAACTAATTTTTGACGTTGTGTTAGATCATTCTTATCACAGTGCAAACAAAAAAATAACTCTACAAGTTGTAGTTTTAAATATATCATGATATTTTATACGGGTATGTTTTAAAGGGTAAATTAAAAATGTTACGGTTAATTTTTCAATAATATAGGAAGATGTAGAGTACTTTTTTGCCTTGAAGAAGAAGGTTTACCTTTGTATCATCTGACTTGGAAATTTTAGCCCCAAATGGTCCCTCCTACAATAATACAAGTACCCTATTTATCTCAAAAAGTCGTGACTCTAACTTGATATGATAATTAAAAGAAGCTTTAGAAAAATGAGTTTTATTACAGTATTTGTTACAAAATGAATTTTTGTACTTCAAACGATACAACATGAAGTTCTACTTAAGAGAAGTAAAATTGATCTCACCAAACCTTTCTTGCATGTAAGTTATACGTACAAAGAGAAGTAAATTGCACAATCAAAGAAAAAAAGGACTAACGTTTACATAAAGAAAGAGCACTAGGCGTACATTATGAGTTCATACTTTAAAATAGATAAATATACAAAGGGGAACAGGACTCCCAGGTCGGAACGTCTGATAAAATGTTTGGCCTCCTGCACTGAATGCGAAATTCGATGATATTTAAGTGAAGAAAGATAAAAATTGAGTCCATCAAATCTTGAATCAATAATTTCCTGTTTTCGATCGTATATAATAAAAAGGAAAATAAGAATTGAAGACGTTGTCTTTACCCATATGGAGACGACAGACGAGGATTCATATTGAACTTCAAACAAAAAAAAAAGTGATTTTTTATTCTATACCTAAATTTTGATGGACAAAGTAAAATATATCTATCCATCTGTTCAATATTTACATTGTATCTTGTTATTTTGCTGTTATATTTTTTGTATCTGCTTTGAATTACTTTATGTTTCTTCCATTTGTTTGCTTTTCTTTTCTTCTCTTTTTCTTTTTTTGAACCGGAATCTTTCGGAGACATCCTTTCTGCCTTCCAAATGTAGAGATATAAAAGGTCTGAATATATTTTACCATTTCCAGACCCTACTTGTGGTATTACACTGAAAATGTTGTTGTTATTGTAAAGTTATTTATATATTCTATACTAGTGAGAAGTAAAATATATAAGTGTGCATAATCTATCCCTAACATATATATTAAAGAAAAAAGAAAAATATTTTGAGTATTTGGTGTTTTGTGTGGAGGGAAAGAGCGTTCCCGTGTAGAGCGGTGAGGGGAGTCAGGAAAGTTGAAGAAGAAAGAATGGGGGTCCATGTGCTTCCCACCTGCTTCATTTCTGATTATTTCACCATATATACCATTCATGTGAACACTTTATTTTTTTTTTAAACAAACCCCACAGTTCCAATCTCTGTTTGCATTCACTCATCTGGGTAACTACACCAATACAATACTATTATTTTCATTTTCTTTAATTTCTTAATTAGAATTTGCAGACTATATATGGACTAACTGCAATAATTGCGTCAGTTTCAGTAACGTCTTGTTTCATCTGCATCGATCACTGCATGCATGTCCAAGTTCGAGGCTAAACCGAGTTGAATAAATAAAGTAAAGGTGGCACTACTATTTTGTACCTCGTGATCGTGCCACACATAAAGGCAACTTTAAAATTTAAACTTTGTGAAGTCTTCCATGGATTTCGTACCTCGTGATCGTGCCACACATAATAATTAATGAATTTTTTAATACATACACATAGATTGTGGGAAAAAAGTTGCTCTATTTAGTTGCATGAATTCATAACTTATAAGCTAGGTCCAGCCCCGAAGCCAAACACCAATGAATTGCTACAGTTCAATTAAAATATGTTACCATTAATTTCAGTACTAATTATCAATTAATATCCATTATCCACATAATCAAATATATATATATTCCTTCCTGAACTTACTTTTAAGAAAATTATGCAACGTAATCTCTCATAATACCATAGCGTATGCAGGATTTTGTAAAACAAAGATCAATTTTCAGAATTCAGCATATACACGGGGTTTAGGCCTGGGGCTGTGGAGATTGAAGACTACTAATTTTAAATTGATGTTTCACTTTAATTTGCATTATTTTTCAAGCAGTATGAAACTATTATACATATACCTCCCTTCTATATTCTCTCTCTCTCTCTCTCTCTCTCTCTCTCTCTCTCTCTATATATATATATATATATATATATATATATATATATATATAGTTGAAACTTGAAAGTGTCTCTGCCAGTAATGTTCCTATACCCGACGAAAATTTATTGAACATGGCTAACGTAATGTTAGATCAGTTAATCACATGACGATGTTCGCTCGTACGTATCACGAGTAAGGTCGATGTGATTTTTCAAAATTTACCATTTATAATCAAGCAAACAACATGTACTAAGTGAACATGATGGTACAACTATACGTACATTGATTATAAATAGCAAGTTGATGTTATTTGACATAGTAATCCAGCTAGCTCCATGTTTAAGAGACAATTGATGTGTGTGCCTACCATATTGTTATATAATTGAATAGCTCACAAAGTTGTCCTATTAGTTAAAAGGCTACCTATATATAAGTGTGATTGAGCTTAAATCAGGAAAAAAAAAACTGAAAAACGTGATGAGGTTAGACATTTTTTCAAATAGGAAATGGGCCATTATTAGCATTTGTTTGATCTAGTGGTCCATTTTGATGGCATTATATTATATATGGAGTCATGTGGACTAAAGAGACATGCTATCAGTGCAATGTATAGTCAACTAAAGTGCTCTTTAATATATTATTTTTGTTTTCGGGTTTCATTGCATTCGTTATTATTTTATTACAATAGATGTGGATTTATTTTGACCAAATATTTATAAACTGTTTAGTTTTATATATGATTCTATGACAGGCACGATAGTCGTACTCGCTACGAAATATTGCATCGGTTATACTGTAAACCAGTCAAGGTATAGAAAAAACATGAACGGTAAGAGTTTATATCATTGATTGTCAATTAAACTAAATTGAGACATAATTATTATTGTCACCATAAGCGAGTTGAGCGACATGAAGAAAGGTTTAGGTGGATTGATCCCCGCTGACAATATAGGGTTTGTATGCTGTCATTAAGGTAGGAGGGACATGAATAATAAGAATTCATATAATTGATAATTACAATTAATTTAAGTAATAGTTATAGTAATAGAGCGACCCAAAGAAACGTTTAGGGACCTATCTGAGCCTCCAGTGTCAATAACAACATTGTCTTTGTATGCTTATCATCAAGATATTTAGTCCGACATGATCAACGATGAGAATTCATATAAATGATCATAAATTAGTTTGAAATCAAAACATAATTATTACTGTTTTCATGAACAAGTTGTTGAGTTCATGAATCGATCGATTCGGAGAAAAATGTAGGGGCCGAAACCCTAAATTGAGAGAAAGCAAAAGAGGCAAATCGTATTTGTTATAAAATGAGACAAAGGTTGTAAATGTATTGTACACTAGGATATTTATATAAGAGCTAATGGACCGGGGCATCACCAATTACAAATGGGCCCAAAACTAAACATTATAATTGCATACTACACAACGAAAAACAATTATACAAAATATTTAGAAAATACTAAGTGATATGTCCAACACCCCCCCCCCCCTCAAGCTGGAGGGGGAGACCAATCCAAGATTGACAAGCAGAGGATGATGATTGGTGCTTGAAAGAGACTTGGTGATAATATCAGCCAACTGATCAGCAGAATGTACAAAATGCAATGTAAGAAGACCAGATAATAAGCACACTCGAACATAGTGGCAGTCAATATATATGTGTCTGGTACGTTCATGAAAAAATGGATTTCGAGCAATATGGAGTGCAGCTTGGCTGTCACAATACACTGGAACATGTTGAGAAATAGAAAGACCAAGGTCTCCAAGCAGTCTAACCAACCAAGCTATCTCAACTGCAATTTTTCAGAGGGTCATGTATTCTGCCTCAATAGAGGAAATATAAACTGTAGGTTGCTTCTTACTCTTCCATGAAATAGGAAAACCACCTAATAATACAACAAACCAAGAAACAGATTTCCTAGATAATGCACATGCAGACCAATTTGAGTTTGAGAAGGCCTGAAGAGAAAAATCATCTGAGTTGGACAAGAGAATGCCCATATCTGGAGCATCCATCAAGTGTCTAAATACATAAAGCCCAACTAACATGTGAGGCACTTGATGAGCTTGCAGAAACTGACTAACGTGTTGTACAAAGAAAGAGATATCAGGTCTAGTATGTTGGAGGAAGTTGAGCTTGCCAACTAATCTCCTAAAAAAGTAGTGAAAACCTTGGAATTATAAGGAATTGGGGGTAAGACAACAGAACAGATATAATCAGAAAGGTATGATGGTTTAGTGGGATTCCTAGTGGACTGTCTAACATGCACAGGAGGTGGTGTGATGTTGGCAGTGGGAATGGAAGGAGAAGATAAGGTAGAAGTAGACTGAGGAGAGTGTAATAGAGAAGAAGCATGAGGAGATGGCTGAGGAAGATCTGTATTACTTGGAACAAGAACAGCAGAAGGAGTACTGTCTTCATGACATGCAGATGGAGGAGGAAAAATAGAAGAGGAATAAGGAAAGATATGTTCTTGACACACAAACATCTCTAAAATAGAATATACTTGTGTGTTCAAATTAAGGAGTTTGTATCCCTTTTTTCAGAGGGATATCCCAAGAAAACACAGGAAATTGCCCTAGACTGAAACTTGTCCCTACCAACTTTTAGAGTTGTGGCATGACATAAACAACCAAAAGTTTTAAAATGAGTATACTAGGGAGAGAATTCATATAGTTTCTCAAAAGGGGAAATGTTTTGTAAAACTAAAGAAGGGATTCTATTGATGATATATGTGGTTGTTAATACACACTCACCCCAATATTTCAAAGGAAGTGTGGACTGAAAAAGTAATGCCCTGGATGTTTTAAGGAGATGCTTGTATTTCCTCTCAACAACTTCATTTTGTTGTGGGGTGTGAGGAATAGTGGTTTGATACAAAATACCATTTTCTGCAAAGAAGGAAGTTGCTTCAAGACTGTTGCCCAGCTCAAAAGTACTATCAGATCTAATGGTCTGAATAACAAAATTAAAGTGTACTTTAACCATGGAAATGAAGGCTTTGATGATAGATAAGGCATTGCCTTTGGATGATAGCAAATGAGTCCAAGTTACTCTTGAGAAACATCTACAAGAGTAATGAAATATCTGAACCCATTATATGTTTGAGTATTGTAAGGACCTCGTGTGTCAATGTGTAATAATTGAAAAGGGACAGTAGTTTGTATTTGGATACTGGGAAAAGATAATCTTTGTTGTCTGGCCGCAGGGCAAACAAAACAGTCAAAAGAGTATTTGGAAGATATTTGTGTACTTAGAAAAGGAATAGATTTCATCTTGTGATATGGCACATATCCTATTCTTTGATGTCAGAACAAATTCATTGTATTAATATTTGGAGAATGATTACAAGTAGTAGTTAAAGCATTACAATTGAAATGAACATAAATAGAAGCAAAATTGGTACAACTAGAATTGGGAACATAACTAATATGTGCTTTTAATGAACTACAAGTGGAAGAAACATTAGCATTGGCATGGCATACGGAACTTGAACTTGATTTGTTCTGGTCATGATAGTAGTATAATCCCTTGACAACTCTACCAATCTCCCGAGGCCTCTTCATAAAAAGGCCCTGCAAATAACAAGCAGTAAGGGAAAATATAGCTAAACATTGTAACTATTTTTGAAGTTGATAAATAGAAATTAAATTGAATTGAAAAGAAGAAACCAAAAGCACATTGTGTAAGGTGATGTCCTGCCTGAGATGTAAAGATCTAGTGGATATCACCTTTCCTTGTAGCCATTTGGTAAGGTGATTAAGAATGGAATGAAATGGGTGTAAGATTGTGTAAGAGGTGTTTGTGGGGAGTAATGTGATTTGTGTCACATGCGTCTAATATCCAAGAATTTGTACCAACTAAAGAAGATGCACACATAATATACCTATCAACACTAAAAACAAAGCCACAGTGTATACCTGCAAAGCTTTCTTCTTCAGAGAAAGGTAATGCAAAATGAGCAAATCCTGATAATTCACCGTAAGAATGTGCTCCATGATTGAAAGCCGAGAGTTTATATTGTTGGAAAAGTGCATTCAACTGTGCACGTTATTCTTTGGAAAAACGATGGTCTCCATGACCAGGGTATCAAATGGTTTTGGTGAATGAATCATAGATGGTGAGGCAACATTGTTGTTGATGGACATGGAGGAAGAACTTTCAACTTGTACACAAGAAGCATATGGTTTCTTGTTCTTTGTAAATTTGTAATCAACAGGACAGCCATGGAGTCTATGGCAATCATCAATGGTGTGACCACTCCTTTTGCAATACTTACAATAGACAGAATTAGGATAGGCATTTGATTTCATGAAATCAAAAGAATACCTCTGTTGCACATTCTTATTTTTTGGAATAAGGGGCAGAAAAAGCAGAGAAGGAAGCTGAATCACCAAAAAACTGGGAATTCCAGATTGAGCTTCATTCTGACTCTCATCTTGTTGAAGTAGAGAATATACTTTGCTGATATTTGGAAGATGATACATCATAACAGTGTTACTTTTAACTGTATAGTAAGTATCATTCAGTGCCCCTATGAATTTGAATAGTAATTTATCTTGAATGAACTTGTAAAGAGCTCCACATGTACACTCAGGAACAACATAAGCAGAGTTCAATTCATCTCACAAACTTCTCATTTTTGTGAAGTACCCAGCTATATCAGAAGATTCTTGGGCAGTGGAAGAGATTTCTATTTGAATTTGGATGAATTTTGATCTATTAGATTGACCAATCTATCATTGATGTCCTTCCAAATAGATTTCGCAGTAGATAGGAACATTACGCTGATAGTTGATGATCTAGGCTTTAACCATGTGGTCACACCTTTCCAAAAAAGAATAATATGGAGAATTTGGTAAAGGTTGAGGTGTTCTTCCATCTACTATGGTAAGATTGTTCTTAGCAGACAATGATGTTATCATACTACTTCTCCAGATGACAAACCCGCTACCATTGAAGGGTATAACAACTAGTTGAAAGTCAGGACTATCCCAAGGATGTACATAGAATGGATGTGAGGGATCTATGGTAAACTCAGTTAAACTGGATGAGTTAGTCAGGTTTTCAACACTATTTTGTTGGTTACTCATCTTAACAACACTAAAGTACGTATAACAATGCGAATATCATCAATAACAAACACAAATGATATGCGGAATACAGGAACAGTCAAACAATCAACTATCAAGAGAAAACCTTAAATCACAAAACCCTAGATCGTGAAACAACACAAACAACTACTGAATCACGAAAATATGGAAGGATTGAAAACGATTACCGTCTTCTTCGCAACATGAAGAAGCTAAGGCCTTCGTATTTTACCGAGTAGAAAACCTAGAATGTATGATTTCTTCCAGAAGTTTGTCGGCGATGCAGTAACTCCGGTGAGGGTAGAATCGGACGATAGCTGAAGAAGAGACGGTTCTATTTCACCGCTCTGATACAGTGTTGAGTTCATGAATCGATCGAATCAGAGAAAAATGTAGGGGCCTGAACCCTAAATTGAGAAAAAACAAAAGAGGCAAATCGTATTTGTTATAAAACTAGACAAAAGTTATAAATGTACTGTACACTAGGATATTTATACAAGAGCTAATGGACCGGGTCACCACTAATTACAATTGAGCCCAAAACTAAACATTACATCTGCACAAGTTGAGAAACATAAAATAAAGATTTTAGTGGCCCGATCCCTCTGGTGTTGAGCAATTCTTATTTATTAATGAAAATCAACTAATATTCCTTTGCTTAAAAATTAAATTATATAGATAAGTTAACTTTTTAAAAATATATATACGTATATATATATATATATATATATATATATATATATATATATATATATATAACTTTCTTTACATTTTAATTAATTCCGTTACAAGAAAGTTGATCTCAGCAATATTGATTTGTTGATAAAAATATTGGGTATGCATGCTTGTCGGTCACCTTAATGTGTCACTCTTTTAGGTGGCAAGCGATCACAGTCCACCAATTTTATTGTGCAGAATAGTTCTATTATTCGTGAAAAAATCCAATACTAAATAGTGTCAGAATTTAAAATTGAATAGTTGACGTTTATGTCTTTTGGATTTTTTTTTGTTGAAGTGATGCATTCTCTTTGAAAATATAATGTTTTTTCTACCACCACTTTAGTCTTTGTTGTTTCAAATGAAAGCGTTATTTCTTTCACCTGTTGCATGACGTGCCCTTTTCATTAGAAAATACAGTGCGTGTCCATGCAGTTTCCTAATTTTGGCCATACTTTTTTTCATGTGAAGACTGAAGATTGAAAGACTCGAGATTTGCTAAGAAATATTGTCTGTACATCTTGGAATTTATATATATAATGTTTTATGTTTTGTTTTATTATTATTATAGTATGTATAACTAAGAATAGCTAGTCTTGATTATCGATCTTGTTTTATCTTAGGATTTATTGTTGCGGTGAGTCATAAAAGGATTAAACATGTGAGTCATTTTCCCAATATAAATGCCAGACCACCAGCAAAAGTTTGAATTCCACGACTTTTAATGTACTCTGAATGTGAGTACCAGTCTAGAAGGTTGATAAATTTCAGTCTACTAGTAATAGGAGTATTAGTCTTTACTTTGTGAAAGGGAAAGTCCCGAAGGCGAAACCCCCATCTATATCAGAGGCTTCTTGTCCAGATGGGATGTAAATCGAGGGATATGCGCGAGTGGTAGTCCTGTAAGGGAGAGGACCAACGGGACACGAACCCAGCAACAACCCTTGCAATATTTCAGCAAAGACTGTCACCATACGGATTCGAACCCGCGACATCGGAGTGGTTGTACCCCAATCACCTTGTCACTTACCAACTCGTTTGTGCCCTTGGGGGCGAGTATTAGGCTTTACTGGAGTGAAATCCAAAAAAGAGATGTTTGGTTTGGGGGGTCTCAATTAATATGATCTACTTTTATTTGGTATGTATTTTAAAAAATAAAAGAATTTTTTAAAAAATTTATGATTTAAAATAAGTTAAAGATATTTGTGTGGTTATATAATTATTTTGTTTTACATAAAAAATAATTAAAATTAAATTATTATCAAATAAAAAATATATCAATGTGAGTTATTTTTATTTGGGACAGAGGAAGTAGTTGTTTTCAATGAATCAACACTTGTTGATCACTTGCCTCTTTACTTGACTAATACTCTCGAGATACAGATGAAAAGCAGAAGTGGAGACTTTTTTTTAGTCAAAATAGAGAAAAGTAGATAAGAACGAACATTTTTCTTTGAGAACCCAATGATAACTATAACCACTCGATCTTTGAACAATTTACCCATTTGCTCCACAAAGTAAATAGCAAAGGCGAAAGCAGTGTTAATATCATGGTTCATTCGAATTTAATATCTTTGATTAAAATATTGTATGTAATTAAAAATTCATTAAGTATGAGTCTTATTCAATTGAAGTCAATTGTTTCATGCTATATTATATATTTGGATCGAATACAATTAAAATGTACTTAGCATGCTTGAATCCTACCCCTGTTAATGATGATGTGATGATAGAAGATTTTATTTTCCTCAATTGTCGTCCATGCACATTCTCGAAAGGGTTCAACCTCACGACCTTTCTCAAGTTTGTATAATGTCAGTTGTACTTGATAATATAATATCCGGATGGATTTTGCACATTAGCCTGGAATCACAATAGGAAACTCGGTCTCCTTATAGCCTCATATTGAGCGAAGCCTGGCTTCAAACTCAATAACTTAAATAGATTGTGATAAATTTCGAAAATCAACCCATTATTTGTGATAATTACTGTCATTTAAAGCTTATGTTAAGATCAAGAAGAGGAGAATTATTTAATTTTGATTTAGTTCGATGGGCTTATTTGGACATGCACTCGAATTCATCGTTAAGGCCGACTAATATGTTCTTTTCTGTTGGTCTCACGATTGATTGTTGCGTCCTTTTATATGTTTCGAAAGAAAAAAAATGAAAAGTTTCAAAAGGCTGTGTGAGCCCTCCCTTGCGTGCAACTTTGACTAACACTACACTATTCTAGGGTGGCCAGTGGGCCGGGTCAAGGCAGGACGGGACGGTTTTTGGAGGGGACGGGGTGGGGATTGGGATCGGGAATTGGTGGGCCAGGTGGACCGGGAAGATGTCCCGTCCCACATCCCGTCGTTTTGGGGGACGGGTTTTGGGGGGACGGATCGGGTCATG